>CM051275.1:19868600-19986100 GCA_027921565.1 Artemia sinica
GAGGGGTAGAAACTGCTTTTTTAATCCAGGGGGACAATTTTCTTGTTCTATATTTTTTCAATGAAACTACCAAAGAAAATGCATTTTCAATACAAATACCAAAAAAGGATTGTTTTTGCAAAATCTAGGGTAGGGGAGGCAAATCCCCCCCCATTGAAACCCATGTGTAGAATAGGTCTGATGTGAGATCATTAATGGATACAGGAGACGGGTGTCTCTGTTTCCCATACAATCTAGTAAGTGCAAACTTATCCCGCGTTCAATATAGTTTTGTTGCAATTGATTACAATTGACTTTCGTCACTAAGATCCAATGAAAACAATTCTCCCTGAAAGAGAACGGTTTTCATTGGCTGTCAGTGACGAAAATAAACTTGAATTGATTGCAATATTTGTTATATCAAACAGTTAACGAACTGTAAGTAAGGAGCGACCCGGCTCAATGGTAACCGAAACTCTAGAAAACGGTATTTTGCTACAAATAGATACATCAAAAGAATCACATTTTAATGCTGATTTCAAATATATAAGTTTCATCAAGTTTACTCCTACCCATCAAAAGTAACGCGCCTGAGAAAATTTGCCTAATTTTCGAAAATAGAGGAAAACACCCCTTAAAAGTCATAGAATCTTAATGAAAATCATACCATCATATTCAACGTATGAGAGAACCCTACTCTAGAGGTTTCAAGCTCCTATCTACAAAAATGTGGATTTGTGCATTTTTTTTTTTTTTTTTTTTTTTTTGCCAGAAGAAAGATCACGGATGCGTGTTTATTTATTTTTTTTTCCCAGGGGTGATCGGATTGACCCAGTGGTCCTACAATATCGTGGGAGGGATCATTGGAATGTAAATTAAAAGTTCTAGTGCCCTTTTTAAGTGAACAAAAAAATGGAGGGTAACTAGGCCCCCTCCTACGCTCATTTTTGTCCCGAAGTCACCTGATCAAAACTTTGAGATAGCCATTTTGTTCAGCATGGTCGAAAATATGATAAATATGTCTTTTAGGATGACTTAATCCCCCGAAGTCCCCGGGGGAGGGCTGAAAGTTATGAACTTTGCCCAATGTTAACATATAGTAATATAGTATTGGTTATTGGGAAGAATACGGACGTTTTCAGGGGGGATTTTTTCTGGTAATGGGGGGGGGGGGGGGTCGGGGTTATGTGGGAGGACCTTTCCATGAAGGAAGTTTTCATCGGGGAAGGGACATTGCTATGAAGGGGGTGCTGGATTTCCCAGCATTATTTTAAAAAAGATCAGAAATTAAATATAAAAAAAACAAATTTTTCAACTGACAGTTAGTAGCAACATCAAAACCTAAAACGTACGGAAAATATTACATATTTGATTGGGTTCACCCCCTAGTCAATACCTCACTCTTTAATCCAAAGGTTTTTTAGTACTTTCATAATAGCTATTTATTCTAATTAACGGCCTTTGTGATTAAGCGGTCATTTTTAAAGAATTGGAACAAAATTTGAACTTTAGCTTAAAGAGCACGGTATTGACTAGGGGGCGAACCCCCTAATATACGTATTAAAAATATATGAATATAGAAGTTCGTTACGTTAGTTAATTCGTAAGTTACGTATATTTATTACTAATAAAAATGTTTGTAAGTAAAATTAAACAAGTTTCGAGAAAGCCATTTAACCAAATACAAGTAAATTAATATGCAAATTTGTTTTAATCATTCATATACGGTGAGCCATAATCAAAACCTGTATTAATTCAAAAACGTTCAAAAATTAAATAAAAAAACAACAAGTTTTTTTAACTGAAAGTAAGGAATGAGGTTAAAACTTAAAACGAACAGAAATTATTCCGTATATGAAATGTGCTGTCCCCTCCTCAAAGCCTCGCTCTTTACGCTAAAGATTGACTTTCTCACAACTTTATTTTTTTAAACAATAAAAAACTTTAGCGTAAAGAGCGAGGCGTTGAGGAGGGGACAGCCCCTTTCATATACGGAATACTTTCTGTTCATTTTAAGTTTTAACGTCGTTCCTTACTTTCAGTTTAAAAAAATTGTTTTTTTTTATTTAATTTGAACATGTGATTTGATCTAGTCAATTTTAAAATTATTGTCAGGAAGGTTTCCAGTCATTATGAGAGTATATCCGGTTTTGTGTCACGACAGGTGGATTAAGTTGAAACACTAAGAAAGTTTTTTTTGGGGGGAGGGGTACATAATTTCATATTTGGGAAAGGGGAATTTTTTTTGCTTTTTGATGCTGCTTGTCCGGCAGGTGGCTCTTTGGCTAGCTCTATTCCATTTGAATTAGCTTCGGAGCTGTGCCCCAAATGTGATTAAGTTGCAGCAATTTGTAAGAATGCCACTACCTCACCAAAAGCAAGCTTTGGAAAACTAAAGCTTGTTAGAAAGCTTTAAGAATTATCTTATTTATTCCAGCAAGCAAATGCACAGCATTAGATTCGAAAAAGAGAGAATCATCTTCTGATCCATATTTAAAGAAAAAAGATATTGTTTTGATTTCATTGGCAGGAGAAGGGGGGAGGATATAATTCGAAATTGAGCTAAGGAGTGGAGGGCGATGAAAGAATATTACTATAAAGTGAAACATATACTCTTTTTTTCATTCATCGAGAATTGTACAAGGGGAGGCTTTGAGAGGTATAAGGGTCCGCCCTTTACAGGAAATAATGATTTTGAACATTTTTTTAAATTTTAATGATTTTACAAATCCCTTAGTTCGTACCCAAGTCCTCAGAATCATCTCATTTAGCTACGGAGTAAAACAAACGCCAAACCAGTTAAATGAAATGCCAATTTTGTCAATAATTGGTCAAATTAGTTGAAAAATCAACCCCATTAAGGATTCGACTGGTATTCATCTCAATTTTTCTACCCAACAACCTGACAAAGGTGTTTTCATCAGTCAATTAGATTGATGTAATTTTGACTCCTACCTTAACCCCTCAATCCCTGAACCTACCTGAACCTCTACATAGTCGACTCTTTGACAACCATTTCCTAATATTGATGTTTATATTAATATCCAGTCTTGTGACCATGAGAAAAAAAATAAACCATGAATATACTACAATAAGTAACTTAAGCAATTTTTTTACAGTTAAAATTTTTTGTCAGTATGAAAAACAGAAAAAAAGTTACATTGTTAGTCAATGAAAATTCCATATTTCTGAAATCACGTACCTATCAAGTTCTATGAATGCTTAGAATCATGATTTAACTCATTGGTTTTTGAATTAAGGTGGCCGAAATATAAGTTTGATAGAGGAACTTTAAAAATAAAAATGACTGATTTTGAACTGCTGGAAAAGCGTAAGTATTACGAAGAATAGGTTATAATAACCATTACTTCAGCCCTCAGTATTTGTCACAGAAATTCCGGAATGCCACCTGATATCTTGAATTTCTCATAATTTTACACATTATTTCCAATATTTTTATATGTAATTTACTTTTTTTTGTGAATTTTTCAAAGTTCCCGCTATAAAATATACCTTGGATCCTTTCCGAAACACAAATTCTTCACACGTTCTTGTCCTATTATATTTTTTTAATTTTTTTAGTCAATTGACTGTGAACACCTAGTAGTGGGAGTCAATTGACTGCGAGACTTGAGGAAGATGCATCGTCATAAAACAAAAAAAAATCATGTAATAAAATATTGTGGTTGTATTGCTTCATCTGAGCAAGTTTAATATAAACTGTAAATTTTGCTGAATCTACTTGATCAAATGATATAAAGCATTAATTCACGTCAACAAGTCAAAAGAGTTTTGTCTTTTTTTTGTGTATTGATTTTTCATAGCTGTTATCCAGTTAACCTCTCAGACTGTGGGAATTTATTTTTCTGTGTGACATCTAACGTTTATGCTTCCTTAAGAGTCCATCCTAAAACAGGATAAGCAAACCGTGTATACAGAACAATACGAGTCTGAAGTAATATTTTGTAGGTTTATCAAAAAAGCTCTGTCAGTTGCTACTGTCATAGTTTGGTTTTTGTAAATACAAACTGGGAGTCAGGGGGCCTCGTGAAAGAATAACAGAGTATTTTTTGCACACTTATCGCATTTTGGACCCTATAAGCCCAAAGTACAGATTGGTATTATCAATCCATTCAAAGCTGGAGCTGTATGAGACTGGGAGAATAGCGAAACCTCAATCAGAGGACTACTCAAACTTCAGAAAGCCACAACAAAACAACAGAAACGCGTCTAGAAAATGTATTCATAAGTCTATCTGACTGGCAAGTTCAAATTAAAGTAACAAAACAAACATTTTCATTCGGGAACTGGCTACTAATTTTTTGCCGTGTTTCGACTTAGCAGCTCCCTCGCCTTCTTTAATTTAATATGATTTTGCCTGTTAGTAACAAAAAGAAGTAGTAATAAGACAACTTACCTCTCAATAACATTAATTCCTAATAATCATGTGCTTCATCCTAAGCATGTCACAAATAAGCTTCACAAGTGCTTAGAGAATATTGACTGGAGAATCTAATTCTTTAGTTCCAGGTTCTGGAAACTTTAGAACGCGCGCGCTAGAGATGAAGTACTGGTGGATCGAATGCTGGAAAACTCTGCAACAAACCAGGTGGGTGATTTTGATTCGGTCTAGAAGAAAGAAGCGAAAGGAAAGTCAAATATGAGAAGAAAAGATAAAATGTACACTATAGTATTGGCTTTTTACATTTCAGCATAGAAAGACCGTCAGGAGGTTTCCCAAATTACAGATTTCTGGTGTGTATCATTAACCACCACTTCAAAATAGTTTCCTCAAAACAACAGTTCTGACAGTCAGGGATGAAGATAGGGTTTTGAGTTTAGGGAGGAGGAAGGGAATAAAGAATATGCCAACAAAATCGTCCAGTGTGCCGACAAATGTGGACACTTAAGCTAAATTAAGATGTCAAAGGTGTCCGAAATTCCAAGGCGTCAACATTGGGTACCGAAGCCTTGGGACATTGGAGGGGAGTCAACCCTTCCCCCTTTAGCTGCACCCCTGCCGGTAATAATTGGCTTCAGCTCACTAAAGTTGAGGAAGCGTATTTTCTAATCTGTAGGGGGTGGTAATTTTTTTCATTTCTTCAATGAAAGTAGCAGAAAAGCTATTGTTTGACGAAAATGGGTGTTTTAAAATTGTGGAGAAACACAGCTGACACATTGTTGCAACTGCTCAAAATATTTTGCTAAATTCATTTGTGGAATTCAGTTAATTTAGGCAGATTTTTTTTACGATCTATCATTGCGATCTATCATTTACGATCATGAAAATGTAGGGGAGGGGGTTTCTTTTTTTCAACGAAAAGACAAAAACGGTATTATTTAAAATCTAGGAGGGAGTCATTCAAATGTGGTAAAAAGGAATGCATTGACTTTTTAACATTTTACCCAGTATTAATTAAAAAGCGTTTTCACAGCAAAAGTCGTTCAAAGAAAAGTGAATAGTTATGCCAAAACCTAAAACGAGCAAAGATACAGTGAAATAATAATTTAAACATAAATAAATAAAATTACTATGAATAAACATATGAAATGCAAAACGAATAGAAATCATTATGAGTTATCACATAAAACAATGAAAACAGACACTGCAATGGATGAATAAATTTAACTTAAAACAAACCTAAGCTAAATTGAACAATCAAGTCAAACTTAAAACAACCGAAAGCTGCCAACAATCATAATAAGTCGACCACCCCCTAAAAACTCTGAACATCATAAGGACAAGTTTTTTGGCACACTTTCCGGTTTCAGTTTTTGGAGACCAGGGCTTCCAGCCTAATTTTCTTGTGCATGAAGGTTTTCATGGTCCAAGAACTTATAGGTGTAGGTTTCAAGCTGTTCAGAGAAAAACATTTACCGGCCCGTTTTCGAGGGAATCAGCATTTTGTCCCTCCTTTATCATGTGTATGCGGGTCCTCTCAACCCAAGGACTTAAGGATAGAAGAATTGAAATTTATCATATAGAAAGATTTTTATCTCTTTGTTTTTATCTCTTTTTGGCTTTATTCATAGGGGATCGTGCACCAACCATTTGTTTGTACTAGATACTTCTCAGTTCATGAATTTACGGCCATAAGTTCCAAACTGTTCAGAGGTAACTCGCTCTTTTATTCAGTTTTGATCCTTTTCCCACCCTTCTCCCTCCACACAAGATATTTGGTTGCCTTAGACCAGGTAACAGCGCTTGAAATTTCAAGCTGAATAAAAAATATATTTTTTGACCATTTCAGGCTTTATATTTGGCCCGTGTCCTCAATAAAATTGCTTGGCCCTCTTCGGCTTATTTTGGGCCCTAAATTCAGGGAAAATTTTTTTCAATGATTACTTGCGTATGGGGGTGTCCAAGGCCCAAGGAATCAAAGGTGTATTTTTTTAAATCCTACTTCGTCTTTTGTCATGGGCACTAGAAATTCAAAACAAACAAACTCTTTTTAAACAATATACAATCTAAATGTCACCAGCACTTTAGGATAAGTTTCTAAGATATAAGTTTCAGACCGACCAAGAAAGGAGTTTTCGGCCTTTATTCGGGCCCCACTTTTGGATATCACACATCCTTTTGGATATCAAACTATTCAGAATTCAGAGTTTATTCACCAATAAATACAGACTGGAAATACAATATTCTTATTCCCCCTCAAAATGCTCCATGGCCAGGGATACAAGGGGAATAAAAAAAAAACAATATAAGCAACAACCAAAAAAATAGACCATAGCCAAATAACATATAAGATTAAAAAGAGACAATGCCTGAGTCCGGGGGGGTCAAAGCGCAAAAGACAACCATACACTATGAAATAAACACACAGGCGACATCAACTCCTTAGAGGAAAAGGAAAATAAAATTAATAAATAAAAACAAAATGTTATTCTTGTTGACACTTAACTAAATGGTCCGTAAGAATCCTTTTAAAAGTCCCAAATGACTGGCATCTCCATACTGAAAAAGGTAGGGAATTCCAGAACTGTTGACAAGCAATGAGGGGAATGAAATCTGACCGTATAGTAGGTGTAGGAGGAATGCAGATATTATATGAGCTATATCGAGCTGAATCAGAAATAAACACATGAGTTTTTGATGAGATTTTGGAAGATTGCCATGAAGTTGATGAAAGACAAAAGAAGCAAAAGAAAGAATGTAAATAGACTTTGGACTTAAGAACGGTTTTGGAGAGGAACAGTTGGTGTCCATAACCAGACGCCGTGCTTTACTATACAAGACAGAAAGTGACCGCAGTGTAAAAGAAAGAGTAGACATCTATACAATGGGGCAATAAGAAACATATGACTGGACAAGGCAGAAAAATAGAAGCTTCAGGATAGATCCAGGAAATGTGTGCCCTAGTTTTCGAATAATACCTAAGCTCCATGAGACCTTAACCCTAATCATGGCTATATGGTTTCTAAACGAAAGGCTCTCATCAAGCAGAATACCAAGATATCGGACCAGCTGATTCTCTGGTCTGCACAAGGAGCTTTGTGACACCTGAAGATGTGTAAGCTGAGGGAAAGCAACACCAATTCGAGGAAAAATAAGAAAATGTGACTTCCCAAAATTCAAGGCCAAGTAATTCGCATCCAACCATGAAATTATTCTCTTGAAAATTTCCACAAGGTTAGACTTGATATAATATTCCACCTTCCCAAGGGTCCCAAGAGTGGTGTCATCAGCAAAAGCAACGAGGAAATCTTCATTAGAAGTAGTTTTGGAACACGAACGAACATCAGGATGACACAGCTTGCAGCATGCTAGAGGCCTGTTCTTTTTTACTGCCGAAACCAAACCATTAACATAAATCAGAAATAAAACAGGGCCAGGAACATATCCCTGAGGGACACCATAATCTACTTCAGAAGAGATCCGGAAAAGTGGATCAATTGAAATAAGCCTACCAGAAAGATATAATTCAAACCAAGAGAAAGCATTTGATCTTATACCAATATGCGTAAGATACCAAAGAAGAATCCGATGGGTCAAAGAATCAAAAGCTTTAGGAGTATCCAAAAGTAAAGCTGCCGGGATAAGTCAGAATATATTGCCGAATGAATAGAATTCAAGAGAGTTGCGCAAGCATGTCCTGTAGAGTGATTCGCTCGAAATACAAACTGTAAATCATGTAAAAGTTCTTTTACATTCAGAAAACTAAGAAGCCAGGGTAGCATAGCCTTCTCAAAAATGTTGCTGAAAACGGATAGGAGAAAAATTGGCCTATAATTAGCAGGATCACTCCGAGAAACACCTTTGTTACAGCACTATAACCCTAGCTCACTTGAGAGATTCAGGGAAAATTCCTATCTATAAAAAAAAAAAAAAAAAAAAAAAAAAAAAAAAAAAAAAAAAAAAAAAAAAAAATTATAGCTCAACTTACCGGACCCGAAAACCACCGAACCTCCAAACAGCGCCCAACAAAATTATAATACTTATAATCATATTCAGCTGCAACCAAACCCTCCTCAAAAACTTAACTTAACTGGCCCAGAATAATCAATCCAAAATATACACATCAAAACAATGGTTTTTTAACAATTTACGAAATTTCTGCAAACCCCCAACATTCCTCAAATCCTCTGGCAAACTCTTCCAAACTAACGGAACAACATGGCGAATTGAAAACCTAGACCTAGACGTGACCATAGCTGGTCTTCGCACCAACTGAGAAGATCGTGTCAAATGATCCTGAATAGTAGACGCAAGACTAAACATTCCTGAAAAACATGATGGTAACTCCGAAGCTAAATCTTTAAACATAAACAAAGCATTATAGAATACGCATATTCTTACAAACGATAGAATTTTATACTCGCGGTAAAGATGCCTCGCCGATACATATAGGTCAACTTTATTACCATACAAAACTCTAATTGCCATATTCTGCGTTACACGGAGCGGATAGAGATGAGTTACGAATATTTTCGACCAAACCATACAACAGTAAATGAGATATGGGTGAACCATAGAAATTACAACATTCTTAGAATTTCACGTGGAAAAAGATACCTAAGTTTACGCACAATACCAATATTACGAGACAATTTGCTGCTAACAGATGCAATATGGTCTTTAAAACTAAGGCTTTCATCATTAATAACACCTAGGTATTTAGTACTAGTAGATCTTACAACGGTACGGTTTCCTACTTCTATCCTATTAATCCGTGGATAATGTCCAGTAATTCTACCATAAATAAAAAAAAGTCAACTTATTGTGATTCAGTTTCAATTTATTTACTCGCATCCACTTTTCAATCGAAGAAATACCTCGTTTCAATATAGTCATCAACTCATTTTCAGTTCTAGCAGCTACAGTAAAATGGGCGTCATCAGCAAAACATGGTAGAATTCCTTTAGTACCGTAAGTATCAAGGTCTAAAGAACAAGCCACATGACTTGAAGCTCTACAAAGGTCATTTATATAAACCAAAAACAACAAGGACCCAAAACGGAACCCTGGTGTACTCCAATCGAAATATGTTCAATTTTAGATGTAACTCCATCCATCATGACACACTGAGTCCTCCCATTAAGAAAACTAACCATCACTTTCAAAAAATCACCATGTATACCACTACTATATAACTTTTGAACTAGTATATCATGATCAACAGAATCAAATGCTTTAATAATATCCAAAAATATCGAAGCTATCTTCAGACCCTTGTCTAAAGCATCATTAATAAAAATTGTTAAAAACAAAACTGCGTGCTTTGTAGAATGATGACTCCTAAACCCAAACTGACTAGAACTAAAAAATGATTTTTTCTCGAAAAAACTTACCATTCTACTATAAATCAAATTTTCAAACACTCTAGAAATAAATGGCAGTAAAGAAATTGGTCTATAGTCACTAAAACAAGTCTTACCCCCTCGTTTAAATATCGGGATAACATTCGCGCACTTTAGACAATCGGGAAATATTCCAGGTTTTAAACAATTATTTATCAGTCCTAAAAAATTACTAGATATAACAGGTAAAATCGACTTCAAAACCTTTAATGAAATAAAATAGCCTCCTGATGCACCATTTTTCATATTTTTTATAACATCAAATAATTCATCAATAGTTACAGATTTAAGGTACGCAGACACATTGCAATCTTCAGGTAGGAACTGACAAAAACCTCCATCTTGATCAATTACTGGCACCGATGATGACATACGCTGCCCAAAGTGATTACACTTCTCATCTAGAACATTAGTATTCATTCCTATATTATCTGGACGGATCAAGGCGCTACCAGGGCTAGTCACCGACTTAATCAATTTCCAAGTCTTACTAGGGTAGCCATCAACATTTTTAAACTTAACCTTATAATATTTTACCTTAGCCTGTCGGGGTACAGCATTTAACCTAGTATTATAAACTCTATACATTTCTGTAACATGAGGATCATTGCTCCTTGTTGACAACTTATATAAAAAACGTCTTCTATTAATTGACTGTAACAAACTCTTTGTAATCCAAGACTTATTCGGAGACACCCTTCTCTTCTGTATTCCTGATACTTCACAACATTCCCACAACGTATCCTTAATCTTACCATACCAAAGCTCAAACTTCAAATTTAAATCTAATTCTTCTTGTAAAAATTCAAAATCTAACTGTTCTATCCTAAGCTTAAATCTTGAAAGAGTATTCGAATCAACTAATAATTTCCTAGGCTTAGGGTGAGCATCTCTGTTAATATTAACATTCTTCAATATACCCGGAACTAATATTGCCAAACCATAGTGATCCGAAACATCATTTAACACAACGCTCGACGAATCATGGGGAACATTCAAAAATACATCAAACAGTTCGTGGTAACGAACTGTAAGTAAGGAGCGACCCGGCTCAATGGTAACCGAAACTCTAGAAAACGGGTTTTGGATACCAATAGATACATCAAAAGAATCAGATTTTAATGCTGATTTCAAATAGATAAGTTTCATCAAGTTTAGTCCTACCCATCAAAAGTTACGCGCCTGAGAAAATTTGACTGGTTTTTGAAAAAAAGGGGGAAGACCCCCTAAAAAATATAGAACCTTAATGAAAATCACACCATCATACTCAGCGTATCAGAGAACCCTACTGTAGAGGTTTCAAGCTCCTATCTACAAAAATGTGGAATTTTGCATTTTTTTTCCCAGAAGAAAGATCACGGATGCGTGTTTATTTGTTTTTTTTTCCCAGGGGTGATCGTATCAACCCAGTGGTCCTAGAATATCTTTGTATGGCTCATTGGAACGGAAATTAAAAGTTCTAGTGCCCTTTTTAAGTGACCAAAAATAACGGAGGGCAACTAGGCCCCTTCCCATGCTCATTTTTTCCCAAAGTCATCCTATCAAAATTTTGAGATAGCCATTTTGTTCAGCATGGTCGAAAATATGATAACTATGTCCTTTAGGATGACTTAATCCTCCGAAGTCCCTGGGGGGGGAGGGCTGAAAGTTATGAACTTTACCCAATGTTAACATATAGTATTGGTTATTGGGAAGTATACAGACGTTTTCAGGGAGATTTTTTCTGGTAGCGGGGGAGGGGGGGGGGTGGGTCGGGGGTTATGTTGGAGGATCTTTCCATGAAGGAAGTTTTCATCGGGGAAGGGAAATTGCTATGAAGGGGGTGCTGGATTCCCCAGCATTATTTAAAAAAAGATTAGAAATATGGTTGGGTTCACCCCCTAGTCAATACCTCGCTCTTTAAGCCAAAGATTTTTTAGTACTTTCATAAGAGCTATTTATTCTAAATAACGGCCTTTGTGATTAAGGGTCATTTTTAAAGAATTGGAACAAAATTTGAACTTCAGCTTAAATAGCAAGGTATTGACTGGGGGCGAACCCCCTAATATACGTATTAAAAATGTATGAATACAGAAGTTCGTTACGTAAATTAATTCGTAAGTTACGTAAATGTATTATAAATTTACGTTTTTACTAATAAAAACGTTCGTAAATAAAATGAAACAAATTTCGAGAAAGCCATTTAACCAAATAAAAGTAAAATTAATATGCAAATTTTGTTTTAATTATTCATGCTCGGTGAGCCAAAATTAAACCCTGCATTAATTCGAAAACGTTCAAAAATTAAATAAAAAAACAAGTTTTTTTTTAACCGAAAAGTAAGGAACGACGTTAAAACTTAAAACGAACAGAAATTATTCCGTATAAGAAAGGGGCTGTCCCCTCCTCAACGCATCGCTCTTTACGCTAAAGTTTGACTTTCTCATAACTCTATTTTTTTAACAATAAAAAACTTTAGCGTAAAGAGCGAGGCGTTGAGGAGGGGACAACCCCTTTCATATACGGAATAATTTCTGTTCGTTTTAAGTTTTAACGTCGTTCCTTGCTTTCAGTTAAAAAAAAACTTGTTTTTTTTATTTAATTATCAATTAGACATGAAGATGACTCCGTCATTCTAGTACAAATATATACAGCAGGATCCATCCCATAACCTAACATTAGATTCAAAAAATTCCGGGCTTTTAAGTTAGGTGGTAACAATTTCAAATCAATGTTAAAATCTCCACACACAAAACACGGCATGTTCTTACGAGTTAGAAGGTCTATTTGTTGTTCCAATAATTCTAAAAAACAATCTGCACTAGCTGAAGGGGAGTGGTAACAAACGGCAATAAAAAATGGGTCACCATTCTTGTCAACCTCCGCAACAAAACACTCAAAAATCACCTCTCTATTAACGGACAAATCATCCCTAACCTTCACATTCAAATCCGTTCTAATATACAGGGCAAGTCCTCCATGCTGATGATGAGTACGCTTCTTACCATACATATTATAATTTAAAATATCCAATAGTCCAGAATCATTATTCATTAACCATGTTTCAGTAAGTGCAAGAATATGAAAATCAGATAGCATACACAGCTCCGACAAATAATCCAACGTACTATTTAACCCCTGACAATTCAGACGAAAAATACCAAGTTAACCGGGGCTAGTCTAGCAGGTAAATCAACTGGGCACTTATAATTAACCTTCGGAAAAACATCGTCAGTAGACTAGCTCGTAGCGATTCTGGGGCGCCCCCGTACCAAACAGGTTTTTAGTATGTTAACTTATACTTTGAGGACTTTATGTTCCATCCTGTTTTATTTGCGGCCTACAGGTCATGACACAATTTCAAAGTTCACTGCCTTTTTGGTGATAAGCCCAAAAAACCAGCACGTCTTGTTTCATTGTTATACAATTATTTTTGTATATATTTAGACTCCATATTTGATTCTCCATCAGTTTCGAATCGTTTATACTCGAGATAGCATTTTTTGTAATTACATAGAAAAATGGATAATTCTATGCAATTTTTGGTGAGTAAAAATATTCTCATTATTAAAAAGAAATTGTCATTAAGTTAAGGAAGAAATTCTTTCCTTACACTAGAACTAAGGGATACTTATACACTTAGAAGCCTGTTGTTTTTTTAGGAGCTGAAAAAAAACCTCTAATTCTCTTATAGGTTGAAATTTACGGTGTGATTTTTTATCGGGATCAATAGGTCTTTTAGATGTTTTTTTGAAAAAAAAAGTGCTCAGCTTTCGATCGGTAAATTGGGATTAGAATAAAATGTTGATTCTTTTAATGTATTAATTGTTACAAGACCCTTTTCTTAGGGGTGTTTTTGAAAATACTTCCAGGCCAGTCTGCAAAAAAAAAAAAGTCTTGTCATTAAGTTAAGGAAGAAATTCTTTCCTTATTCTTTCCTTGTGGTTACCTCTTATAAAAATATATTAATTGTTACAAAAGCTTCCTTTTTATCAAGATCAGTGGCTTTTTTTAGGAATGTTTTTGAAAATACTTCCAGGCCAGTCTGCATTTACGGTGTGATTTTTTTTATCAAGATCAGTGGCCTTTTTAGGGATGTTTTTGAAAAAAGTGCTTAGCTTTCGATCGGTAAATTGGGATTAGAATAAAATGTTGATTCTTTTAATGTATTAATTGTTACAAAAGCTTCCTTTTTATTACAGTGTGGAGCAGTTTATTAAAGGCCTTCCATTATTACAGGAGGGGGGGGGAGGAGCAGTTTATAAAAGGTCCTCCATCCCACTATCAAAACCCCTGATTTTGAAATCAAGATGTCTAACATAAACTGAATTATTTTCCAAAAACCCAAAATGCATTTTTGCTACATGCTAAATTTTTTTTTTTTTTTTAAAGGAAGAAGAGACTTGCAATAATCCTCCTTCTGAGAAAAAAGCAAAATATGGCGAACCTTCATTAATACAGACTACAAGGGCATCTGTTATCAAATTCGCTAGAAAAGTTACACACGATCATGCATCAAGCACTCAACTTATAGTGACAGAGCCCTCTGACTCCCGCGTTGGCTCCATGGCAAACCCCCCTCAAGTATTACAAAGGAGTTCAGATATAGAAGTCCAATCAGAATTTGTAAGTATATACATATTTTTTTTTTCTATCCCTATTTTCAAAAAATAAGACAAAATTTTCTCAGACGCATAGCTTTTTAAAAACTTAAAATTTGTTTTTAAGCTATTTAATTTTCTTTCATTAACCAAATTAGCGATATATAAAGGAGTGCTTATCATGCATTTCTATAACGAAAAAAAAAACCTTACCTCGTAACTTATAACTAAGATGCATTCTAATGCAATATTCCTTTTAGACAAAAAAAACTAACTATTTGAAAAAAAACGAAAAGCGAAAACAATTGCTACTATACAGTTAACGCGCACTTTTAGACTGGTATTTTTGTCCCTAATGCATTTGAATACATCCGCTATACTTATCAGATCTACCACTGCTTTTAATCCGATTTGAATTCTAAGTAGGGTCGCATGCAAATTGGACTTTAAATAGCAAGATGTATATCTTCAATAAGCAATTTACACAGGGAAAAAGGTTTTTTGACAATTTCCAAAATATGTCATCGCAGCAATGTTAAGAAACATTATTTGGATGAAGCTGTTTTTGGCCATTTCATTGAAACACTTAGGTGTTTTCAAGAAAAGAATTTGAGACTATTCTATTTGAACAGTGTTGTGAAATCCGATACCCCTCCAACTCGGAAAGGGTATCGATCCTCCTACCTCGAAGGAAGCCCCCCCCGGTTCCCAAGGGTTCTCCCTGGGAGGGGTTTGGGGGGGGGCTCTAAAAAGGGGGCATTCAACATTTTAATTGTTGATATGGACGGAGAAAAAAGTTCTTCTCTCTTACAAGTATTTATTTAGCCCAGGTCGAAAAAATCCATTGGCAAAAGACAGAGGAAAATACGGATTATTGAGAAAGTAACAACAACACCACCAAGCTCCGACATATGGAGTTCGTTTCCTTTAACTGAAGCCGAGGAGCAACTGCTCGTACAACATACTGCATCAGTCGAACAATGGTCAAGTTTCATCGACAGTTATAATGAAGAGGCTCAAAGAATCGAATTGGACTCATATTTTGCGTTTTTATTTAAAAAAAAAAAAAAATTTGGAATAAAACCATTAATTTTTTCTATCATTCTCTTGTTCGAACTTACCCTTCTAATAAGAATAGGACTACATTTTCCCGACAAAAAAATATTTTTTTTTTTTAACATGTTCAGTTGACATTATGAAAGACATAAGGCAATGTAACTTTTTTTCTTCTTTTAATTGTTCAGGTGGTGGGACAATGACTATGAGAAATTGACAAAATTTTATTAACTATAAAAAAAAATAATGATTATTTTACATAAAAAATAAAAAAACTTTTTTTTCTACAGATTAAAAATATAGCACCCCCAGCGGCAGCACCATTGAGTGATGATGCAAGTATATTTACAGAACCAATTCTGTCACCACCAGCAGAGTTCAGGGATGAACCTACACTGGTTCTAGAGAATATGGAGTGGCATGAGGGATTCCTTAATGATGTTTTTGGGGAAATGGCCAGCCTGGAGGACTTAACTTGTGATATTGACATGGTTGAGGACCCAGAGTGGGCAGATAGTTTCATGCGCGAATATTTAGATGATGCTACAAGTAAATCTGAACTGGGTCCTCATAATGAAATTCCATCAGAGGACAATACAGGCTGGCTTGACCAATTGTCCCCAAACACCTTAGAATATGTACTAGGGGACCTCATGTCACAACCCTCCAATGTGATTGAACAAACAGGGTCAGGACATCAAAACAGTACTACGTCCCCGAAATTGCCTGATTTTTATCTGTTAGAATCTGCTCTAGGTCATTTGCAAACGTACAGGGTAGATTTTAGCCTTCCCGAGGAAAACGCTGGCATTATTTTAAATGACCCCGTGAAAAATCTCCATAGCTATATCGACAAAATTCGAGCACTTATTGATATTCAGATCCAGAATTGGGGAGGTCAGGGGGGAATTAAAGCATCAGTGAACCAAAAAGTTTATTTACAAAAGGGGACATCTGGGGACATTTTTTATTTTCATTTTTCGACAGGCAACCAGACTTTTTACCCAGGTCTAAACGATTTTGAAGACAATTTTTTCAACTGGGTAAATAAACTAATTTCAACTTTGGATACATTTAATGAGAGGGGGAGTGGGTCCACCATTTTATACATTGAACGCATGGATCTGAATCTCAGTAGATTTAAAAAAAACTTTATTTTAAGGGGAGGGCGAGGTAAAAGAATAAAATGCCACCCAGATTTGTCGGCTACCAAAGGAGTTCAGGGTTTCAGATTTGACACTGGACTTCAATGCTTTAAGTATGCATTTTTAATGGCGGCCCATAAGACATTAAAAGATGAATCATCAATGAAAAATCTTGACAAACTTGCTCGCAACGGTGGAAAAAATTTCCCTAAAGTAAATTTTGATTGTTTAGAGGGAAAATATCCGGTGTCCTTTAAAGAAATAAGCATATTCGAGAAAGCAAATGAAAATCTTGGGGTGGGGGTAGTTGTTCTCCAGTACGACACTGAATTTGTAGATGGGGGGAAAAAACCGAATAAAAAGGGGTTTTGTACTCAGTGAGGACACCGAGGGTGGAAAATGTTAAAAATTTTGTATGGGTTATTTACCAGCCTCCCAAAGATGTAAATTCTTATGGTCATTTTTTCCCCGTTACGGCGATAAGTCGACTCCTCTCTCAAGGCAAAAAATATGGGGAACGTTTCTATTGCCCCATGTGCCTTTCCTCATTTAAAATTGAAAGAACGTTTTCAGATCACATGGGGCATTGCAAACTTCATGGAAATCAAAGAATAGAAATGCCGGCAGAAGGCAAAGACATTTTACAATTTAAAAATTTTCAAAATTCTCTTCTGCAATCTGATAAAATGTCTTTGGATTGTGAAACAAGACTGGTTGAGGTATCAGACCCATCAAGGCCAAATATAGTCAAGGAACACAAACTAGTTGCGTGTTCCTACGCACATGCCCGTCGCGACGCCAACAATAAAATGCTATTGGAAGAGTTTTTTTTGACTATGGACGAGGAGGGCAGTATGGAAAAGCTATTGGTTTCTTTAATAAAAACGGCAAACAGGGCAATTTCACGATTACGTCATACTAATTATCCGATGACATTGTCGGATAAAGAGCAACTGGCGTTGGAAAAGGGAACAATTTGCTGGGTGTGTAGGGGTGCCCTTGCCCCAAAAGACGCGGTGCAGGACCACAATCACCTTATTGACCCCAATTCAACGGGAAAAAGTAACTTTCGGGGGTGGGCTCACAATTCGTGTAATTTAAAAATTAAACAACAACTTTTTCTACCGGTTTTTATACATAACTCTAACTACGATCTGAAGTTTGTGCTACCTGCATTGGCACATCTTCAAAGAAATCGAACAGTGGATGATGATGCATGGGTGATAGACAGCTTTACGTACAAAATCATACCTAAGTCATCGGAAAAGTTGCTTGTTTTGGAATTTATGTGGAAATTTGTTGAAGCCGGTGTTGAGTACACGAATAAAATTCGCTTTTTAGATTCCTACAGTTTTTTTCCCAAATCATTGAGCGAATTAATTCAAGTGCAGAAAAACGATGACGGCAGCAATGCTTTCCCCCTTCTCAAGCAACAATTTCCAAATGATTTATATGATTTGTTAACGGTCAAGGGCATCTATCCTTATGACTTTTATTGTTCCATGTCGAGATTCGCCGAGGAGACTATTCCTTGTATTGAATCGTTTTACGACAGTCTTCACGATCGTAGTTGCACCCCCGAGGAATACAGTTTTGCTAAAAAAGTTTGGGCAGCGGGAGGGTGTAAAAATGGATTTGACTACTGCAAGCTGTATTTGTCGAGTGACGTGTTAACTTTGTTAGACATTATGTGTAAAAATACGGATAAAATCTATGAGGAGTTTAATCTTGATTTGGGGTATTATTTTTCTTCGCCTCATCTAGTGATGGACCTCATCCTGAAAATTAGTGGGGAAAAAATCGGGCTGATCACTGACATTGATCAGCACCTGTTCATCGAGAGGTCAATGAGGGGGGGTTTTGTTTTTCACGGAGACCGTATCTTGGAAACTGATCCTACGGGGGAGAAGACGGGGACAAAATCAAATGCAGTTTTCCTCGATATGAATTCTTTCTACCCCTCGGCCATGTCCCATTATGCACTACCTTGCGGCGACTATAAATGGCTCAATGACCCTCAAGCTCCCCATTTCCCCAACATTGGCGACGACAGTGTTGAGGAGAATGGACCGGTTGGATGGTTTTTTGAAATTGATGGAGAGATACCAGTCGAGCTTCACGATTCAGTAAAGGATTTTGTTTTCCCGTGTATCAATAGACCTGTGACTAAGGACTCTTTGAGTCCTCGCAATAGGCGTTTAGTCGAGGTGGACGGATTGCATTGGGCGCCTTCAAAACAAAAACTTATTGCTGACCTTCTGCCGAAAAAAAACATAGTTGTACATCATGTAGCGTTAAAATGGATGTGTAACAATGGTTTCAACGTCACAAAGGTTCACCGAGCACTCGAGTTTAGTCAAAAGCCTTATTTGAAAACGTTTGTTGACACTTTTGTCAGCAAACGTTCTGCAGCAAAGACGAAAGCTGAAAAAGAAATTTATAAACTCATTTTGAATTCAGCTTTCGGCAAAATGTGTGAGAGTGTTCGTAATAGGAATCGTTGCGACGTTGTGACCGATCCAGAACAATGTGCTCGAATTATTGCCGATCCCAATTACACTTCCTTTACAATCATTGGCCCGGACATGGTACTTTTGAATAGGAAAAAAAGACGCATTGTCCTGAATAAAAATATTGCAGCAGGCAGTGCTATCTTGGAGATCTCAAAAAAGCTCATGTTGGAATTCTACTACAATGTGGCTAGGGTACAGTGGCCGGAAAAGGGGCAAGTAGAGGTCTGCTACGGTGACACGGATTCTCTACTGCTCAAAGTAAAAACATCAAATCTAATCGATTATTTGGCGCACGGTGAAATTATCAGCTCACGGATGGACTACACCAATTGGAGTGTTGGTCTTTACCCTGAGCTAGTAAAACGTCGGGCGCCCAATCAACTTTTATTTTTAAAATCTGAAACGGGTAGCGACTTGATTTCCCGTGGTATGTTTGTAGGTCCGAAGGTGTACTTTATACAGACACACGACGAGGAAATCAAGAAACGTTGCAAAGGAGTACCCACGCACTATGTGGACAAGAATTTCAATATGGACATTTATAGGAATTGTATTACTGAAAATGCAATTCCACGAGCCAAATTGTTGGCAATTCGTTCATTGAAGTACAAGAACTATACTGTAAATGTAGAGAAAATAGCCATGAGTACCATTTCCGACAAGGTCTATGTTTGTCAAGATGGTGTGACCACCCTCCCCCTTGGTCACTATTTAACTTCAGACCGGACCGAATGTATTGCCCACCGTGAAAGTCTCGGTTTAAATAAAGTCCTGTAACTAATTTCCTAAAAACCTTTGGGGGGGGCTCGCGGCCCGGGGGGGGGGGGGGGGCTCGCGGCCCGGGGGGGGGGGGGCCGGCCGCCGCCAGCGCGGGGGGCGCACCGTCACCAAAGTTATCTTTTTTTTTGGACTTAGAGCAGATTTTTTTTTTTCAAGTGTCATCTCTAATTTAATGTTTTATTTTCTCTGTAAAAAAAAAAAATGTGTTTTTTCTCTCTGTACCCATGTAAATGTTGTTGTTGTTGTATTTTATTATTATAAATAAATTAAAAAAAAAAAATTTATTTTTTCAAGTGCTCTCTCTCTAATTTAATGTTTTTTTTTTCTCTGTAAAAAAAAAAGTGTTTTTTATCTGTGTGTACCTATGTAAATGTTGTTGTTGTTGTTGTATTTTTTTATTATGAATAAATTTAAAAAAAAGTGTATTTTTTCAATGTATTGTTACTTTTTTATCTGCATATAATAAAAGAAAAAAATATGATTCTTTGTCTTTTGTCTTCTTGAAGAACAGAGTAGTAGGGAAAAAAAAAATTATTTAGTCATTAGACAATTAGGGTCTACAGTTAGTTGTTCTCCAGGTGAACTGTTGAAAGGAACATGTATCAATTTAAAACACCATTCAGATCGTTTCTGTGTGGGCCCTCAATGTCGGGCAAAACAACACTCTTAACTAAAATAATTAAAAATTGTGATAAAATGTTTGCGGAAAAGCCGAAAAAAATCTACTATTGCTATAGTATTTGGCAGGAGTCGTACAATAAAATAAAAGCAATTGCTGCCATGGGATCGATGCAGATACAGTTCATACAGGGACTTGATGTTTTCAACATTATTGAACCAAACTCTTGGCTGATCATTGACGATCTGGCTGAATCCATTGAACAATGGTCCCAGCAAATGTTGCAATTGTTCACTGTTCGCTCTCATCATGAACAGATTTCCGTTACTCTGGTTCTACACAATCTCTTTCATCAGAGCAAATGTATGCGAACACTTGCTTTGAACTGTACCTACTATATCATCTACAGAGTTGTTCGTGATTCTAGCTCGCTAATAACCCTCAATAAACAAATCTATCCAGGTGCCCCTAAATTTCTACTCTCAGCATACAATCAGGCAACTAATAAACCCCACGGTTATATCCTGCTGGATCTTAATCAAAATACACCTGAGGATCTGCGTGTAGTCACAGATATTTTCGACAATGAAATTACAGTATATCTCCCGGTGAACACTAAAAAGACCTATTAGTCGCTATCATGACACTGAAGAAACTACATGAAAATAGACACTTGTTTTCAGTTCTAAGCACTTCAAAACCTCAGCTTAGAAAAGCAATACTCAAACATGGTATTGACAATGATTTCATTAATCTAATATCTGAACTTTGTTTAAATTTGACCGAGGGTAATGTTCAACTACCAGAAGTAGTTAAGCAACAGGCAAAGCAACATCGTTCCATTGTACGTACATTGGCCTCTAAAAAGAAAGGAAAGAATTTTAAAAGGAAACGACTTCTTCAGGCGGGCGGTAGCTTTTTCACACTTTTACTGCCAATAATTGCAGGACTTGTAAACAGTTTTCTCTAGTGAGAATGGCAAAACCCTATAAATTGACTCCAATAGAACTCGCTCTCTCACCCGTCGAACACTTTGAGGACAATCTGAGTAAATTCCTCGACAATGAAACTATTGATGATGATAAAAAACTGATTTTACTTCAAGATGCACTTCGCCGAGTGGACAAACACTATCGATCAAAGCTCACTGCTGCTGCTGCTGATCCCAAAAAAGAATCATCTCCTCAAGAGTCTCCTGCTGCTGCTGCTGCTGTTGGAACACAATTAAAGAAGGAGGAATCGGATTCAATTGTATTGAAAATTGGAAATCTAATGCCCCACTCATATCGTGAACAAAGTAAACGACTCCTAATCTATCTCTTGGAAAGTGACCAAATTCAAGTTGAGAGCAATGGGGAAAGGATTATAATTCAGGGCAAGAGCTATAATCTACTTGATTTAATGTATGACATGGTTACAAATCGTAAAGGACTATTATCATTTGACACTCGTCTATACAACTTTCTAAATACATTAAACTTCCCCAAAAGTCTTATTGGCAATAGACAAATTCTAAAAAATTAAATGAACATGCATCATCAACATTAAAAGATGAACTTGAAGCAGAAGAAGAAGATTTTAAATCAATTTTGGAAAATACTAGCACACCACTGATAGCTAGACAAAAGCGAAGACGTATCAAGTCAACGTCTCCGCCACCAGCAGCAGCCAGTATACAAAAGGGTAGCGGACGTTACACAACGTGTTTACGTTCGAAATGGCTGAAGTTCTGAAAGGTGTTTATGAAAATATTGGCGAGGCGGGGAGTTTAAGTTCCCCCACAACTCTTTCCAAAGTCACGGGTGTTCGCACTAAAAGTGTACAAGACTATCTACAAAATGAACCAAGTTACACTCTGCATAGAAATCATAGACTTCGTGCCAATCAATATCGAAAAACTAAAGCCTTTTACCCATTGGATATAATGCAAGCAGATCTCCTTACTCTAGATGAGCTTCAAAGACGTCACAATACACCGTACAAGTACATTCTACTTGCAATCAGTGTTTTTAGTCGCTATGCATATGCAATTCCATTGCGATCAAAGAGAGGTGTTGAAGTTGCTCAGGCTATTGAAAGTATTCTCGAAAAGGATTCATATAAAAAAATTCAAACGGATCGCGGTAGTGAATTTGTTAATCCTCATGTTGCAAAAGTACTAGAGAAATATAGTACACTGCTCTATCATAGTCACAGTCCTATAAAGGCTGCATTGGCCGAACGATTGATAAGAACTATTCGACTTTTAATTTCAAGATATTGTACATTGAAAAATACGCCGGCTTTTATTCATGATCTAGATAAAATCATGTTGATTTATAATCAACGACCTCATCACTCATTGTCCAACTCTTCACCAACGGAAGTTCATCATTCGGATCATAATACAATTGACACCTTTCTTAAACAATATTCCAATGAATCAAAGGCCAAGAAGAAGAAGAAAAATAAATTCAATGTTGGTGATACTGTTCGAATTAATAGAACAACTAATGTCTTTGAAAAGGGGAATTACTTGTGGTCCACTGAACTTTTTAAAGTGGCAAAAATCCTAGACACTAAACCCATAACTTATCGCCTGCGTGATACCAAAGATGAAGAGATTCTCGGCGGCTTTTATGACTATGAATTGCAAAAAGTTAAAAATGCTAGTGAAATCTATCAAATTGAAAAGATATTAAAGACACGTACTCGCGGGGGTAAGAAACAGTTACTTGTTCGCTGGCTAGGATACAACTCTGATTTTGATTCTTGGATTGGTGTTGAAGATATTGACAGTGCCCAATGATTTCTATGTAACTTTCATGTCCAACGTTTCCGATCCTCTCTACAATGACTTGAATACAACAAGTGATTTTTGGACAAAACTCTCACCCGCCATCAAATTTGACGGTGCATATGAAGTGGCCCTTGTCGACTGTATCCTCAAAAATACCTATGACATCCTGAGAAAGGATCGTAAATATGAAATAAAAATACGACCGTTTGAATTTGGTGATGAAGGTGCAATGGCAACTTTTGACTCTAATCAGTACCCTATTGCTAACATCCCCTACAGAGAATACAATAACATGCATGAACTGTGTCGAGTTATCAACAAAAAAATTGCAAGTCGAAAAAAAGGTGGTTTCACTTTCAATTACTCGACGGAACAAAGGAGAATTTATATTACCAATCCATTTGAGAATGAAAGAATTTTCCTCAATGAGAATTTACGTGAGGTTCTTGGTTTTAAAAAACGTATTATTAGGACAGAAAATTTCAGTGGTAGTGACCAAGTTATCTATGCAGACTATGCACCCAGCTTCTCCACGGACACTTGTATATTTCTCTACGCTTCATTTGTGGAAAGATCTCGGGTTGGTAATTCAAATGTTCCCCTCCTACGAGTTCTTGAACGAAAAACCAATCAAGAACATGTTCACCACTACAATATAAAGCATCTTCAGTATATTCCCGTAAACACTTCCTATTTGGAACTCTGTCAGTTAACACTAAGAACCGAATTAGGTGATCCAATAGCAATTTCAAAAGGCCTAGCAGTGATTACATGTCATTTTCGACCTATTGTCAACGACAAAGACGGTACAATCACCTAAAAAATGAACAATAGAAGAATTCCATTTGTCTGTCCCGATATTGACTGTTATGTTGGTGCTTTGAGTCCACGTCAAATAGGCAATGGATTGGACTACTACAAGGGGCGTACTACAATGTCTGGCTATGGTCTTGGTAGCTGGTTTGCTAAGCTATTTCGTTCTGCACTACCCCTTGCCAGAAAATATCTTGTACCTGCTGCATCAAATTTTGCTGCCTCCACACTACAGGACTGGGGGTCGGGCAAGAATTTCAAGGAGAGTGTTAAAGAAAATATTAGATCTTCAGCAAGAGCCGTTGGCGAACAATTAAAATCTCGACAAAATGGGGAGGGATTGAAAAGGATGCGTTCGCGTCATTCACTCATCAGTCTCCACCCAGGCAGGAAGCAAAGGACATCAACAAGGACTTTGAGAAATAAAACAACAAAGACCAATAAGCAGCAGAAGAAGAAGAAGAAGAAGAAAAAGATTGTTAGATCAAAGAAGGATTTCTTCTCTTAAGATGACTTATCTCCCCCACAAGGAATCATATCCATCAATCACTTCCTCATTGAATCTATTCAATGCTGAAAATGTTGATGTCAGTGTCAAGTATGGCTACTATGAACAATTTCACCCTCAACAACCTCTCTCGGAAAATATACACTTTCAAATATTTTCCAATGAAGACTATTTCATTGATTTGTCATCAACATTTATTGATTTAAATGTTGTGGTGAAGAAAAAGTCAGATAATACAACTCCAAATGCCGGCGATGGTCTCTCCTATGAAAACTGTATTCTACACAACCTATTCAAACAAATTAATGTATTTATTAATGGGACATTGGTGAGCACTAGCAATAATTTATCCAACTATGCAAGCTACATACAATTTATGATGATGACACCAAAGGCGTACAAGGAGATGAGAGGACAATCATTGGGCTATGAATATCGAACAGGTGTTGATACTGACGGTGAGTTGACTACTGCAGTGACCCAGGAGTATCATCTAGTTGGAAAATTAAATCATGAGATATTCAATATATCCCAATGGCTACCCCCCAATGTCAAGATTGACATAAAGTTACAGATGGCCCCATCAAATTTCATTCTGAGAAAAACACTTCCTGCAGCACCCGATGCAAATGTTATTATCACATCGGCAATTCTCCATGTCCGAAAACAACAAGTTATGAGCTCTGTTGCATTGGCAGTGGAAAAGCTAAGAGCCAATGGTAACAACATTAAACTTCTTGTCCCCCATACAATCACCAATCAACGTCACATTGCCACCGGTTCTCGTAGCTATAGCGATTCATCGTTTATCAATGGAGAAATCCCTTCAAAATTGGCTTTGGCTTTTGTGAAGAGTGGTAGCGCCGTTGGATCCTGGACTGAATCCCCCCATGATTTTAATTTTTTCGGTCTATCTAGTCTTGTGTGCAAAGTGAATGGTATTCCACTGTACACTCTATCATTTGACAAAAAATCCTATAGAACTCTGTACGAGTTGACCATGCAATCCCTAGATCATGACTCTCAACTATTTGAAAATGGAATAACCGAATCAATGTTTTCAAAAAATCATGGGGTTATTGTTTTGGACTTGTCAGGCACACAGGATATGAGCATAGTACGAACTGGGAATGTACGTTTAGAGTGTACATTTGCCGATGCTCTGACTGAGAGTATCACGCTAATATCACTGAGTCAATTTGAAACCTATTGGGAAATCACACCCGACGGCAGTGTTCTACTAGACCTTGCACCATGAACACAAATCAAATAATCAATGTATTTAGTATGGACCCATACATGTCCCAATACAAGTCCTATTGCATACCCTCGGACTTCATTGAAAAAATTCCAAGTGATAACAATATCCTAATCATTGTTAATAGCAGTCCATCAACTTTGAAGACTGGCCATTGGCTATGCATCTTTCAAACAGCGAAGAATATTGAATTTTTTGATCCTCTTGGCCTATCGTATAAATTCTACGTTCCATACATCAGCAACTTTATTGAAAGCAGTGGGAAAACCATTATTCAAAATCAACGAAGAGTACAGGATTTAGCGACTAAGACATGTGGCTTTCATGCACTACTCTTTTTCATGTTCAGATGTCGTGGCTACACCTACAAGCAGTTTCTCAACATCTACGTTGACTTACCTCAATTGAACGACTTTCTAGTGGAGAATATACTTACAAGTGTATTTAATATTGATTTTAGTGCCCTAAGAATAAAATGTTCTAAAGATGTATGTGAAATTGTTTATTAATAAAAAAAAAAAAATTATATACATGATAAAACGACTTTTCTACTCTTTAGATTTCATCCACTACTAGGTATTTGTCGACAACAACTAGTGCAGGTAGATTATCTGAATTCACAGTGTACTGATTCTGATGTACTGCAATGTCAGGGTCACATTTTCTACAGTAGAGTGTGACTTCACTCTTGTCATATCTCTTTGTATAGTCAATGATACTATTCGCATTCATTCTATAGAATTCACATGTTTCAATTTGCGTATTTGAAGCAATTTCACAAACAGTGTCCTCAAGTGTCGAATCACATTCTGTCACTGCCAAATAAAAATCAGTGGGCTTATAATCATAACACCCAGTGTCTTCACAACAATGACGTAGAAACCATATTCTCTTGTTGTTCCAACAGTTGAATCGTTGACCTGGTTCCTCCTCCCAGAACAATCTAAAACCACGACGATACCAATCTCGTAGCAATAAACTAAAATCCCGGTTAGGATTCTTTCCAATCATACCGGGATATGTACTCTCCCACTGCTTACATTTTTCATAATGACAATTGGAGCATAGGTGGCCTCTAGGATGAGAGTCACACACCTCTTCAAGACAGGAATTACAACCTTTAATTTGTACAGCATATCCTCTATGCAATTTACACGGGTTGCATAATCTACACTTTTCATCATACTCCTCAATCATTGTGCAATTCTCACATGATGACCAACTGCCCAGTGAGTACATACATAGTGGGCATGTATGAAACATTTTGTCATGTGTTGACGCTCTCACTGCCACAATGAAACTGAGCTAGCAACATCAAAAAATTATCTGAGATAGAGAGAGAGAGAGGAGTAAATCATCCTTGAGCACCATCTTTCTTATGAAAAAAAAATGTCCTAAATTTCTAAAAACTAATGTTTAAAAGCATATCCACAATATCATTTTGCTGTGTCGTGATCAATATATCAATAAATTGTGTAAATGCATTTGGACCACGATGTAGAAGCTTCATACAATAGTCTAATGATGGAGAATCAGTTTTCATTATATCGACAAGCATTCCCCGAGAAAATATCTTCCTTTGAATAGACAACTCTAGAAAATCATCATCTAGAATCAAACGAAATAAAAAAAAAAACGAAATAAAGAAATAAAAAAAATGCACCTGAAAAAATCTGTACTATCATCAGCCTTGTACGATGCAGAACCATCTCAAGATGATGAGAATTTCCAAGCTTGGAAATTCTCATCATCTTGAGATGGTTCTGGATCCGTGATTGAAATGGGACCGGAATCGTCCGTACCCCAAAGGGCAAGCTGTTGCCTTCTGAAGAATATTACAGTTTCAACGATCGGTCTCAGTTTCTGACAATTTTCTAGAACCTGCGCTGCCCCTGCTGTGTCTATCTGGTTGATGATGTTACCCTGCCTTTTCTCTGCAACAGAAATGAATTTGTCTGTGGTTAAAGTATATTTTTTGTGAAAATGTGTTTGTTGGTGACTTGTGTAGCATTCAATTGCATTCTTCCAGTTCCTGAAGGGCTTTGTGACAAGGATACCTAAGTGCTGGTGGTCACCTTTCCTAGCTGTTTTGGACGAAAAAAAAGAAGACAGAATTGACAAAAAGCAACGTCCTCAGATGACAAATAGGACAACCAGCTGAAACGAATCAACCAACCCAACTGAAACTTCAAATTTCTTTTCCAGATATTGGAAAAGTATATGCAATATCTGGAGTCCAAGGACTCTTTAGCATACGAAGTTTGGACGCTGTGTCGAGTAACGACGAGTTTTGGACGAACTGTGCGATGTCGTTTGGAACCAAATAAGATTGGGTAATAGCGTGATGTGAAGTGACTGCATCGATTGGACCAGGATGTCAATCAAGTTTAATGTCTTCAAGCTAACCTTGAGCATCGCCAACCACTTCTGTGTTATTTAAGCGCGCAGAGGCAGATGAACAATCCGCAGACAACTCGCCAACGTCACTATTAGTAATAGCTAACCTTGTTCGCTTGGGTGCTAAAAATGACATCACATTTCCTTTTCATTTTTTCGGACCGCTCTTCGCTTAGCAAAGTCGGAAACTAAACTGACAAAACAAACTGTCTTGTTACCCCTTTATGAATCAGAATCAGTGAAGTCTCTGGTAAGTCAGTTTTGCTATTTATAAGTCTTTAGTATTTCATTAATTTTGTTTCCTTTTTCTAAGTGTTTTTTAGAGGAACCATTGGAGGAAAAAGCAGGATCTCAGGTAAGTTTGTTTTTGCTGATGACAGTCGTTTTGAAACATTATAAAATTACTTAACTGATATTCAACAATCAGAAAAAGTTTTGTCTCAGGTAAGTAAGTTTTGCTATTTATAAGTAATTGTCTTTAATATTTTATTAATTTTATTTTCTTGTTCTATGTGTTTTTCAGGCACCATTGGAGGAAAAATCGGGATCTAGGCTAAGTAATTTTTGCTGATGCTAGTCGCTGTAAAATATGATAAAATTACTTACCTGAGATTTAACAATCAGAAAAAGTTTTGTCTCAGGTAAGTAAGTTTTGCTATTTATAAGTAATTGTCCTTAGCATTTTATTATTTTTTTTTAGATTTTTCCTTCAGGCACCAGTTGAGAAAGAAGCGGGATCATAGGTAAGTAGCTATCTCTAATGAGAGTGGTTTTGAAATATCATAAAACTACTTACCTGAGATTATACAATCAAAAAAAGCTATGTCTCAGGTAAGTAAGTTTTGCTATTTACAAGCAATGGTCTCGAGCGTTTTATTAATTTAATTTTCTTTTTCTAGGTCTTTTTTAGGCACCATTGGAAGAAAAAGTGGGATTACTTATTTGAGATTCAAAAATCTTAAAAGTTTTTGTATCAGGTAAGTCAATTTTGCAATCTATAATTAATTGTCTTTAGTGTTTTATTAATTTTATTTTCTTTTTCTAGGTTCTTTTCCAAGGCACCATTAGACGAAAAAGGTGGGGATCTCAAATTAGTAATTTTTGCTAAGGAGACTCGTTTTAAAATATTACAAAATTACTTACCTGAGATTCAAAAATCAGAAACAGTTATATCTCAGGTAAGTAAATTTTCTATTTAAAACCGAGAATCAGCAATCAGAAA
Organism: Artemia sinica; assembly: GCA_027921565.1. Classification (NCBI taxonomy): domain Eukaryota; kingdom Metazoa; phylum Arthropoda; class Branchiopoda; order Anostraca; family Artemiidae; genus Artemia; species Artemia sinica. The sequence goes on from CM051275.1 coordinate 19,898,054, forward strand.
CAGCTATGTGTCCGGTAAGTAATTTTTGCTATTTATAAGCAATTGTCTTTGGTGTTTCATTAATTTTGTTTTCTTTTTCTAGGTTCTTTTCCAAGGTACCGCTGGAGGAAAAATTGGGATCTCAGGTTAGTAATATTTGCTGATGAGAGTCGTTTTGAAATATAATAAAATGTCTTACCTGAGATTAAACAATCAGAATAAGTTTTGTATTAGGGAAGACAGTTTTACTATTTATAAGCAATTGTCTTAAGTATTTTATTAATTTTCTTTTATTTTTCTAGTTTTTTTTTTCGAAGGCAGCGTTGGAGGAAAAGTGGGGACCTCAGTTAAGTAATTTTTGCTATTTATAAGTAACTGTCTTTCGTATTTTATTAATTTTGTTTTCTTATTATAGGTGTTTTTTGAGGCACTATCATAGGGAGCGCAATTGCGCTGCCTAAGTAAAGAACGATGTTAGCACCATGTATTATTATTTTGGTTTTTCATACCAGGGTATTTCGTATCGAAGGAGATGTCGTAGAAACTTCGAAAAGGGCTCATTCGATTGGAAATCGGAGTGGCCAGTGCCCTTTTTAATAGTTGAAAGTGATTGGAGGGCAACTAGCCTCCCCCCACGCCCATCATTCCCCAAAACACATCCAATCGAAATTTTGAGATAACCATTTTGTTCAGCGTAGTTGATTTCCAGATAGAAAATATGTTTTTGAGGAGGACAATCCCCCACAACCCTCAGGGGAAGGGTTTTAAGTTATGCCCTGGGGGCATATAAGAACGATTTTGACACAATGTATTATTTATTATTTTTTCCTTTAGAGCAGGGCACTTCGTATCGAAGAAGTTGTCGTAGAAACTTCGAAAAGGGCTCATTCAATCGGGAATTGAAATGGCTTGTGCCCTTCTTAATAGTTGAAAACGATTGGAAGGCAACTAACACCCCTTCCACGCCAACCATTTCCCGAAACACATCCAATAAAAATTTTGAGATAGCCATTTTGTTCAGCGTAGTTGATTTCCAGATAGAAATTATGTTTTTGAGGAGGACACTCCCCCACAGCCTTCAGGGCCAGGGCTGTAAGTTATGCCCTTGGGGGCATATAAGGTTTTTATAAAAGGTGTTGTCGTAGAAACTTCAAAAAAGGCTCATTCGATTGGAAATTCAAAGGGCTAGTGCCCTTTTTAACAATCGAAAGTGATTGGAGGGCAACTAACCCCCTCTCACGCCCACCTTTTCCCCAAACCCATCCAATCAAAATTTTGAGATAGCCATTTTATTAAATGTAGTTTTTAAGTTCTGGAAATAAGGTCTTAGAGGATAACACCCCCTCCCACAGCCCTCAGGGCAAGGGTTGTAAGTTATGCCTTGGGAGCAAATAAGGTTTTTATAGAACGTGTTGTCGTAGAAACTTCCAAAACGGCTCGTTTGATTAGAAATTAAAATGACTAGTGCCCTTTTTAATAATTGAAAGTGATTGGAAGGCAACTAACACCCCTTCCGCGCCCACCATTTCCCCAAACACATCCAATCAAAATTTTTAGATAGCCATTTTGTTCCACGCAGTTTAAAGTTCAGTAAATTATACCTTTGAGCAGGACACTCCCCCAACAGTCTTCAGGGCAAGGGTTATAAGTTATGCCCTGGGGGTATATAAGGTTTTTATTGAAATCTTTGTCGTAGAAACTTGAAAAAGGGCTCATTCAATTGGAAATTCAAAGGGCTAGTGCCCTTTTTAATAGTCGAAAGTGATTTGAGGGCAAGTAACCTCCCTCTCATGCCCACCTTTTCATAGGCAGTGCAATAGCGCTGCCTAAGTAAAGAACGATGTTGGCACAATGTTATAAAATTTAAATTTATAATTTTTTTGTTTTCTTTTTTCTCCATACCAGGGCACTTCGTATCGAAGGAGTTGTCGTAGAAGCTTGGAAAAAGGCTCATTCGATTGGAATTTGGAAATTGGTAGCGCTCTTTTTAATAGTCGAAAGTGATTGAAAGGCAACTAACACCCCTTCCACGCCCACCATTTCCCCAAAGACATCCAATCAAAATATTGACATAGCCATTTTGTTCAGCGTAGTTGATATCCCAATAGAAATTATGTTTTTGAGGAAGACACTCCCCCAAATCCCTCTGGGCAAGAGTTTTAAGTTATGCCCTGGGGGCATATAAGAACGATGTTGGTCGAATGTGATCTTTAATAGTCGAAAGTGATCGAAAGGCCACTAACACCCCTTCCACGCCCACCATTTCCTGAAACACATCTAATCAAAATTTTGATATAGCCATTTTGTTCAGGCTCATTCGATTGGATATTCAAAGGGCTAGTGCCCTTTTTAATAATCGAAAGTTATTGAAGGGCAACTAACCCCCGTCTAACGCCCACCTTTTCCCCATACACATCCAATCAAAATTGTTATATAGTCATTTTGTTCAACGTAGTTTAAAGTTCTGGGAAATAGGTCTTTGAGAATGAGCCCCCCCCCCTGAGCCCTCAGGGCAAGGGTTGTAAGTTATGCCCTGGGGGCGTATAAGGTTTTTATAGAACGCGTTGTCGTAGAAACTTCAAAAAAGGCTCAGTCGATTGGAAATTGAAATGGTTAGTGCCCTTTTTAATAGTCAAAAGTGATTTGAAGGCAACTAACGCCCCTTCCACGCCCACCATTTCCCTAAACACATCCAATCAAAATTTTGAGATTTTAGCCATTTTATTCAGCGTAGTTGATTTCCAGATAGAAATTATGTTTTTGGGAAGGATACTCCCCCACAGACCTCATTTATTTATTTATTTATTAATCCACATAACGGTAAGCTAAAAAGCTGACCGTCATGGAAAGGGTTTTAAGTTATGCCCTGGGCGCATATAAGAACGATGCTCGTATTGTTTATTATTTTTTCCTTTAGATCAGGGCACTTTGTATCGAAGAAGTTGTCGTAGAAACTTCGAAACGGGCTCATTCAATTGGAAATTGGAGTGGGTTGGGCCCTTTTTAATAGTCGAAAGTGATGGGAAGGCAACTACAGCCCCTTCCACGCCCACCATTTTCCGAAACATATCAAATCAAAATTTTGAGATTTTAGCCATTTTATTCAGCGTAGTTGATTTCCAGATAGAAATTATGTTTTTGAGGAGGACACTCGCCCAGAACTCTTAGGGCAAGGGTTGTATGTTTGCCCTAGGGGCATATAAGGTTTTTATAGAAAGTGTTGTCGTAGAAACTGAAAAAAAAAATCATTCGATTGGAAATTCAAAGGGCTAGTGCCCTTTTTAACAGTCGAAAGTGATTGGAGGGCAACTTACCCCTCTCTCACGCCCATCTTTTCCCAACCAATCAAAATTTGAGATTGCCATTTTGTTCAACATAGTTGAAAGTTCTGGAAATTAGGTCTTTGAGGATGACAACCCTCCCACAGCCTCAGGGCAGGGGTTGTAAGTTATGCCCTGGGGGCATATAAGTAGTATGCATAGTATGGATTTACACAGACGTATAGAAATTACCATGCTATTGCACAGACGTATAGGAAAAACATTTCCAGAGCATGTACTTATGGATTTGCTTGCCTTATGTTCCTTGGCGTCTTTTCAGAGCATGTACTTATGGATTTGGGTGGATTATGTTCCTTCCTATGCTATTCCAGGAGCTTATGTTCCCCCCATGCTATTTTATAGCACCATGTTCCTTCCTATGCTATTATAAGGGCTTATGTTCCCTCCCATGCTATTATAAGGGCCTATGTTCCTTCATATTTTATTCTATGGGACCTCTACACGTGATTAAACACGTTTTGCTTATATCCCTTTGGTACCTTTCCAAACGAGCGGGGATTCCCCTCCGGTTCCTACACATTGCAAAAAAAAGCGAGCAGTACGAACGGGGATTCCCCACACAAGTGTGTTTCAAATCCATGTTTTTCAACCAGACTGTTTTTTGAGCCAATATCTGTTTTTAGGGGGCCAATTAGAGACATCGGAGCTTGCACCATATATGATAACTCGACTGGTGATTGGTTATAAATAAAAGGACTGATTTTTATTCGTCCTTGAGATTTTGTATAAAATGCTCTTACCTTACGATTTAATTTTCATAATGATTTGATATATCATAGATAGTACATTGAATATTATTAACTTTAAAGCAATGAATACGTCAATTTTACCCGGTTCTTACCTTACGATTTAATTTTCATAATGATTTGATATATCATAGATAGTACATTGAATATTATTAACTTTAAAGCAATGGATACGTCAATTTTCAATGTGAGTACAGCTTACTTAATTTCTTAATTTATTTCCAAATCAAATCATTTTACCATCCCACTAATAAATTCAAATTTCAGGGGGACATAGCCCCCCTCCCCTCCAACAATACAAACCCTACAATAGTATGAGTATGCTCGCTAGAAAACTTAAAGTACGCTCTTTTTTCTATTATGTAAATAACATCCCCCTCCCCTCCTATGTTTACGAGTTTATTTCCTTAGTTTTAGTTATTTCGTTCAAAATGTCTCTTTTCCCATTATCAAAAATCTTTTTTCCGGTCTAAAGCCACATGTGTTTATAATTACAGAAAGTGTCCCTATTGAAGCCAGAGTTCAAACGTGTCTTATCTGAGTTATGAAAACAAAGGTTGATGATTAAGACGGGGTTTGTGTAATTCTAGCCAGAAACTTAGAATTTATATACAACCAAATCGTATTCAAATATTTTCTTGGGGAGAAATTTTAAGTTTTGTATTAATTTGGATTTTAGCTCACATTTAACAAACTTAGTCGTAGTTAGGTGAAAGTATGCATAAATATCTTAATTTATAGTCTAAATGCATGGCTACTAAAGGAACAATGAGCATTTTTTTGTGCTTTCGCAAGAAAATAGGTCTCCTTTAACGAACTTAGCTGTAGTTAGTTGAAAGTGTGCTTAAATATCTTCATTTTTTCTTCTGTAAATAGGGAAATCGTTTTTCCATGCTAAATTTTTCTTCTTTTTTTAAGGAGGAGGAGGTGGATTCATACAATTACTCCCCCCCCCGGAAAAGAGAGCTAAGACTAACGGCATTACTCCAATGCAACAAGTGGAGATAGATAGCCCATCGGGAGCCACCCACATCCATTCCAGACCGGTGCTGCCTGCCCAAGACCCACCCGTGCCAACCCCTATGCAGCCGGGTAGAAAGCTGAAAAGAGAGTCGATGATAGCTCATAACGTTACTGCTGCACAAGATTGTCAAGTCACCCCTATCAAACATTACCGAGCCCTTCACGAACAATGCAAGGTGGGAATGATGTGACCCCTACAGTCCTCAACATGCAAGGTGCAAATCTAAATGTGAGTTTTCAAATATTATTTCTCGCTAATGATTCTTTTTCCCAAGTCAATTTGAAGGACTGAGAATTGTACCGTTAGACATAATTCCAGATTCTAATTTGCATAATAAAGAATTTGATATGAGATGCGGGTCTTAACAGTTTCAATTTTATCATTTGCTCCGGAAAATCTTGAAAATAACAGACTAGACATTGAAAATAGGCTATTTTTATGACTATTTTTTATGGATGACTAGATTTGTAGGAAAAAAATAGTCAATTTTTTTTAATGAGCTACTAAGACAATTATTGAGTTGATTTTTTTTTTACCATATTTTATTGCTATTAGTCAAACGTTGCGATGTGTGTGTGCGTGTGTGCGCATAAGTGTGTGAACGTGCGCGCGCATACGTGTGTGTGTGTGTGTGTGAGTGTGTGCGCATGTGTGTGTGCGTGTGTGTGAACGTGTGTGCGCATACGTGTGTGTGTGTGTGTGTGTGTGTGTGTGTGTGTGTGTGTGTGTGTGTGTGTGTGTGTGTGTGAGTGTGTGCGCATGCGTGTGTAAGCGTGTACGTGTGTGTGTGTTTGTGCGTGTGTGTCATTAACAAAATTTGTAATTTATTATACATTTTTTTTGTAACTAATGCTATAAGCAAAAATTCGTAATTTATTATGCATTTGTTTGATAAATACGAATCTAATTTAAAAAAAATAAATAAGTTGTTTGATAAATCCGACTAAGAAAAAAATAGTGTACTATAATTGTGATAAAACTTTCGTCAAAGAAAAAAAAAACTCAATCCATTCATTTTCTAGTTTCAGGGGGAAGCTACGAAAACAACTGCCTTTCCTGGCCCAGGACTTCAAAATATCATGGGCAATTGTCCCCTCTCGCCTGATGATGTTAGTGAAGGTACGTCATTTAATATCCCCCTGGATTTTCAATTTACAACTGAAGAAATGGATAGCCTTATGCAAATTGTTGGACCTAATGTTTCCGGGGACACTTTTGACGATGACTTTATAATTAGTGAATTGGATCCTGTGCAAATAGGTGCAGGACATGAAAATAGTGTCACGTCCCCGGAACTACGTGAATTTTACTTGTTGGAATCTACTCTAGGTTACATGCAAACACATAGGGTAGGTTTTAGTCCCCCCGAGGAAACCGTGGTTGACGGGAGCGTCATTTTAACAGACCCTGTAAATGTTCTTCATACCTACATCGACCGAATTCGAGCACTTATTGAGATTCAGATTCAGAATCGGGGGGGGGGGGGGGGGGTCAGGGGGGATTAAGGCATCGGTAAATCAAAAAGTTTATTTACAAAAGGGGACATCTGGGGACATTTTTTATTTTCATTTTTCAACTGGCAACCAAACTTTTTACCCTGGTCTAAATGAATTTGAGGGAAACTTTTTCAACTGGGTTAATAAATTATTATCAACTTTGGACACGTTTAACCAGAGGGGAAGCGGGTCCACAATTTTATACATTGAACACATGGATCTGAATCTCAGTAGATTTAAAAAAAAAACTTTATTTTAAGGGGAGGGCGGGGTAACAAAATAAAATGTCACTCAAATTTGTCGGCTACAAGAGAGGTTCAGGGTTTCAATTTTGACACGGGGCTGCAATGCTTTAAATATGCATATTTAGCAGCAGCCCATAAAACCTTGAATTATAAGTCAACAATGAAAAACCTCGACGGACTTGCGCGTAACGGTGGTGAAAATTTCCCTAAAGTAAATTTTGATTGTTTAGAGGGAAAATATCCGGTGTCTTTAAAAGAAATAACTGTATTTGAAAAAGCAAATGAAAATCTTGGGTTGGGGGTGGTTGTTCTCCAGTACGACACAGAATTTGTAAATGGGGGAAAGAAACCAAATAAAAAAGGAGTTTTATATTCAGTTAGGACACCGATGGTAGATAATGTTAAAAATTGGGTTTTTTATGTGCCTCCCAAAGATGTAAATTCCTATGGTCATTTTTTCCCCGTTACGGCAATAAGTCGACTCTTATCCCAAGGCAAAAAATATGGGGAACGTCACTCTTGCCCCATGTGCCTTTCCCCATTTAAAATTGAAAGAACATTGACGGATCACATGAGATATTGTAAAATTCATGGCAATCAAAGAATAGAAATGCCGGCAGAAGGCAAAGATACTTTACAATTTAAAAACTTCCAAAATTCCCTGCTAGAAGTTGATAAAGTATGTTTGGACTGTGAATCAAGACTGATTGAGGTATCGGACCCATCAAGGCCAAATATAGTCAAGGAACACAAACTAGTTGCGTGTTCCTATGCGCATGTCCGTCGCGATTCTAATAATAAAATGGAGCTGGAAGAGTTTTTTTGGCTATAGATGAGGAGGGTAGCATGGAAAAGTTATTGGTGTCTTTAATAAAAACAGCGAACGCCGCAATTTCACGATTGCGTCACACCAACTACCCAATGTCATTATCAGATAAGGAGCAACTGGCACTAGAAAAGGGGACAATTTGCTGGGTTTTTAGGGGTGCTCTTGCCCCAAAAGACGCTGTCCAGGATCATAATCATCTTATTGACCCCAATTCAACGGGGAAAAGTAACTTTCGGGGGTGGGCTCACAATTCATGTAATTTAAAAATTAAACAGCAACTCTTTCTTCCGGTTTTTATACATAATTCTAACTACGATCTGAAGTATGTGCTACCAGCAATGGCACATCTTCAAAGAAATGGAACAGTGTATGATGCATGGGTCATAGACAGCTTTTCCTACAAAATCATTCCTAAATCATCGGAAAACTTGCTTGTTTTGGAATTTATGTGGAGATATGTTGAAGACGACGTTGAGTACACGAATAAAATTCGCTTTTTAGATTCCTACAGTTTTTTCCCTAAATCATTGAGCGAATTAATTCAAGTGCAGAAAAACGATGACGGCTGCAACGCTTTCCCCCTTCTCAAGCAACAATTTCCAAATGATTTGATTTGTTGACGGTCAAGGGCATCTATCCGTATGATTATTATTATTCCATCTCGAGATTCGCCGAGGAAACTATTCCTCGATCGAATCGTTTTACGACAGTCTACACGATCGTAGATGCACCCCCGATGAATACAGTTTTGCTAAAAAAGTGTGGGCAGCGGGGGGGGGGGGAGGTGTAAAAATGGGTTTGACTACTGCAAGCTGTATTTGTCGAGTGATGTGTTAACTTTGTTAGACATTATGTGTAAAAATACCGACAAAATCTATGGGGAATTTAATCTTGATTTAGGATATTATTTTTCATCTCCTCATCTGGTGATGGACCTCATCCTAAAAATTAGCGGGGAAAAAATTGGGCTAATCACTGACATCGATCAGCACCTGTTCATCGAAAGGTCAATGAGGGGTGGATACGTTTTTCACGGGGATCGTATCCTGGAAACTGATCCAACTGGAGAGAAGACGGGGACAAAATCGGATGCAGTTTTCCTTGATATGAATTCTCTCTACCCCTCGGCTATGTCCCATTATGCGCTACCCTGCGATGAATATAAATGGCTCAATGACCCTCAAGCTCCCCATTTTCCCAACATTGAAAGAGTTGAGGAGAATGGACCGGTTGGATGGTTTTTTGAAATTGATGGGGAGATACCAGTTGAGCTTCACGATTCAGTAAAGGATTTTGTTTTCCCATGCATCAATAAACCTGTGACTAGGGACTCTATGAGCCCCCGCAATAGGCGTTTAGTCGACGTGGAAGGATTGCATTGGTCACCTTCAAAACAAAAACTTATTGCTGACCTTCTGCCGAAAAAAATATTGTTGTACATCATGTGGCTTTAAAATGGATGTGCAACAACGGTTCCAACGTCACAAAGGTTCATAGAGCCCTCCAGTTTAGTCAAAAACCCTATCTGAAAACGTTTGTTGACACCTTTGTCAAGAAACGTTCTGAAGCGCAAACGAAAGCCGAAAAAGAAATTTATAAGCTCATTTTGAATTTGGCTTTTGGTAAAATGTTTGAGAGTCTTCGCAATAGGAATCGTTGTGACGTCGTGACCGATCCCAAACAATGTGCTCGAATTATTGCCGATCCAAATTACACTTCCTTCTCAATCATTGGTCCGGATATGGTACTATTGAATAGAAAAAAAAAGCATTGTCCTGAATAAAAATATTGCTGCAGGCAGTGCGATCTTGGATATCTCTAAAAAGCTCATGTTGGAATTCTACTACAATGTGGCTAGGGTACAGTGGCCAGAGAAGGGGCAAGTAGAGGTCTGCTACGGGGACACAGATTCTCTACTGCTAAAAGTGAAAACCCCAAATCTACTTGATGATTTGGCGCACGGTGAAAATCATCAGCTCGCGGATGGACTACACCAATTGGAGTGGGCTTTACCCAGAGCTAGTGAAACGTCGGGCGCCAAATCAGCTTTTATTTTTTAAATCAGAAACGGAAAGCGACATGATTTCCCGTGGTATGTTTGTAAGTCCGAAGGTGTACTTTATACAGACACACGACGAGGAACTCAAGAAACGTTGCAAAGGAGTACCCACGTGCTATGTGGATAAGAATTTCGACATGGACATCTATAGGAATTGTATTGTTCAAAATACAATTCCAAGAGCCAAATTGCTGGCAATTCGTTCCCACAACTACAGGAACTTTACTGTAAATATAGAAAAAATTGCCATGAGTACCATTTTCGACAAGGTCTATGTTTGTCAAGACGGTTTGACTACCCTCCGCCTGGGGCACTATTTAACTTCCGACCGAGCCGAATATGTTAGCCATAGGGAAAGTCTCGGTTTGAATAAAGTCCAATAAATTTTTCCCAAAACCTTGGGGGGCCTCGCGGGGGGGGGGGAGGGGGAGGCTCGTGGCCCGGGGGGGGGACCGGCCGTCCGCCAGCAGGGGGTGCACCGCCACTACCAAAGTTATCTTTTTTTTTTACTTAGAGCAGATTTTTTTTTGTAAATATACATGTTGCATTCAAATTAAAAAAAAGTGATATTATTCAGCGTATTTTTCGTTAAATGTTGTATTTGTAAATAAAGTATATTTATTAAAGTGCTTTTTCTAGTGCATTTTTTATTATAAATTAAAAAAGTGGATTTTTCTTTGTTTTCTGTAAAGTGTTGTTTATAATACAAGAAATATGTTCTTTATTGATTTTGTTCTTCTCATTATTATTCTTGAACGGACTTGTAGGGAAATTATTTAGTCACTAGACAGCTATAGTCTACAGTTAGTTGTCCAGGTGAACTGTTGAAGGGAACATGTATCAATTTAAAACACCATTCAGATCGTTTCTGTGTGGGCCGTTAGTGTCGGGCAAAACAACACTCTTAACTAAAATAATTAAAAATTGTGATAAAATGCTTTTACAGTATTTGGCAGGAGTCATACGATAAAATAAAAGCAATTGCCATGACGGGATTGCTGCAGATACAATTCATACAGGGACTTGATGTTTTCAACATTATTGAACCAAACTCTTGGTTGATTATTGACAATCTGGCTGAACCTATTGAACAATGGTCCCAGGAAATGCTACAACTGTTCACTGTTCGCTCTCATCATGAACAGATTTCAATTATTCTGGTTCTACACAATCTCTTTCATCAGAACAAATGTATGCGAACACTTGCATTGAACTGCACCTACTATATCATCTACAGAGTTGTTCGTGATTCTAGCTCGCTAATAACTCTCAATAAACAAATCTATCCAGGCGCCCCTAAATTTCTGCTCTCAGCATACAATCAGGCAACTAATAAACCCTACGGCTGTATCCTATTGGATCTTAATCAAAATACACCCGAGGATTTGCGTATAGTCACAGATATTTTTGACAATGAAATTACAGTATATCTCCCCGTGAAAACTAAAAAGACCTATTAGTCGCTATCATGACACTGAAGAAACTACATGAAAATAGACATTTATTTTCAGTTCTAAGCACTTCAAAACCCCCACTTAGGAAAGCCATACTCAAACATGGTATTGACAATGATTTCATTAATCTAATATCTGAACTTTGTTTAAATTTGACCGAGGGCAATGTTCAACTGCCAGGAGTAGTTAAGCAACAGGCAAAGCAACATCGTTCCATTGTACGTACATTGGCCTCTAAAAACATAGGAAAGAATTTTAAAAGGAAACGACTTCTTCAGGCAGGCGGTAGCTTTTTCACACTTTTACTGCCAATAATTGTAGGACTTGTAAACAGTTTTCTCTAGAGAGAATGGCAAAACCCTATAAATTGACTCCAATAGAACTCGCTCTCTCACCCTTGGAAGATTTTGAGAACAATCTGAGTAAATTCATTGACAATGAGAATATTGAGGATGATAAAAAACTGCTTTTACTTCAAGATGCACTTCGTCGAGTGGACAAACATAAGCCCTATCGTGTGAAGGCCAGTGGTATTGATCACAAAAAAGATTCATCTCCTCAAGAGTCTGCTGCTGCTGGAACACAATTAAAGGAGGAGGAATTGGATTCAATTGTATTGAAAATTGTAAATCTAATGCCCCACTCATATCGTGAACAAAGTAAACGACTCATAACTTATCTCATGGAAAGTGGTCAAGATCATATTCAAGTTGATAGCAATGGGAAAGAGATTATAATTCAAGGCAAGAGCTATAATCTACTTGATTTAATCTATGATATGATTACAAATCGTAAAGGACTATTATCATTTGACGCTCATCTATACAACTTTCTAAATACATTAAACTTTCCCAAAAGCCTTATTAGCAATAGGCAAATTCTAAAAAAATTAAATGAACATGCACCAACAACACCATTAAAATATGGAGAAGATTTTGAATCAATTTTGGAAAATACTAGCACACCTAGTGGAAACTTGACAATAAGGAGCAGCAGCACACCATTGATAGCTAGACAAAGGCGAAGACGTATCAAGTCAGCGTCACCACAACCACCACCAACCACCAGTATACAAAAGGGTAGCGGACGTTACACTACACGTTTACATTCAAAATGGTTGAAGTTCTGAAACGTGTTTATGAAAATATTGGTGAAGTGGGGAGTTTAAGTTCCCCCACCACTCTTTCCAAAGTCACTGGTGTTCACGCTAAAAGTGTACAAGACTATCTACAAAATGAATCAAGTTACACTCTGCATAGAAATCATAGACTTCGTGCTAATCATTATCGAAAAACTAAAGCCTTTTACCCATTGCATATAATGCAAGCCGATCTCCTAACTCTAGATGAAATTCAAAGACGTCACAATACACCATACAAGTATATTCTACTTGCAATCAGTGTTTTTAGTCACTATGCATATGCCGTTCCATTGCAGTCAAAGAGAGGTGTTGAAGTTGCTCAGGCCATTGAAAGTATTCTCGAAAAGGATTCGTATAAAAAAAGTCAAAAGGATCGTGGTAGTGAATTTGTTAATCCCCATGTTGCAAAAGTACTAGCGAAATATAATACACTGCTCTATCATAGTCATAGCCCTATAAAGGCCGCATTGGCCGAACGATTGATAAGAACTATTCGACTTTTAATTTCAAGATATTGTACATTGAAAAATACATCTGCTTTTATTCATGATCTAGATAAAATCATGTTGATTTATAATCAACGACCTCATCGATCATGGTCCAAATCAACCCCAACGGAAGTTCCACATTCTGATCATGATACAATTGACACTTTTCTTAAACAATATTCCAATGAAACGGTTGTCAAGAAGAAAAAATTCAATGTTGGTGATACTGTTCGAATTAATAGAACAACTAATGTTTTTGAAAAGGGGAATTACTTATGGTCCACAGAACTTTTTAAAGTGGCAAAAATCCTAGACACTAAACCCATAACTTATCGTTTGCGCTATACCAAAGATGAAGAGATTCTCGGTGGCTTTTATGACAATGAGCTACAAAAAGTTAAAAATAATAGTGAAATCTATCAAATTGAAAAGATATTAAAGACTTGTACTCGCAGGGGTAGGAAACAGTTACTTGTTCGGTGGCTAGGATACAACTCTGATTTTGATTCTTGGATCAGTGTTGAAGATATTGACAATGCCCAATGATTTCTATGTAACTTTAATGTCCAAGGTTTCCGATCCTTTCTACAACGACTTGAATAAGACAAGTGATTTTTGGACGAAACTCTCCCCCACTAGCAAATTTGACGGGGCGTATGAACTGGCTCTTGTTGATTGTATTCTCAAAAATACCTATGACATCCTGAGAAAGGATCGTGTGTATGATATAAAAGTTATACCATTCGATTGGTCACTCTCTGCCGACTATGAATGGGTTGAAGCACTTAAATCTAGCGAATATCCACATGTCAAATTGAAATATATTGAATATGATGATATGAGAGATTTGTGTCTTGCAATCAATAGAAAAATCTCATATCGTAGGAATGGTACATTCTATTTTAATTATTCATTGGAACACGATAGGATTTACATTACCTCACCTGTTGACAGTGAAATAATTATTCTCAATGATAATCTGAGAGACGTTCTTGGCTTTAAACAGAATATGATCAATGGGAAAAATGCTGGCACTGTTTAAGGGATGGATCAAGTTATTTTTGCTGATTATCCACCTGGTTTCGCCTCGGACTCTTGCATATTTCTCTATGCATCTTTTGTGGAAACATCGAGAGTTGGTAATTCAAATGTCCCCCTCCTACGTGTTCTTGAACGAAAAACAACTCATGAACTTGTTCATCACTATAATATAAAGCATCTTCAGTATGTTCCTGTAAACACTTCTTATTTGGAACTCTGTCAGTCAACACTAAGAAGTGAATTGGGTGATCCTCTAGCAATAACAAAAGGCTTAGCAGCGATTACATGCCATTTTCGACCCATTGTCGGCGACAGCACAATAACCTAAAATGAACAATAGAAGAATTCCATTTGTCTGTCCCGATATCGATTACTATGTTGGTGCTCTGAGTCCACGCCAAATAGGCAATGGATTGGACTACTACAAGGGGCGTACTACAATGTCTGGCTATGGTCTTGGTAGCTGGTTTGCTAAGCTATTTCGTTCTGCACTACCCCTTGCTAGAAAATATCTTGTACCTGCTGCATCAAATTTTGCTGCCTCCACACTACAGGACTGGGGGTCGGGCAAGAATTTCAAGGAGAGTGTTAAGGAAAATATTAGATCTTCAGCAAGAGCCGTTGGTGAGCAATTAAAATCTCGGCAAAATGGGGAGGGATTGAAAAGGATGCGTGCACGTCATTCACTCATCAGTCTCCACCCAGGCGGGAAGCGAAGGACATCAACAAGGACTTTGAGGAATAAAACAAAGATGACCCATAAGCAGAAGAAGAAAAAGAAAAAGATTGTTAGATCAAAGAAGGATTTCTTCTTTTAAGATGACTTATCTCCCCCACAAGGAATCATATCCATCAATCAGTTCCTCATTGAATCTATTCAATGCTGAAAGTGTTGATGTCAGTGTCAAGTATGGTTATTATGAACAATTTCATCCTTAACAACCCCTCTTGGAAAACATACACTTTCAAATATTTTCCAATGAAGACTATTTCATTGATTTGTCATCAACATTTATTGATTTAAATGTTGCGGTGAAGAAAAAGTCAGATAATACAACTCCAACTGTTGCCGATGGTCTCTCCTACGAAAACTGTATTCTACACAACCTATTCAAACAAATTAATGTATTTATTAATGGAACATTGGTGAGCACTGGCAATAATTTATCAAACTATGCAAGCTACATACAATTTATGATGATGACACCAAAGGCGTACAAGGAGTTGAGAGGACAATCATTGGGCTATGAATATCAATCAGGTGTTGATACTGATGGTGAGTTGACTACTGCAGTGAGCCATGAGTATCATCTGGTTGGAAAATTAAATCATGTGATATTCAATATATCTCAATGGTTACCCCCAATGTCAAGATTGACATAAAATTGCAACTGGCTCCATCGAATTTCATCTTAAGAAAAACACTTCCTGCAGCACCCGATGCAAATGTCATTATAACATCGGCAATTCTCCACGTCCGAAAACAACAAGTTATGAGCTCTGTTGCATTGGCAGTGGAAAAGCTAAGAGCCAATGGCAACAACATTAAACTTCTTGTCCCCCATACGATCACCAATCAACGTCACATTGCCACCGGCTCTCGTAGCTATAGCGATTCATCATTTGTCAATGGAGAAATCCCATCAAAATTGGCTTTGGCCTTTGTGAAGAGTGGCAGTGCCGTTGGATCCTGGACTGAATTGCCCCATGATTTTAATTTTTTTTCGGTCTATCTAGCCTTGTGTGCAAAGGGAATGGTATTCCACTGTACACTCTATCATTTGACAAAAAATCCTATAGAACTCTGTACGAGTTGACCATGCAATCCCTAGATCATGACTCTCAACTATTTGAAAATGGAATAACCGATTCAATGTTTTCAAAAAATCATGGGGTAATTGTTTTGGACTCGTCGGGGACTCAGGATATGAGCATAGTACGAACAGGGAATGTACGTTTAGAGTGTACATTTGCCGATGCTTTGACTGAGAGTATCACGCTAATATCATTGAGTCAATTTGAAACTTATTGGGAAATCACACCCGACGGCAGTGTTCTACTAGACCTAGCACCATGAACACAAACCAAATAATCAACGTATTTAGTATGGATCCGTACATGTCCCAGTACAAGTCCTATTGCATACCATCAGACTTCGTTGAAAAAATTCCAAGTGTTAACAATACCCTAATCATTGTTAATAGCAGTCCATCGACTTTGACGACAGGCCATTGGCTATGCATCTTTCCAACAGTGAAGAATATTGAATTTTTTGATCCTCTTGGCTTATCGTATAAATTCTAGACTCCATACATCAGCAACTTTATTGAAAGCAGTGGAAAACTATTATTCAAAATCAACGAAGAGTACAGGATTTAACGACTAAGACATGTGGCTATCATGCACTACTCTTTTTCATGTTCAGATGTCGTGGCTATACCTACAGGCAGTTTCTCTACATCTACGTTGACTTACCTCGATTGAACGACTTTCTAGTGGAAAATATACTTACAAGCGTGTTTAATATTGATTTTAGTGCCCTACGAATAAAATGTTCTAAAAATGTATGTGAAATTGTTTATTAATAAATGAAAAATGTATGTACATGATAAAAACGACTTTTCTACTCTTTAGATTTCATCTTCTACTAGGTATTTGTCGATAACAACTAATGCAGGTAGATTATCCGAATTCACAGTATACTGATCCTGATGTACTGCAATGTCAGGGTCACATTTTCTACAATAGAGTGTAACTTCACTCTTTTCATATCTCTTTGTATACTCAATGATACTATTCTCATTCATTCTATAGAATTCACATGTTTCAATTTGCTTATTTGAAATAATGTCACAAATTGTGTCCTCAAGTGGCGAATCACATTCCGTCACAGCCAAATAAAAATCAGTGGGCTTATAATCATAGTAGTCATTGTCTTCACAACGATGACGTAGAAACCATATTCTTTTGTTGTTCCAACAGTTGAATCGCTGACCCGGTTCCTCCTCCCAGAACAATCTAAAACCACGATGATACCAATCTCGTAGCAATAAACTAAAATCACGCTTATAATTCTTTCCAATCATACCGGGATATGTATTCTCCCACTGATTACATTTATCATAGTGGCAATCGGAGCATAGGTGGCCTCTAGGATGAGAGTCACACACCTCTTCAAGACAGGAATTACAATCTTTAATTTGTACAGCATATCGTCTATGTAATTTACACGGGTTGCATAACTTACAATAGGAAATAGTGGGCGTGGAAGGGGTGTTAGTTGCTTTCCAATCACTTTCGACTATCAAACGGGCACTAGCCATTTCAATTTTCAATGGAATGAGCCCTTTTTGAAGTTTTTACGACAACACTTTCTGTAAAAGCCTTAAATGCTCCCAGGGCATAACTTACAACCCGGGAATAACTTATAGGATCCTCCCTGAAAACATAATTTCTCTCAGGAAATCAACTACGCTGAACAAAATGGCTATCTCAAAATTTTGACGGGATGTGTTTGGGGAAATTGTGGGCATGTAAGGGGTGTTAGTTACCTTCCAACCACTTTTGACTATTAAAAATGGCACTATCCATTTCATTTTCCAATCGATTGATCCCTTTTTTAAGTTTCTGAGACAACGCGTTCTATAAAAACCTTATATGCCCCCAGGGCATAACTTACAACCCTTGCCGTGAGGTCTGTGGGAGGGTTGTTATCCTCAAAGACCTAATTTCCAGAACTTTCAACTACGTTGAACAAAATGGCTATCTCAAAATTTTGATTGGATGTGTTTTGGGAAAAGATGGGCGTCAGAGGGGGCTTAGTTGCCCTCTAATCACTTTTGACTATTAAAAAGGGGACTAGCCCTTTGAATTTCCAATCGAATGATTCTTTTTTTAAGTTTCTATGACAACACTTTCTATAAAAAGCCTTATATGCCCCCAGGACATAACTTACAACCCTCACCCTGAGGGTTGTGGGGGAGTGTCCTCCTCACAAACATAATTTCTATCTGGAAGTCAACTATGCTGAACAAAACGGCTATCTCAAAATTTCGATTGGATGTGTTTCGGAAAATGGTGGGCGTGGAAGGGCTGTAGTTGCCTTCCCATCACTTTCGACTATTAAAAAGGGCCCAAGCCATTCCAATTTCCAATTGAATGAGCCCGTTTCGAAGTTTCTACGACAACTTCTTCGATACAAAGTGCCCTGGTCTAAAGGAAAAAATAATAAATAATTCTAACATCACTCTTATATGCCCCCAGGGCAAAACTTAAAACCCTTGCCATGAGGACTTTGGGGGAGTATCCTCCCCAAAAACATAATTTATCTCCGGAAATCAACTACGCTGAACAAAAAGGCTATCTCAAAATTTTGATGGGATGTGTTCGGGGAAATTCTGGGCATATAAGGGGTGTTAGTTACCTTCCAATCATTTTTGACTATTAAAAAGGGCACTAGCCATTTCAATTTCCAATCGATTGATCCCTTTTGAAGTTTCTGAGACAACGCGTTCTATAAAAACTTTATATGCCCCCAGGGCATAATTTACAACCCTTGCCCTGAGGGCTGTGGGAGGGTTGTTATCCTCAAAGACCTAATTTACAGAACTTTCAACTACGTTGAACAAAATGGCTATCTCAAAATTTTGATTGGATGTGTTTTGGGAAAAGATGGGCGTGAGAGGGGGTATAGTTGCCCTCCAATCACTTTCGACTATTAAAAAGGGGACTAGCCCTTTGCATTTCCAATCGAATGATTCTTTTTTTAAGTTTCTACGACAACGCTTTCTATAAAAACCTGGTATGCCCCTAGGGCATAACATACAACCCTTGCCCTAAGGGTTGTGGGGGAGTTTCCTCCTCAAAAACATAATTTATATCTGAAGATCAACTACGCTGAACAAAATGGCTATCTCAAAATTTTGATTGGATGTGTTTTGGAAAATGGTGGGCGTGGAAAGGGCTGTAGTTGCCTTCCGATTACTTTCGACTGTTAAAAAGGGCCCAACCCACTCCAATTTCCAATCTAATGAGCCCGCTTCGAAGTTTCTGCGACGACTTCTTCGATACAAAGTGTCCTGGTCTAAAGGAAACAATAATAAATAATACGAACATCATTCTTATATGTCCCCAGGGCATAACTTAAAACCCTTGCCCTGAGGTCTGCAGGGGAGTATCTTCCCCAAAAAAATAATTTCTATCTGGAAATCAACTACGCTGAACAAAATGGCTATCTAAAAATTTTGATTGGATGTGTTTGGGGAAATGGTGGGCATGTAAGGGGGTTTAGTTGCCTTCCAATCATTTTTGACTATTAAAAAGGGTACTAGTCATTTCAATTTCCAATCGAATGAGCCCTTTTTGAAGTTTCTATGACAGCGTGTTCTATAAAAACCTAATATGAGTAGTATGCATAGTATGGATTTACACAGACGTATAGAAATTACCATGATATTTGCACAGACGTATAGGCAAAACATTTCCAGAGCATGTACTTATGGATTTGCTTGCCTTATGTTCCTTGGCGTCTTTCCAGAGCATGTACTTATGGATTTGGGTGGATTATGTTCCTTCCTGTGCTATTTGGGGAGATTACGTTCCTTGGTACATTTCCAAGCAACGTGATTAAACACGTTTTGCTTGTGTCCCTTTGGTACCTTTCCAAACGAGCGGGGATTCCCCTCCGGTTCCTACACATTGCAAAAAAGCGAGCAGTATGAGCGGGAATTCCCCAAACAAGTTTGTTTCAACTCCAAGTTTTTCAACCAGACTGTTTTTTGAGCCAACATCTGTTTTTTAGGGGGTCAATCAGAGACAAGGGAGGTATTTACTCCTCTCTCTCTCTCTCAATTTGTTGTTGTTGATAGCTCAGTTTCATTGTGGCAGTGAGAGTGTCAACACATGAAAAAACGTTCCATACATGCCCACTATGTATGTACACACTGGGCAGCTGGTCATCATGTGAGAATTGCACAATGATTGATGAGTATGATGAAAAGTGTAGATTATGCAACCCGTAAATACATTCTTAGACCACACTGGCTATACATGACAAATGAAACTCAGAGAGGAGAGAAAGTAACAAAATAAAAAATAAAATCAAAAAGGGTGAAAAAACGAGGATTTTGTCAGCCAGTGGCGAAACCATGAAGATGAAAATATAAGCAAATATTTCGACAAGGACCTCCGCCAAGTCGTCCTCAGTGCTAAACAAAAAAGAAAAAAAAAAAAAAAAAAAACAAAAACGAAAATCTAACCTTTCGAAGTTTACGTTACAAAGACAGTGTCTGTTCTGTCTTTGTAACGTAAACTTCGAAAGGTTAGATTTTCGTTTTTTTTTTTTTTCTTTTTTGTTTAGCACTGAGGACGACTTGGCGGAGGTCCTTGTCGAAATATTTGCTTATATTTTCATCTTCATGGTTTCGCCACTGGCTGACAAAATCCTCGTTTTTTCACCCTTTTTGATTTTACTTTTTATTTTGTTACTTTCTCTCCTCTCTGAGTTTCATTTGTCATGTATAGCCAGTGTGGTCTAAGAATGTATTTACGGGTTGCATAATCTACACTTTTCATCATACTCATCAATCATTGTGCAATTCTCACATGATGACCAGCTGCCCAGTGTGTACATACATAGTGGGCATGTATGGAACATTTTTTCATGTGTTGACACTCTCACTGCCACAATGAAACTGAGCTATCAACAACAACAAATTGAGAGAGAGAGAGAGGAGTAAATACCTCCGTTGTCTCTGATTGACCCCCTAAAAAACAGATGTTGGCTCAAAAAACAGTCTGGTTGAAAAACTTGGAGTTGAAACAAACTTGTTTGGGGAATTCCCGCTCATACTGCTCGCTTTTTTGCAATGTGTAGGAACCGGAGGGGAATCCCCGCTCGTTTGGAAAGGTACCAAAGGGACATAAGCAAAACGTGTTTAATCACGTTGCTTGGAAATGTACCAAGGAACGTAATCTCCCCAAATAGCACAGGAAGGAACATAATCCACCCAAATCCATAAGTACATGCTCTGGAAAGACGCCAAGGAACATAAGGCAAGCAAATCCATAAGTACATGCTCTGGAAATGTTTTGCCTATACGTCTGTGCAAATAGCATGGTAATTTCTATACGTCTGTGTAAATCCATACTATGCATACTACTCATATTAGGTTTTTATAGAACACGCTGTCATAGAAACTTCAAAAAGGGCTCATTCGATTGGAAATTGAAATGACTAGTACCCTTTTTAATAGTCCAAAATGATTGGAAGGCAACTAAACCCCCTTACATGCCCACCATTTCCCCAAACACATCCAATCAAAATTTTTAGATAGCCATTTTGTTCAGCGTAGTTGATTTCCAGATAGAAATTATTTTTTTGGGGAAGATACTCCCCCACAGACCTCAGGGCAAGGGTTTTAAGTTATGCCCTGGGGACATATAAGAATGATGTTCGTATTATTTATTATTGTTTCCTTTAGACCAGGACACTTTGTATCGAAGAAGTCGTCGCAGAAACTTCGAAACGGGCTCATTCAATTGGAAATTGGAATGGCTTGGGCCCTTTTTAATAGTCGAAAGTGATGGGAAGGCAACTACAGCCCCTTCCACGCCCACCATTTTCCGAAACACATCCAATCGAAATTTTGAGATAGCCATTTTGTTCAGCATAGTTGACTTCCAGATAGAAATTATGTTTGTGAGGAGGACACTCCCCCACAACCCTCAGGGTAAGGGTTGTAAGTTATGCCCTGGGGGCATATAAGGTTTTTTATAGAAAGTGTTGTCATAGAAACTTAAAAAAAGAATCATTCGATTGGAAATTCAAAGGGCTAGTCCCCTTTTTAATAGTCAAAAGTGATTAGAGGGCAACTAAACCCCCTCTGATGCCCATCTTTTCCCAAAACACATCCAATCAAAATTTTGAGATAGCCATTTTGTTCAACGTAGTTGAAAGTTCTGGAAATTAGGTCTTTGAGGATAACAACCCTCCCACAGACCTCACGGCAAGGGTTGTAAGTTATGCCCTGGGGGCATATAAGGTTTTTATAGAACGCGTTGTCTCAGAAACTTAAAAAAGGGATCAATCGATTAGAAAATGAAATGGATAGTGCCATTTTTAATAGTCAAAAGTGATTGGAAGGTAACTAACACCCCTTACATGCCCACAATTTCCCCAAACACATCCCGTCAAAATTTTGAGATAGCCATTTTGTTCAGCGTAGTTAATTTCCTGAGAGAAATTATGTTTTCGGGGAGGATCCTATAAGTTATGCCCGGGTTGTAAGTTATGCCCTGGGAGCATATAAGGCTTTTACAGAAAGTGTTGTCGTAAAAACTTCAAAAAGGGCTCATTCCATTGAAAATTGAAATGGCTAGTGCCCTTTTGATAGTCGAAAGTGATTGGAAAGCAACTAACACCCCTTCCACGCCCACTATTTCCCAAGACACATCCAATCAAAATTTTGAGATAGCTATTTTGTTCAACATAGTTGAAAGTTCTGGAAATTATACCTTTGAGCAGGACAATCCCCCCACAGTCTTCAGGGCAAGGGTTATAAGTTTTGCTCTGGAGGCATATAAGGTTTTCATTGAAATCTTTGTCGTAGAAACTTGAAAAAGGGCTCATTCGGTTGGAAATTCAAAGGGCTAGTGCCCTTTTTAATAGTCGAAAGTGATTTGAGGGCAACTAACCCCCCTTACGCCCACCATTTATCCAAACATACCCAATCAAAATTTTGAGATAGCCATTTTGTTCAACGTAGTTAAAAGTCTTAGAAATTAGGTCTTTGAGGATGATAACCCCCTCAGAGCCCTCGGGGCAAAGGTTGTAAGTTATGCCCTGGGGGCATATAAGGTTTTTGTAGATAGTGATGCTTTAGAAACTTCCAAAAGGGCTCATTCGATTGGAAACTAGAAGGGCTTGTGCCCTTTTTAATAGTCGAAAGTGATTGGAGGATAACTAACACCCCTCTCACACCCACCATTACCTCAAACGCATCCAATCAAAATTTTGAGATTATCATTTTGTTCGACGTGGCTAAAAAGTCAGTTTTTTGTGATGACACACCCCCCCCCCACTGCCCTCAGGGCAAGGGTTGTAAGTTATACCCTGGGGCGTATAAGGTTTTTTTTTTATAGAAAGTGTTGTCGTAGAAAATTAAAAAAGGAATCATTCGATTGGAAATTGAAACGGCTAGTGCCCTTTTTAATAGTTAGAAATGATTGGAGGGCAGCTAACCCTCTCACGCCCACCATTTCCCCAAACACATCGAATCAAAAATTTGGGATAGCAATTTTCTTCAACGTAGTTAAGTTCTGGAAATTAGGTCTTTGAGGATGACATCCCCCCCAGCCCTCAGAGAAAGGGTTGTAAGTTATGCCCTGGGGGCATATAAGGATTTTATTGAAAGAGTTGTCTTAGAAACTTCAAAAGGGCTCATTTGATAGGAAATTGAAAGGGTTAGTGCCTTATTTAATAGTTACAAGTGATTGCAGAGCAACTAACGCCCCTCTCACGCTCACCATTTCCCCAAAACTTCTAATCAAAATTTTGATATTGCTGTTTTGTCTAACGTAGTTGAAAGTTCTGGAGATTAGGTCTTTTCGGATGACAACCCCCTCACATCCCTCGGGGCAAGGGTTGTAATTTATGCCATGGGGGCATACAAGGTGTTTATAGAAAGCGTTGTCGTAGAAACTCAAAAAGAGCTCATTTGATTGGAAATTGAAAGGGCTAGTGCCCTTTTTAATAGTCGAAAGGGATTGGAAGGCTTGACATTTTTATAGTAAAGATCGATGTGGGAACAATTTTTTTTTCTTTTGTTTAGACCAGGGCACTTTGTATCGAAGGAGTTGTCGTAGGAACTTCGAAAAGGGCTCATTCGATTGAAAATAGAAAGGGTTATCGCCCTTTTCTTAAGTCGAAAGTGAATAGAGGTCAACTAGTCTACCTCCCACGCCCACCCTCACATTTGCCCATTATGTTTAAAAACTAAATGTTGCCTTAAGATTAAATCAAAATGCACTGTGTTAATGATAATTCCCAATAAGGCATCTAAGCAGTATCCCAAGAATGACTGAGGGTATCTTGTTCAAACTTTCGGGGCTACTTCTTCTCTTACAATTTAACCAAATCAAAATAGCGTAAGTGTATCCAAGCTATGGTAATTGGCTTTAGTAATTTAGTAATTTTGTTTTTTTTAGTTTTTTTTTGGCATCATTGGATGAAAAAGCGGCATCTCAGGCAAGTTATTTTTGCTAATGAGAGTCGTTTGTAATTACCAGAGAATTACTTACCTGAGATTCAACAATCAGAAAAGTATTGTCTCAGGTCAGTAAGCTTTACTATTTATATGCAATTGTTTGTAGTATTTTCTTAATTTTACTTTCTTTTTCTAGTTTTTTTTAAGGCACTATTGGAGAAACAAACGGGATCTCAGGTAATTAATTTTTGTTACTGAAAGTTCTTGAAAAATTGTAAAATCACTTACCTGAGATTCAACAGTCAAAAAAGTTATGTCTCTGGTAAGTATGTTTTGCTATTTATAAGTAGCTGTCTTTAGTATTCTATTAATTTTGTTTTCTTTTTCTAGTTTTTTTTAGGCACCATTGGAGCAGAAAGTGGAATCACAGGTAAGTAATTTTGCTTATGATAGTGGTTTTGGAATATTATAAAATTACTTACCTGAGATTCAACAATAGGAACAGTTTTGTCTCAGGTATGTATGTTTTGCTATTTATAAGTAACTGCGCTTAGCATTCTATTAATTTTTGTTTGTTTTTTTCTAGATTTTTTCTTAGGCACCATCGGAGGAAAAAGTGGGATCTCAGGTAAGTAGTTTTTGCTTATGATAGTGGTTTTGAAATATTATAAAATTACTTACCTGAGATTCAACAATCAGGAAAACTTTGTTCTCAGGTAAGTAAGTTTTGCTATTTATAAGTAATTGTCTTAAAAATTTTAATGATTTTAGTTGGTTGTTCTAGTTTTTTTAAGGCACCATTAGAAGAAAATTGAGATCTCAGGTAATTAATTTTTGCTGATGATATTCGTTTTGAGATATTAATAAAATTACTTACATGAGATTCAACTATCGGGAATTTTTTGCCTCAGGTAGGTATGTTTTGCTATTTATAAGTAATTGTCTTTAGTATTATCTTAAATTTACTTTCTTTTTCTAGTTTTTTTCAGGCATCATTGGTGAAACAAGCAGGATCTCAGATAAACAATTTTTGCTATTGCAAGTTTTTGAAATATTATAAAATTATTTACCTGAGAATCAACAATCAGAAATAGTTATGTCTCAGGTAAGTATGTTTTGCTACTTATAAGTAACTGTCTTTAGTATTCTATTAGTTTTGTTTGTTTCCTTTTTTTTTTTTTTTAGGCACCATTGGAGGAAAAAGTGGGATCTCGGGTGAAAAAAATTTTGCTTTGCATAAAATTTCTCACTTGATATTCAACAATAAGAAAAAGTTTTGTCTCAGGTAAGTATATTTTGGTATTTATTAGTAATTGGGTTTAATTTTTATTAATCTTATTTTTTAATAGGCTTTTTCTTGAGGCACCATGGGAGGAAGAAACAGGAACTCAGGTAAGCAATTTTTGCTGATGAAAGTCGTTTTGATATATTATTATTTAAAAAACAAGTTATTTCAATTGAAAGTAAGGAGCAATATTAAAACTCAAAACAATCAGAAGTTATGTCGTATATGAAGGGGTTGCCCCCCTCCTCAATACCTTGCTCTTTACGCTAAAGGTTTAAGCTTTTTTAAAAAAGCTTTCTGCTCTAATTAAACGGCCCTTGTGTTTCAGAGTCATCCTTAAAAAAATTGGGACAAGTAGTCAAATATTAGCAAAAAGAGCAAGGCATTTAGGAGGGGAACAACCCCTTCAATAGTTTTTGTTCGTTTTGTATTTTAGTATTGCTCCTTACCTTCAGTTGTAAAAATTTGTGTTTTTATTTAATTTTGATTGTTTTTCGAATAATGCTGGTAAATCTAGCTCACTCTCCAAGAAAAATTCCCTCCCTTTACTGGGGACTCCTCTGTGCAAATCTCCTTCCATGTGAAATACACCTCCCCCCTCCGTGAAATTTTCTACGGATATTTCCATTCTCTATGAAAATCCTCCCACCCTCCGTAAAATTTCTTGCGGACAATTCAACCCGAAAAAAATTTCTTTAGCATACTTTGATTTGAAAAATACTTTAATTTCTAATCGATTTCCGATCACTCGGGAAAAAAAAACCTTCCGCGGATACTTTTCCCAGAATTCCAAACCCGCTGAAAATTTCCCCTTGAAAATTCCCCCGAAGTATCTCTACATACAAAATTGAGTTGGCAAAGAAAAAGTTAAACAAACAATAATAATTTCGTATAGAATTTTGTCTTATCTCCAGTGTAAAATTTTCCCTGGAAAGTTCACCCTCAGAAATATCCCTCCCCAGAGAAAATTCTCCCCGTGGAAACCTACCCCGAGCACAAAATCCCACGAGAGAAATGTCCTATACACTTATTAAGAACAAATACTATACACAAGCAATTGACAAACTTCAAAACTTACACCCCTTTCCGCATGGGCTGTTGGGGGTTATGTTATCCAAAAAGGTATAGTTATTAGATTTTATAACTGTGCTGAATAAAATGGCTCAGGGGCACTTTAGATTCGAATTATCAAAATTTTGATCGGATGACTCTGGGGAAAAAGGGTTGTGGGAGGGGGTAAGTTGCTCTCTAATCTTTTTGATCACCAAAGAAGAGCACTAGAAATTTTAATTTCCGTTCAAATGCACCTCTCCGGATCTTCAAAGACCATTGGTTCAATACGAATACCCCTGAAAGAAACGAAAAACAAATAAACACGCATCCGTGATCTTTCTTCTGGCAAAAAATGCAGAATCCCAATTTCTGTATACAGGAGCTTGAAACTTGTACAATGTGGTTCTCTGATGCGCAGAATCTGACGGTGTGATTTTCATTGACTATTAAGATTCATTGACTTTTAGGGGGTGTTGCCCCCCTTTTCGAAAATCAAGCAAATTTGTTCAGGCTTGTAACTTTTGACGGGTAACATATAACTTGATAAATCTTATGTATTTGGAATAAGCATAATAATCGAAATTTCTTTATGCATTTCTTTAGCCGAGTCGCGCCTTAGTTGCAGTTCGCTACCACGAACTGTTTGAGTAAAATTACTTACCTGAGATTCAACAACCAGGAAACATTATATCTCAGGTAAGTAATTATTTCTATTTATAAGTAATTATCTTTAGTGTTTTACTAATTTTATTTATGTTTCTTGTTTTTCTTTAGGCACAATGGGAGGAAAAGGAAGGGATCTCAGGTGACTAATTTTTGCTGGTGATAGTCGTTTTGATATATTATTAAATTACTTACCCATTGTTCAGCCATCAGAAAAAATGATGCCCCCATGTTTTGGGGGGCTGAGTTGTCCGTGGAGTTTTTGTTATATGATCTATGGTCTAACAAAATGGGCGGATATAAGACTCGATCGGACGCACTTGAGAAAAAGGGGGTTGGGGGAGGGGTAGGCTAGTTGCAATTGGATCACTTATAAATCTAAAAAATCTAAAAAAGTTCAAAGGTCAGATAACAAAACTCCGATGTCGACACAACCCCCCAGGGCTCAGGGGCAGGCGTTATAAGTTATTTCCACGGGGCACATACGGTTCTTATGAAAGGGATGCTCGTATAAACTTCAGAGAGTGCTCATTTTATTGGAAACAGAAAGTTCTAGTTCACTTTTTAAGAATCAAATAGATGCAAGGGCAACAAGCCCCTCCATGCCCTTTTTTCCCAAAACCCATCTGATAAAAATTTTGAAAATTATTTTGTTAAGAATAGTTCAAAGGTCGGATAAGAAAAACTTTGGTGTCGGCAACCCCCCCCCCCCCCTCAGGGCCGGGGCATGCGTTTTAAGTTATACTCTGGGGGCATAAATGGTTCTTACAAATTTCAAGATAGCTATTTTTTTCTAAATAGTTCAAACATTAGATAACAAAAACTCCGGGTGGACACAACCCCTCAGAGCCCCGGGGCAAGTGTTTTAAGTTATGCCCTGGAGGTGTATAAGGTTTTTATGTAAGGGGGGTCGTATAAACCTCGGAGGTGGCTCATTTGATTAGAAATTAGAAGTTTTAGTTCATTTTTTAAGAGTCAAAAGAGATCCGAGTCCAACTAGCCCCCCCCCCCTAGCCCTTTTTCTCCAAATCTATCTGGTACAAATTTTGAGATAGCTATTTTTAAAAATTGCTCAAACATCAGATAAAAAAAAATTCCAGGGTCAACACAATCCCCCAGAGCCTGGGGGCAAGTGTTTTAAATTATGCCCCGGAGGCGTATAAGGTTCTTATGTAAGGGGTGGTCGTATAAACTTCGAAGGTGGTGCATTTGATTGGAAATTATAATTTCTAGTTATGTTTTTAAAAGTCAAAAGTTAATGGGGACTTTTAACACCCTCCCCCCTGACACAAACACCCTCTTTTCCCCTAATGCATCAAATAAAAATTTTGAGATATCCAGTTTATTTGAAATAGTTCAACGATAAGAAAATAGAAACTTAATTGTCAAATTTTGAGATAGCTAATTCTGTAAAAAATTTTAAAGGTCAGATAACAAAAACTCCGATGCCAACACAACCCCCCAGGGCCCGGGGGCAGGTGTTGTAAGTTATACTCTGGGGGCATAAATGGTTCTTACAAATATCGAGATAGCTATTTTTTCTAAGTAGTTCAAACATCAGATAACAAAAACTCCGGGGTGGACACAACCCCTCAGAGCCCCGGGGCAAGTGGTTTTAGTTATGCCCTGAGGGTGTATAAGGTTTTTATGTTATGGGGGTCGTATAAACTTCGAAGGTTGCTCATTTGATTAGAAATTAGAGGTTTTAGTTCACTTTTTAAGAGTCAAAAGAGATCCGAGCCCAACTATCCCCCCCCCTAGCCCTTTTTCCCCAAATCTATCTGATACAAATTTTGAGACAGCTATTTTTTTAAAAATAGCTCAAACATCAAATAAAAAAAAAACTCCAGGGTCAACACAATCCCCCAGAGCCTGGGGGCAAGTGTTTTAAATTATGCCCCGGAGGTGTATAAGGTTCTATGTAAGGGGTGGTCGTATAAACTTCGAAGGTGGCGCATTTGATTGGAAATTTTAAGTTCTAGTTATGTTTTTAAAAGTTAAAAGTTAATGGGAACATATGCCCCCCTCCCCTGACACAAACACCCTCTTTTCCCCAAATGCATCAAATGAAAATTTTAAGATATCCAGTTTATTTGAAATAGTCCAACGATAAGAAAATAGAAACTTCGTTGCCTAATTTTGAGATAGCTATTTTTGTAAAAAAGTTCAAAGGTCAGATAACAAAAACTCCGATGCCAACACAACCCCCTAGTGCCCAGGCCCAGGGGGTTAGTTTCCCTCCAATAACTTTCGAAGATTAAAAACAGCACTAGCCCTTTGAATTTCCAATGGAAGGAGCCCTTTTTCAAGTTTCTGCGACAAAGCTTTCAATAAAAACCTTTTATGCTCCCAGGTCATAATTTACAACCCTTACACTGAGGGTTGATGGGAAGTGTTATCCTCTTGGATTTAATTTCCGGACCATTCAACTACTTTGAACAAAATGGCTATCTGAAAATTTTTATTGGATGTGTTTGAATAAATGGTTGGCGTCGAAGGGGTGTTAGTTGCCTTCCAGTCACTTTCGACTATTAAAGAGGGCACTAATCATTTCAATTTCCAATCAGATAAGCCCCTTTTGAAGTTTCTACGACAACGCTTTCTATGAAAACCTTATTTTCCCCCAGGGTATATATTATAACCCTTGCCCTGAGGGCTGTTGGGAGGTTGTCATCCTCAAAGACCTAGTTTCCACAGCTTTCAACTATGTTGAACAAAATGGCTATCTCAAAATTTTGATTGGATATGTTTGGGGAAAAGGTGGACGTGAGAGGGGGGTTAGTTACCCTCCAATCACTTTCGGATATTAAAAAGGGCACTAGCCTTTTTTTCCAATCGAACAAACCTTTTTTGAAGTTTCTATGACAACGCTTTCTATGAAAACCTTATATGCCCCCAGGGCATAACTTACAACACTTGCCCTGAGGGCTGTTGGGGGGGGGGGGGGGTGTCCTCCTCAAAAACGTCAAGCCTGTGGTGGGAAATGGTGGGTGTGGAACAGGTGTTAGCTGCCTTCCAATCAATTTCGACTATTGAAAAGGGCACTAGCCCTTCCAATTTCAATTCGAATGAGCTCTTTTCGAAGTTTCCTACGACAACTTCTTCGATACGAAGTGCCCTGGAATGGAAAAAAAAAACAACAACAAAAAAACAAAAATTAATAATTAATACATTGTGCCAACATCTCTCTTTACCTAGGCAGCGCGATTGCGCTGCCTATGAAAATGTCAAGCCTTTCAATCACTTTCGACTATTAAAAAGGGCGCTAGGCCTTTCGATTCCCAATCGAATGATCCCTTTTTGAAACGACAACGCTTTCTATAAACACCTTTTATGCCTCCAAGGCATAAATTATAACCCTTACCTTAAGGTCTGTTAGGGTGGTTGTTAAGACCTAATTTCCAGAACTTTCAACTACGTTAAACAAAATGGCTATCTCAAAATTTTGATTGGATTTGTTTGGAGAAATGGTTGGCGTGAGACAGGCGTATGTCGTTCTCCAATCACTTTCAACTATTAAAAATGGCACTAGCCCTTTCAATTTCCAATCAAATGAGCACTTTTGAAGTTTCTTACGACAACACTTTCAATAAAAACCTTATATGCCCCCAAGGCATAACTTGCAACCTTTGCCCTGAGGGCTGGGGGGAGGGTTGTAATTCTCGAAGACCTTATTTCCAGAACTTTCTACTACGTTTAACAAAATGGCCAACTGAAAATTTTTATTGGATGTCTCTGGAGGAATGGTCGGCATGAGAGGGTGGTCAGTTACCCTTCAATCACTTTCAACTATTAAAAAGTGGATTGTTGGTGGTGAATGGAAAATTTCACTGTTGGAATCGCCTTTGTCGAAAACCCTGAAGAGGGGGATTACAATCTCCCACCCTGAACAAAAAGGAAAACCACTTTTTTTGCATGGGTAGGACTAAAGTATAAAACTTTCCAGAGGAAATTTTACACGGGAGACATTTGCCAGAATATCTATTCGAAATTCTTTTTTTTCGTCTTTTTTTCTCTGGCGACTCAATTTTACATAGGGAGATTTTCGGGATTTTTTTTTTTTTTTTTTTTTTTTTTTTTTATTATATATATAGGTGAGTTGGAATTGTCTGGGGGATTTTTCCACGTATGTTGGGGGGGGGGGGGGTACGTGGGACAAATATTTCACGAAATTTTCGCTGGAAAAAACTTTTAATTGGGGGGTGAAGGCTACAGAGAAAAAAATTCGATGAAACGGGTGATTTCTAGCATGATTTGGAAAATATAAAAAAAGAAAGGAGAATTCTTTAGGTGGAATCGTCCGCAAAAAGTTTCTGGGAGAATTTTCAGCAGGGGCGAACCTCCAGCATTTTTATTGGGAGGGGGGCAAGAGGGGTCCATATCTGGATAGTCAAAGGGCATGGGATGTATAATGTTTTTTCGCCACATTATTGGGGAGGGGCAACTGCCCCCTCTTGCCACCCCCAAACGCCGTCCTGATTTTCAGCGAGGATGGAATTGTGTGTTGGAATTTTCCGGGGGGAAGGATTTACGTGGGAAGTACTTTCATGGAGGAGGCTTTCATGGAGGAGGAAGAACTTTTATAGAGGGCACTAGCCCTCTCAATTTCCAATTGAATGAGCCCCTTTTGAAATTTTACGACAACTCTATCTATAAAAACCTTATATGCCCCCAGGGCATAACTTACAGCTTTTGCCCTGGGGGCTCTGGGGGTTTGTCATCCTTAAATACATAATTTCCAGAACTTTCAACTACGTTAAACAAAATGGCTATCTCTAAACTTTGATTGAATGTTTTTTGGGAAATGGTGGGCGTGAGAGGGGGGTTAATTACTCTCCACTCACTTTTGACTATTAAAAAGGGCTATTTCAATTTCCAATCAAATGAGCCCTTTTTGAAATTTCTACAACAGCTTTCTATATAAACCTTATATGCCCCGATGGCATAACTTACAACCCTTACCCTGAGGGCTCTGAGGCGGTATCATTCTAAAAAACTAACTTCCAGAACTTTCAACTACGTTGAACAAAATGGATATCTCAAAATTTTGATTGGATGTGTTTGGGAAATGATGGGCGTGAGAGGGGCGTTAGTCACTCTCCAATCACTTTCAACTATTAAAAAAGGCACTAGCCCTTTCAGTTTCCAATTGCATGAGCCCTTTTGAAGTTTCTACGACAACGCTTTCAATAAAAATCTTATATGCCCCCAGGGCATAACTTACAACCCTTGCCCTGAGGGATGTGGGGGAGGGGTTGTCATCCTTAACGGCCTAATTTCCAAAACTTTCGACTACGTTGAATAAAATTGCTATCTAAAAATTTTGACTGGATGTGTTTGGGGAAAAGGTGGGCGTGAGAAGAAGGTTAGTTGCCCACAAATCACTTTCGACTATTAAAAATGGCGCTAGCCCTTTGAATTTCCAACCAAATGAGCCATTTTTCAAGTTTTTGCGATAATGATTTCAATAAAAACCTTATATTCCCAGTGCATAGCTTATAACCCATGTCCTGAAGACTGTTGGTGGATTGTCCTGCTCTAAGGTATAATTTCCTGAACTTTAAACTGCGTGGAAAAAATGGCTATCTTAAAATTTTGATTGGATGTGTTTGGGAAAATGGTGGGCGTGGAAGGGTTGTTAGTTGCCTTCCAACCACTCTCGACTATTTAAAAAGGCACTAGCCATTTTAATTTCCAATCGAATGAGCCTTTTTTGAAGTTTCTACGACAACGCCTTCTATAGAAACCTTTTATGCCCCCAGGGCAAAACTTACAACCCTTGCCCTGAGGGCTGTGGGGGAGGAGTTGTCATCCTTAACGGCCTAATTTCCAAATTTTTCGACTACGTTGAATAAAATGGCTATCTAAAAATTTTGACTGGATGTGTTTGGGGAAAAGGTGGGCGTGAGAAGAAGGTTAATTGCCCTCAAATCATTTTCGACTATTAAAAATGGCGCTAGCCCTTTGGATTTCCAATCAAAAGAGCTATTTTTCAAGTTTCTACGACAATGATTTCAATAAAAACCTTATATGCCCCCAGTGCATAGCTTATAACCCTTGCCCTGAAGACTGTTGGGGGATTGTCCTGCTCTAAGGTATAATTTCCTGAACTTTAAACTGCGTGGAAAAAAATAGCTATCTTAAAATTTTGATTGGATGTGT
This sequence comes from Artemia sinica, assembly GCA_027921565.1. Classification (NCBI taxonomy): domain Eukaryota; kingdom Metazoa; phylum Arthropoda; class Branchiopoda; order Anostraca; family Artemiidae; genus Artemia; species Artemia sinica. Next base: position 19,931,265 of record CM051275.1, read on the forward strand.
TTGGGGAAATGGTGGGCGTAGAAGAGTTGTTAGTTGCCTTCCAATCACTCTCGACTATTAAAAAAGGCACTAGCCATTTCAATTTCCAATCGAATGAACCCTTTTTGAAGTGTCTACGGCAACGCGTTTTTATAAAACCTTATATGCCCCCAGGGCATAACTTGCAACCCTTGCCCTGAGGGCTTTGGGGGGGGGGGGGGTTGTCATCCTCAAAGACCTAATTTCCAGAGCTTAAAACTACGTTGAATAAAATGGCTATCAAAATTTTGATTGGATGAGTTTTGGGAAAAGGAGGGCATGAGAGGGGGGTTAGTTGCCTTCCAATCACTTTCGACTATTAAAAAGGGCACTAGCCTTTTGAATTTTCAATCGAATGAGCCTTTTTTGAAGTTTCTACGACAACGCCTTCTATAAAAACCTTATATGCCCCAGGGCAAAACTTACAACCCTTGCCCTGAAGGTTGTGGGGGAGTGTCTTCCTCAAAAACATATTTTCTATTTTGAAATCAACTACGCTGAACAAAATGGCTGTATCAAATTTTTGATTGGATGTGTTTCGGGAAGTGGTGGGCTTGGAAGGGGTGTTAGTTGCCTTCCAATCACTTTCAATTATTAAAAAGGGAAGCCACTCCAATTTCCAATTGAATGAACCCTTTTTGAAGTTTCTACGACAAGTTTTTCGATACGAAGGGCCCTGCTATAAAGGAAAAAATAACAAATAAGACATTGTGCCAACATCTTTCTTATATACCCCCAGGGTATAACTTAAAACTCTTGCCCTGAGGGTTGTGGGGGAGTGTCTTCCTCAAAAACATATTTTCTATTTTGAAATCAACTACGCTGAACAAAATGGCTGTATCAAATTTTTGATTGGATGTGTTTGGGGGAATGATGAGCTTTGGGGGGCTATTTACCCTCTAATCACTTTCGACTATTAAAAAGGGCACTAGTCACTCTAATTTCCAATTGAATGAGCCCTTTTCGAAGTTTCTACGACAACTCCTCCGATGCGTGTGCCCCGGTATGGAAAAAAATACATTGTGTCAACATCGTTCTTTACTTAGGCAGCGCGATTGCGCTGCCTATCATTTCAGGAGATTAAACAAACGCTCAGCTGGTACATTGCTAAAAGGTAAAGAAGAGATCAGTGATGTGCGCTTCCACGATTCCGGGTACTTGATTTCGTCACTGCAAGTCTCCAGGCTAAATATCTTTATCCAGCACTGCTCACCTAATAGGTCTTCAACTTAGGCATCTCCCAAATGAAGCTCAGTGACATCATTAATTGCCTTTGACCGGCATTCTATGCCCATTTTCTGAAGGCAACAGTTTTCTCTTATAACAAGAAATCTCGTAAATAGTGGCCTTAGAGATTTTGGCCAAGCCAAAATGTCATAAGATGTCATTAGAGATCAAAGCCAAAATGTCATAAATTTCGTCTTCAAACTTGAAATAGTCTTGGATCTGCTTGATTAGTACTATATTGTATTTTCAGTAAGACTGGTAAAAGAGATCCATACTATCACATGGCTTTTGAGCATCTACGAGTTCTTGCATTGAATTGGTTGCATCTATTCCCACCTATGTTTGGTTTAAAGGCAGGTACTCACTTGAAAGGTAAAGATCCACTCCGGTAAACAAACCAATACTGCGAATATAGTCCAGTTTCATGAAGTTAGACGCAACATCATTCACAAGTTTGCTGACAATTGCCTTTAGGGAGTGAAGAACTGGAAGCTCTAATTGAAACATTGTGTTGAATTCATTGGAGAGGCCGAGAGAGTAGTCCATTAGTTCAAGGTATTGATTTGTCAACTTGCTTTGTAATTTTGACAAGATAAGGTCATTGGTTTCCGTTGGGTCGTCAAACGTAATAGCAACCCAACGCTCTATAGGCCTCTTTATGCAGGCATGAAAGGACAATCAACGGTTCCATCCTGGTGTAAGAATTTGTAAGTGCCTTGCATTGAAATAACTCCTGTAATTCAGCATGCTTATCTTGGCTGGAATCGCTTCTGGAAAAGTGGGCATAGATATTTTTGCGCCAAGTCTTCTAGTTTCTTGGGAAGTGACAAGCATGCATAGAATGAAAATAAGTGAATAAGATGGCATGAGCATTTCACATTCAAGATATGGGGCCCCATGGCTTTCATTAGCGTTGAAGCAGCTCTGTTGCCTCCAAACATGACATTAGCATCTACTCAAAATCCAAGAATATTTTGCCAAGGAATCGAGTTTTTTTCAATGACTTGTTTGATGCAGTTAGTAAGACCCTCAGCCAATCCACAACTAAATTCATTATAGTGATGATAAAGTTAATTTCCGACGCAAATTCATGTTAAATTTGGATTCAGGATGCAATTTTGACTATAAAGAAAAGTTTATTTCTTAGCTACCTGAATAGTCCGTTAATATAAACCTTATACACAATTGCTGCATAGCCTAACCAATACTCCCTTATGTTGGTAATTTACACCAATAAAAGCCATTGCTTAAATATAAAATAAATACTGGGCTACCTAAATAACATTCCAGGGTTCAGCTTTTTGAAGTTTCAGCAATTACAGCCACGTGAGCCAGTGTTGCTACGTAAGCTTTTATAAAAAACCGAGCATACGCAATCTTTGAAAATTTTTCAGCCTTTTGTTTTAAAAAATAAAACTTTCCCCTAAAATCCTTACTTTATCCCAGATTTCGGTGAAAATCCTTACATAACCCCATATTTCCCTTTGTCCCTAGATTCAAAATAAGTGTCCATAAAAGAAGTGATGTCTCCCTAAAATAGGGTAATCTCCCTAAAAGTGGAAATCCTGGATATTTCCCCTTTTTTTAAATGAACCAAATTTTTTCAGGCCTTTAGCTTTTGATGGGTGGCATTAAACTTTACGAATCTTATATATTTGGAATCATAGGCAGCGCAATAGCTCTGCCTAAGTAAAGAGTGACGTGGGCACAATTTGTTATTTTTTTATTTATATTTTTTTTTGTTTTTATGTCTTAGACCAGGGCATTTTTATCGAAGGAGTTGTCGTAGAAACTTCGAAAGGGGCTCATTTGATTGGAAATTGAAAGAGTTAGTGCCATTTTTAACAGTCTAAAGTGATTCGAGGGCAACTACCCCCCCCCCTCCTACGCCCACCATTTCCCCAGACACATCCAATCAAAATTTTGAGGAATGTATTTTGTTCAACGTAACTGAATAGTCCGGAAATTATGTTTTTGAGGATGACGAATCCCCTAGAGCCTTCGGTGCAAGGGTTTTAAGTTATGCCCTGGGGGAATATAAGCTTTATATAGAAAGGTTGATCGTATAAACTTTGGAGGGGGCTCATGGGATTGCTAATTAGAAGTTTTAATACCCATTTTGAGATTCAGAGCGATGGGGTGGTGAATACCTCCCACCTCGTATTTTCCCGAAATGCATCAGATAGAAATTTTGAGATGGCCTTTTTTTGTCGTAGAAACTTCGAAAAGGCTCACTGGATTGGAAACTGAAAGGGCTAGTGTTCTTTTTAATAGTCGAAAGAGATTGGAGGGCAGCTAAACCCCCTCCCACGCCCACCCTTTTCTCAAACACATCCAATCAAAATTTTTATATATCCATTTTGTTCTTTGTAAATGAAAGGTCCGGAAATTAAGTCTTTGAGGTTGAACCCCCCCCCCCAACCCATCAGGACAAGGGTTGTAGGTTATGCCCTGGGGGCATATAAGGTATATATTATTATCATTACTATTGTTTATTGGAAAACCCGTCATACAAAAAAGGAAGAGACGGAGCAATAAACGAAAAAAAAGAAGAAATACACATAAACTTAGCAGTTATACATCATGGTTTTTAGTGACGAATACTGGAGCCAAGATCTAAATCAGCTCTTAGAACAAATTACAAGACGAGAAAGATAAACTCAATTATACACTGCACTGTAGGTACGTGACATTTTTTTTTTTTTTTTTTTTTTTTTTACTCCCAAATACTGAACAAACATAAGCAATATTAGCATCATTGCATTAAGACGCAATTGGTAAAAAATTAACCCAAATAATCATCAGTGAATTAAAAATATACAGTAGATTTTCATATCAACTAGTCTAAGTATGACAAGAAACGGTCAAACAATTAAACGACACTTTCGCCCACTGGTCCTGAAATCCAATCACTCTCAACAAATGATTCATTTACTCCGATATACATAAATATCAGATACAAGGAAATTATTCAATCACGGATTTTTTTTATATCTTTACTTAAAACAATATGCTTAACAGAATGGATTCAATCACGGATAAACAGTTAAATTATTAGTAATAAACGCAATATATTATTAGAGAACAATTGACGCCAAGATCGAGAATAACCAGCTGTCACTTAAATTGGACTCGTGCGAAAAGAGACTAAATTATCAATCAGTTTAAAAATTGCAACAATTACACTGAGCGCGAAAAAAAAAAACCACTTAAAAAAAGCACAACAAATACATATTAACTACTGGGCCAGTACCGACGACCAAGGATGGTTGGACTTCGTCCAACGGGAATTATAAGGACGAATTTGCTTTTCCACAGCTATAATGAGGTCAGCAATGCTGAATTTTCTAACTAGATAAGATTTTTAGGTCTAAGGGGGGAAACGTAAAAGATATTTTTGACTTGTCAGCTTTTGTGAGTATTTTCCAAAACAGTGATATGTTCAGATAATGTGGTAGAGCAACAGAGTTGAAAAGTTTCGAAAGAAGACGGCGGTTTGAAGCGCAACTTATTCGTTACAAAAGAAGCATATTATAACCCAACTCTACGCTCAATGTGAGCAATTAATAGTTGTCGCGTGTGTATTATTGACGAACCAATGGGAACACCGAGGTAGGTGATATGATCTACTGGCTTAATCCTACTATTTCCGAGAGGAATATCCCTGGGCGACGCTTTCTTCCAATTGAAGAATACAACATCGGACTTTTCAGTATTGAACTGAAGACCTAGTTTAGCATACTCAGATTGTAGCGGTGCGAAAATCTCTCTAATGCGCTGGATAGTGCGGCTCAATTTCAGAATGTCGTCTGCATAACATACGAGAGATAAATCAAGACCGCCAAAGATAAAAGATGTGGGAACAGCTGACTTTGCATCAAGAACTCCATAATTGAAGAATGACAGGTACCTTTTTTGACGTTGACAAAAATATCAGGGGTTGGTGCGTAGACTTAAGAGCCGTCAGCCTTAGCTAATGGGCGAAGTATTAGGCAAACTTTAAGACGAGAATACATGTCTCAAAGGGCTCTGATATATGAAGGGCTCACTCCACGTTTTGCTGCATGGAGTAGCATAGCGGCGTGAGTGAGAGAATCGAACGCTTTACAAACATCGTGCCCGGCTAACACGAGAATGTCACCTGATGCATCAGCATCGATCAATACGTTTGCAGCAACCGACAAAGCGTGGGCGCAACCGATACGTGGCTGGAATAAGGCAAAATGACCAGCACTGGGTGGCGACTTTAACTTTCTTTGGAATTGGAGTGAGATTTCCTATCGATAAAGAAGAAGGTATAACTCCTTGGGTATCAATCATCTGCATCAAAAGAGCAACGTGGTTTACCAGCAGCTCGCTTCCATGCAGAATGTGAAGGGCGCTCACTTTATTGATGCCAGATCATTTCTTAAGTTTTAGGCGTTGGGCTACTTCTAGTACAGATTCAACCGAAACCAAAAAATTGTCGGTTAGACAAATAGACAGAAATTTAATAAGCTTATCTTCATGTTCGGACTGTTGGGCGGCATCTGGCGTGGAGAATTCAGTAGAGAAGTATCAATTGCAGTTGGAATCAGGAATAACTTGAACAGATAAGTGGGGGCTAGGAGGATCTCTTGATATATTTCTCCAAAAGGTTGGGACAGAGAAGCTTGCTGGGACGTATCTTCAACTATCTGCTTCATGTGGATAGGTAGTTCTCTTGCAAACTTTCCTTTGATAAAAAGACAAATGTCAGAAACCCAGCCAGAGCGAGGACGGTCACACTGGAGCCGCAAATGGTACCAAAATTTGAATTTTCTGAGCTTCAACTAGGCTCAGATTACTAGACCAATGCTTCATGACACCTCGACGTAGCGTTTAAGAGGTATAGATGTTTTTTCTGCGCGTCGCAGGGCATGGCAAATTTGTGCAAGATAGAAATCTAGCAACACCCGTATTTCATTCGCATCAGCTTGCGGATTTCTCAAGAGCAGCTGGAACGGAACTGAATTTTATGTAAGACAGAATTAATAACTGTTGCGAAAAGATAACCTTGGATATTTTTCCAATCCCTATAAAATTGGGCGTGAGGCTAATGTGGTTGTGGCGTGGGAGTAGACTGACCAGAAGGAAAAGAATTAGATGCAGATATTTGAAGATTGTCCGATAGTTGGAAGTCCGTAACGACGTGAACAGGTGATACTTGGAGATTTGCAGACGAAACTGCATGGTCAATGCTCGACACGTGAATTGAATGATGTGTGTAAGTGTAATCGAGATCTTTGGGCAAGACCCTAAGCCAATCGTCCAAAAGACCAGACAAAATAGAAGTACGCCACCCGAGGGTCGGCAACTGGAAGCGAATCGTTTAGCGGGCACCGAGTAGCTAATAAAATTATTTTCGAATTTCAGAAGCCCTAAACTATGGCTCGCCAAAAAATTTTCTTGCAAGCACAATACGTCAAACCTTCGAAAGCAAACCTCTTATCGCGGAAAGTTTGACTAGAAGTCCACCATTAATATTCCACGAAAGTACATTTTGCGCAGTAGTAGACATATTCATATCATACCATGGGCCTTGCTAGTTGACTGCTGTTATTGGGACACTTCACACTGTAACAAGTATGGCCGGCAACTTTACATTCTAGACTTAAATTTTTTTTTCCGAACACGGAGAGGCACTGTTAGAGGTGTGATCGCATGATCCACAGCGAGATCGGAGGGCCTGATTGGAGCACTGTGAGGCGAGATGCCCAGTTTTATGACACGAGAAACAACGCTTTGGGAGATATACAAATGATTGCACAGAAAGCTTTTCGTAGCCTTCTTTCATAAACACTTTCAAAAACTGATCTAGTTTTTGTTTCGACTCAAAGTAGAACTTGAACACTCAGGACTTTGCGCACTGTGAAACTTTCACGCAGCTTGGTATAAGAGATTTGACTTGATTCTCATCGTATTCAGTCGGTATGCCTTTCAGGACCCCTATAAACAGTGGAAATTTTACACTCACCGAGATACCTGAGGTGCTGTTCTTAGCATTCTCAGGAATTGTGTTCGCTGCACGTTTTGACTTAACAACAAGTTTCCATTCCGAAGCTGATTTTTTAAGTTCAGTTATTTTACCTGAGGCTTCAAGGCAAAGTTTATCGACAAAGTCCTTAAATCACTAGGTGAGGTCAGGTTTGCAGGACAGTTCTTTAGTACAACAGCAAAAGTTTGCTGGGGCTGGGGCAGGTTTAGGTTTCAGGTTGGTACCAATTCTAGATGGCCAAACAGGGCCTCTATGCGTTGCATTCTCTAAAAGCTGTCAATTTTTCGAGAGAGTTCATTAACTTTCGAGACTAAAGTTTTCGAGACTGCCTCCCCGATTGTTGGGTTTCAGAAGGCGAGAAAATCACAAAAGTGGGAATATGCAGATTATCCTTTTCCGCCTGATTTAACTGTTTACGTGTTTCAAATACATTATCTTCATCCTTCGTATGTTTCACACATCGGCTGTGAAAATTCAGCTCCTTATACAAAAATTTTTTAGCACTGATAATACTACCATAATAAAAAAAAGTCACAGCTTTTCAGATAATCAGATCAATTTTCGCACCATCAAGCATGGATCTGGTGACAAAGTTCAGCAACGGATTTAAAATAATTTTCCTATTTGGTCGGTCATTGCGCAATCTAATTATCATAGCCAGGGACAATCCAGTATTCCAATCAAAATTATATGTTAGTAGGTCAATCTAATGTGTAGGTCAAATAATATAATCCAAGTTCAAAGTGAACTATTTTCAAGTTCAAGTCTGATTTTGGAATTAATTTAATTAAAGGACATAGTGAATCACTAATGTCTTACTGTAGGAATGAGATTGTATCCAAAAAGAGGTGTTTGCAGTATGGAGGGTGCTCATTGGCTTGATAATCAGAATTTCTAGTGCCATTTTTAAGATTCAGCATGATTGGAGGGTGGATATCCCCCCCACACCTCGTAGTTTCCCGAAATGCTTCTGATGAAAATTTTGATAGGCCATTTGTTGTCGTAAAAACTTCGAAGAGAGCTCATTATATTGGAAATTGAAAGGGTTAGTACCCTTTTTAATTGTAGAAAGTGATTGGAGGGCAACCAACCCCTCCTTCCGAGCCCACCATTTCCCCAAACACATCAAACCAAATTTTAAGATAGACATTTTGTTCAACGTAATGGAAAGGTCCGGAAATTATGTCTTTGAGGGTGATAACCCCCCCCCCCCCACAGCCCTCAGGGTAAGGAGGTTGTAAGTTATGCCCAGGGTGCATATAAGGTTTATATAGAAAGGGTGATCAAATAGACTTCGGAGGGGCCTGATTGGATTAGTAATCAGAAGTTCTAGCGCCCTTTCTAAGATTCAGAGTGATCGGAGGGTGGATATCCCCCCCAATACCTCGTATTCTCAGAAATACATGTGATAGAATGTTGAGATGGTCATTTGTTGTCGCAGGAACTTCGAAAAGGGCTCATTCGATTGGAAATTGAAAGGGCTAGTGCCCTTTTCAATAGTCGAAAATGATTGAAGGACAACTAACACCGCCCCCACGTCCACCACTTCCCCAAACACATTTAAAATTTTGAGATAGTCATTTTGTTCAACGTAGTTGAAAGGTCCGGATATTATGTCTTTGATGATGACAGCCCCCTCACCTCACCCTCAGAGTCTTCTGGGATCGCATAAACTTCGAAGGGGGCTCATTGGATTGGTAATAAGAAGTTCTATATTTGTTGTCGTAGAAACTTCAAAAAAGGCTCATTCGATTTGAAATTGAAGGGGCTAGGGCCCGTTTAAATACTCAAAAGTGATTGGAGTTGAACTAACCCCCCTCACAGATCCACCCTTTCACCAAACACATCCAATCGAAATATTGAGATAGCCATTTTGTTCAGTGTTGTCAAAAGGTTGAGAAATTATGTCTTCAAGGATGACAACTCCCCCCCCCTCGGGGCAACGGTTGTAAGCTATGCCCTGGGAGGGGCATATAAGGTTCTTATAGAAAGGATGGTCGTAGAAACATCGGAGGGACTCATTGGATTGGTAATCAGAAGTTCTAGTACCCTTTTAAACCTCAAAGGGATCAGAGGGCGGATATCCTCCCCCCCCCCCCCAACAGCTCGTAATTTCTGAAATTGGATCTGATATAAATTTGAACTGGTCATTTGTTATCGTATAAACTTCAAAAAATGCTAATTCGATTGGAAATTGAAAAGACCTTTTTTAATAGTCAAATCGATTGAAGGGCAACAAGCCGCCCAACAAGCCCATCAATTCCCAAAACACATCTAATCAAAATTTTGAGAAAGCCATTTTGTTCAGCGTAGTTGAAAGGTCTGGAAATTATATCCCCCCCTAGAGCCCTCCGCGATAAGGGTTATAAGTTATGCCCCGAGGGCATATAAGATTTTTATGGAAAGGGTGGTCGTATAAGCTCCGGAGGGCGCTCATTTGATTGGAAATCAGATTTTCTAATTTTCTTTTTAAGAGTCAAAGTGATTGGAGATAGCCATCCCCCCTACGTTTTATTTTCCACAAATACATCCGACTAAAATTTGTAAATAGCCATTTGTTCAAAAATAGTTCAAAGATCATATAATAAGGCCTTTGGGGTGAACAAAATACCCCAGAGTCTGGGGGTAAGGGTTGTAAGCTACGCCCCAGGGAAATACAAGGTTTTTGTGGAAGAGTTGGTCGTATGAATTTTAGAAGAGGCTCATTTGATTTCAAATGTATAGTTCTAGTTCCCTTTTAAAAGTCAAACATGATGGAGAGCAGCTAGCCCCCCTCCCTGACATCCTCTTTTCCCAAAATGCATTCAATTTAAATTGTGAGATAGCCATTTTGTTATAAATAGTCCAAGAATCACATAACAATGTCCTTAGGTGGACACTATCCCCCACAGCCCATGGGCAAGGGTTGTAAGTTATGCCCAGGGCATATAAGCTTCTTATGGAACAGGTAGTTGTATAAACTTCGGATCGGATGGAGCTAATTTTATTGGAAGTCGGAAGTTTTAGTGCCCTTTTTAAAAGTCATAAGTAAATGGAGGGACGTCAGCCTCCCCCCCCCCCCAAAGTTTATCATTCTCCAAAACATATCCGATCGAAATTTTAATAGAAATATTTTATTCAGCATTGTTGAAAGGTCCAGTATTGGGGATATCAACCTCCCCACAGTCCTCAGGACAAGGGCTGTAAGTTAGGAAATCCGTTCATTGCTTAGACATAGTATATTTTATTGAGAAAGGTATGCATGTTTGAACTTTACTTTCCAAGAAAACGAAGGGTATTCAGGTGAGACTTTCAGAGAATGTTGAGGGGAGAGTTGAACTAAATCAAAGACACTTTATGTGTATACGGATTGTCAAAGGGTACAACACAGGAATAACTGAGTATAATAACTGAGTATATTGAAAAACTCAGGAAATGATAAGGAAGGTGACCAAAAAGGCAATATTTGCATGCTATTAATACTACTACAACTACCACCACTACTACTACCACACTACTCCAGTTACAGAATTAAGGGGAAATTTGAATTAATCAAAACACGCTGTATGCATGCACATTGTCAAAATAGCGTATCTCAAGAATTGATTTCGGTATTACGGTGAAACTTCCAGAAAATACTCAAAGGGGAAGATCATCTCACCAAAAGGCAATATATGCACACTACTGTTAATACTACTGTTACTGCTACATTTACTGCTACTTACTACTAGTTCTATTGCAACTACTTGTAGGGCTAAGAGCATTGAACTGAATATTTCAAGAAATATATGAGCATACAGGTTATGAAAAGGTCATAGCGATGTCATAGCAATGGTTAATTGTATTGAATTTAAACTTCCAGGACTTGACGAGATAGATGATCAACTGACCAAAAGGCAATAGATTAACACTGCTGCTGCTAGTAGTAGTACCGCTATTCAATACTATTACTAGCAATATCAATACTACTACTATGACTACTATTACAACTATGCCTAAGGGCATGAAGGTGAAATTTTCCAGAAATTTTGAGGGGGATGATGAACTGAATCAGAACACGCCCTCTGAATGCAGGTTGCCAAAAGAATGTAAAAGTAATAACTTAGGAACAGTTTGGTGTGTGAATACTGTGAAGTTGAAACTAAAAGGGCTTGTTTGTGAGGGATGTTGAACTAACCAACAGAAAATGTTTGCATACTAATGCTACTGCTTCTACTCATACTCCTGCTACTGTAGTAGAAGACGACATTGCTACACAGGGCGTACAAGATCATTGACCTACTAATAGGAGTGACGCAACTCGCTCAGTGAATACAACCGGGACATGATCATTGACCTCCAAATCACAGAGCTAGAAATATTGGGATAACAAGATGACATCATCAGATAAGGAAATTTTACATTGTGAACATTCTTATCAGAGAGTTGGAAATACTGACGGGACAAGATATCTGATTGACAAAATTTCTCCATGAGACATGATATATTTGGAAGGGTTCATAGGAATTTAAAATGTATCTTTGAACAATTGCCAGAACATAGGAAACGTCAGAGATTAATTGACATTTTAGGGTATTTGAAAGTAGAAACGGAAAAGGTAAGGCATCTCAGGAAATGCTAACTCTATTAAGAGATACATATTATTTTTTATTTGGGTGGTTCTCGACTGTGTTCTGTATAACACACAAGTACCATTTGAACAGTGTTGTCAATATAAAATATGCTCTAACATTATAGCGTACTAAAAAGTTGATACTAAAAGGGATGCCCCCCCTCCCCCAAGTTTTTGGGCCCCTCCCCCCATTTTTTTTAATACTTTTGTTTGCGCGCTTGAGACACAGAAATTAACAAACAGAAAAGTTTTTCAGCTAAAGCAGGGAACAAGTTTAAAACTTAAAATAAATATAATTACTCTCTATTTTTAAAAACTTTTGGCTGTTTTCCAAATCATACCCAGACCTATCCAAGATATACTTTGAGGCTTTTACCAAGGACATTAAATCTCGTCCAGGCTTTTACCAAGGACATTAAATCTCGTCCAGGCTTTTACCAAGGACATTAACTCTCATCCAGGTTTTTACCAAGGACATTAAATGTCGTCCAGGCTTTTACCAAGGACATTGAATCTCCTTTCCAGGCTTTTACTGAGGACATTGAATCTCGTCCAGACTTTTGCCAAGGACATTAAACCTCGTCCTCCCTTCTAAACTAGCTACAATAGCAACATTTTACCCTATACTATTAGTATTTTCAAGGGTTTTGGTAGCCTTGATGGAGCATTCTCCTTCTAAACTAGCTACAATAGCAACATTTTACCCTATATTATTGGTATTTTCAAGGGTTTTTGGTAGCCTTGATGGAATATTCTCCTTCTAAACTAGCTACAATAGCAACATTTTACCCTATATTATTAGTATTTTCAAGGGTTTTGGTAGCCTTGATGGAGCATTTTCCTTCTAAAATAGCTACAATAGCAATATTTTACCCTATATTATTAGTATTTTCAGGGGTTTTTGGTAGCCTTGATGGAGCATTCTCCTTCTAAACTAGCTACAATAGCAACATTTAACCCTATATTATTAGTATTTTCAAGGGTTTTTGGTAGCCTTGATATATCATTCACCTTCTAAAGTACCTACAATAGCAACATTTTACCCTATACTATTAGTATTTTCAAGGGTTTTGGTGGCCTTGCTGGAGCATTTTCCTTCTAAACTAGCTACAATAGCAACATTTTACCTTATATTATTAGTATTTTCAGGGGGTTTTGGTAATCTTTGTTCACTCCAAACATTACTTTACGACTTTTTGCACACCCCAATACCAAGAAATAGTTTTCAAAAGACTTTATTATATTATTTCAGAACAAGTTCTTTTCGTAATATTCCTCCTAAACCTGTTTTACAAGTTGAAGTACCCATCTTTTTTCACTCCCAACATTACTTTACGACTTTTTACATACCCCAACAGGAAGCAATACTTTTCAAAAGGCTTTATTATATTATTTCAGAACAAGTTGTTTTCTTAATATTCCTCCTAAACCAGTTTTACAAGTAGAAGTACTCATCCTCATTCACACCAACATTAATTTTCGACTTTTTTGCATACCCCAACACCAAGAATTTCATTTCAAAAGGCTTTATAATATTATTTCAGATCAAGTTCTTTTCTTAATATTCCGCCTAAACCAGATTTACAAGTTAAAGTACTCTTCTTTTTTTCACTCCCAACATTACTTTACGACTTTTTTTTAATGAAGTTGGGTTTTAGTTTTCTGAAATGAGAACGTCTACGTTTAAAATGCATCTGGTTTTATTAATAATATTTAATTTTCTAATAAAGTTGGGTTTAAGTTTCAGAAATAAGAGCAACCACGTTTGAAATACATTTGATTTTATTAATAATATTTGATTTATTAATAAATTTGATTGATTGGGTTTTAGTTTTCAGAAATAAAATCCACATTTAAAATACATATGATTTTATTAATAATATTTGATTTTTCTTAATAAACCTGGGTTTTAGTTTTCAAAAATAAGAACATCCACGTCTAAAATACATTCGATTTTATTAATAATATTTGATTTTTTTTAAAATAAAATTTCGATATTAGTTGTCAAAAATAGGAACATCCACGTTAGAAATACATCTGGTAAAACAAAATAGGATTAAAGTTTTCAGAAATAAGGACATCCACATTAAAAAAACATATAAAGATACATCCACATTAAATATTTGTAAAGTAATATTTGGAGTGAAAAAAGATGAGTACTTCAACTTGTAAAATAGGTTTAGGAGGAATATTAAGAAAAGAAATTGTTCAGAAATAATAAAATAAATCCTTTTGAAAAGTATTTCTTGGTGTTGGGGTATGCAAAAAGTCGTAAATTAATTTTGGGAGTGAAAAAAGATGAGTACTTCTACTTGTAAAACAGCTTTATTGTTGATTTCGATAATGATATTACTTATTAGAAAATCAAATATTATTAATAAAACCTTATGTATTTTAAACGTGGGTGTTCTTATTTCAGAAAACTAAAACCCAACTTTATTAAAAAATCAAATATTATTAAAATAAGATGTATTTTAAACGTGGATGTTCTTATTTCTGAAAACTAAAACCCAACTTCATTAAAAAATAAAATATTATTAAAATGAGATGTATTTTAAACGTGGATGTTCTTATTTCTGAAAACTAAAACCCAACTTCTTTGAAAAATCAAATATTATTAATAAAATCAGATATATTTTAAACGTGGATGTTCCTATTTTTGAAAACTAAAACCCAGCTTTATTAAGAAAAATCAAACATCATTAATAAAATCATATGTATTTTAAATGTTAATTTTTTCATTTCTGAAAACTAAAATCCAACTTTATTAATAAATCAAATATTATTAGTAAAATCAAATGTATTTCAAACGTTGATATTCTTATTTCTGAAAACTAAAACCCAATTTCTTTGAAAATCAAATATTATTAGTAAAATCGGATGTATTATTAATGTGGATGTCCTTATTTCTGAAAACTATAATCTTACTTTTTTTATCAGATGTATTTCTAACGTGGATGTTCCTATTTCCGACAACTAAAATCGAAGGTTTATAAAAAAAATCAAATATTATTAATAAAATCAGATATATTTTAAACGTGGATGTTCTTATTTTTGAAAACTAAAACCCAGCTTTATTAAGAAAAATCTAACATCATTAATAAAATCATATGTATTTTAAATGTTAATTTTTTCATTTCTGAAAACTAAAACCAAACTTTATTAATAAATCAAATATTATTAATAAAATCTAATGTTTTTCAAACGTGGTTGCTCTTATTTCTGAAAACTAAAACCCAACTTTATTTGAAAATCAAATATTATTAATAAAACCAGATGTATTTTAAACTTGGACGTTCTCATTTTAGAAAACTAAAACCCAACTTTATTAGAAAAGAAAAAATCGTAAAGTAAAGTTGGGAGTGAAAAAAGATGAGTATTTTAACTTGTAAAACTGGTTTAGGCGGAATATTAAGAAAAGAACTGGATCTGAAATAATATAATAAAGCCTTTTGAAAAGAATTTCTTGGTGTTCGGGTATGCAAAAAAGTCACAAAGTAATGCTGGGAGTGAAAAAAGATGAGTACTTTAACTTGTAAAACAGGTTTAGGAGGAATATTACGTAAAGAACTTGTTCTGAAATAATATAATAAAGTCTTTTGAAAACTATTTCTTGGTGTTGGGGTATGCAAAAAGTCGTAAATTAATGTTGGGAGTGAAAAAAGATTACCAAAACCCTTTGAAAATACTAATAATATAGGGTAAAATGTTGCTATTGTAGCTAGTTTAGAATGAAAAGGCTCCATCAAGGCCACCAAAACCCTTGAAAATACTAAAAGCATAGGGTAAAATGTTGCTATTGTAGCTAGTTTAGAAGGAGAATGCTCCATCAAGGCTACCAAAATCCCTTGAAAATACTAATAATATAGGGTAAATTGTTGCTATTGTAGCTAGTTTAGAAGGAGAATGCTCCATCAAGGCTACCAAAAACCCTTGAAAATACTAATAGTATAGGGTAAAATATTGCTATTGTAACTAGTTTGAAGGAAAATGCTCCATCAAGGCTACCAAAAACCCTTGAAAATACTAATAATATAGGGTAAAATGTTGCTATTTTAGCTAGTTTAGAACGAGAATGCTCCATCAAGGCTACCAAAAACTCTTGAAAATACTAATGATATAGGGCAAAATGTTGCTATTGTAGCTAGTTTAGAAGGAGAATGCTCCATCAAGGCTATCAAAATCCTTGAAAATACTAATGATATAGGGTAAAATGTTGCTATTGTGGCTAGTTTAAAAGGAGAATGCTCCATCAAGGCTACCAAAAACCCTTGAAAATACTAATAGTATAGGGTAAAATGTTGCTATTGTAGTTAGTTTAGAAGGAAGGACGAGATTTAATGTCCTTTGTAAAAGCCTGGATGAGATTTAATGTCCTTGGTAAAAGTCTGGACGAGATTTAACGTCCTTTGTAAAACCCTGGGAAGGAGATTTAATGTCCTTGGTAAAAGCCTGGACGAGATTTAATGTCCTTGGTAAAAGCCTGGACGAGAGTTAATGTCCTTGGTAAAAGCCTGGACGAGATATAATGTCCTTGGTAAAAGCCTGAACGAGATTTAATGTCCTTGGTAAAAGTCTGGACGAGATTTAATGTCCTTGGTAAAAGCCTCAAATTATATCTTGGATAGGTCCGGGTATGATTTGGAAAACAGCCAGAAGTTTTTAAAAATAGAGAGTAGTTATATTTATTTTAAGTTTTAAACTTGTTCCCTGCTTTAGCTGAAAAACCTTTTCTGTTTGTTAATTTCTGTGTCTCAAACGCGCAAAAAAAAGTATTAAAAAATGGGGGGAGGGGCTCAAAAAATGGGTTGAGGGGGCGGGGCATCCCTATTAGTAACAACTTGTTAGTATACTATAATGTTAGAGCATGTTTTATATTGACAACACTGTTCAAATGGTACTTGTTTATTATACTGAACACAGTCGAGAACCACCCAAATAAAAAATAACATGTATCTCTTAATAGAGTTAGTGTTCCCTGAGATGCATTACCTTTTCCGTTTCTACTTTCAAATCCCCTAAAATGTCAATTAATCTCTTACATTTCCTATTTTCTGGCAACTGTACACAGATACGTTTTAAGTTCCTATGAACCCTTCTAAATATATCATGTCTCATACAGAAATTGTGTCAATCAGATATCTTGTCCCGTCATTATTTCCAGCTCTCTGATAAGAATGTTCGCGATGTAAAATTTCCTTATCTGATGATGTCACCTTGTTATCCTAATATTTCTAGCTCTGTGATTTGGATGTAAATGATCATGTCCCGGTTGTATTCACTGAGCGGGTTGCGTCACTCCCATAAGTAGGTCAATGATCTTGTACGCCCCGTGTAGCAATGTCTTCTTCTACTTACGTTTACTATTATTACTACTTCTATAACTACTACTGCCACTAAGGCTTAGGGTATTACAATTAATTCTATAGCTACTACTACTATTACTGCTATTAAAACTGAGGATACTAAGGTAAAAATTTTGGGATGTATAGAAGCTGTATGGAACTAAATCGAACCACAGGTTGTCAAGCGGATGCATCAGAAATGCTTCAGGAATGGTTGATGGTATATATTAAGCTGAAAATTTCAGCGTGTGTTGAAGGGGATGTTGAAGAAACAGAAGGTGCTATTTGCATACTGCTGCTAATTCTGCTACAACTATTGCTTCTGCGCAAGCTAAGGGTATTGAGGTGAAGCTTTGAAGGAATATTTAGGTGGACGTTGAACTAAATAAAAAAAAAAACTATGAGCATGTGGACTTTCAAAAAGGTGACAAAGCAATGTCTGATGTACAACTTATATTATTAACTTAGACCTTTAATGGTTAGTTGTGGGGTTTTTTGAAATAGCCAGAAGGAACTATATGTATACTTTTAATACTACCGCTACAGTTAATGTCCCTAATGACGCTAAAGGTATTAAAATGAAATTTTAGGGAACGTTTAGGAGTTTCAATTAAAGGAAAAAAACTGTATGCAGGTTTTCAAATGGGCATATAAGGAACATCATAGACAGCACCACTCTATAATAGCTAGAAATATAATCGAATCTTTTAAAGGAGCTAATTCAATCCAAAATCAAAAGTTCTGGTGCCTTTTTCACAGTAAGAAGAGATTGGATGGCAAGCAGCCCTTCTCTCAAGCCTATTCACATTCCAAATGCATCAAGTCAAAATTTTGAGACAGTCATTTTGTTCAGCATAGTAGAACGGTCCAGCAACTATGTCTTTAGGGATATTAGGCATGCCAACCCTCCCCCCCACACTTATACAGTTGGCACATTATGCTTTAAAACTAATATTGCTTTAAAATAAAGCAAATGTTATTCTATCATAAATAAAAATTATCAAAGTTTAAGGAATTGATATCAGTATATGTCAATTAAACCGACAATCCATGGTCATTGTTTAGTATTTTTTTTTTTTTTTTTTTTTTTTTAGTAAAGTGCAAATTTTGTTATGGTCTTAAGAAGGCATGTGGGTTATCAGCCCTACTTATGTTCATTTTTGCTCGTTTTCAGTTTGACTCGGCTATTTATTGTAATTTCTGTTCTTTTTTAGTTTCATTTATTTATTTATTGTGATTTGTGGTAGTTTTACGCTTGGAAGATTATTTGACTTTATTTTTGCTCATTCTTGCCTTAATCGAACTCTTTATTTTTCTTTGAAAAACTTATCTTGTGGAAAAAGTTTTTAAATTTAATCAGCATAAGAAGTCAATTCTTTTGATAAATCTATTGACATCAAAATTCGTTTTTTAGGGTTTCGGTTACTATTACGCCGCGTTGCTTTACCATGGACTACTTGACTGGAAATGCGTTATGCTTTTGATCCAATACCCTGGGTCCCTAGTAACAGTTTGAAAGAACAAGCTGTTTTGACAAAAGGTAAAGAATGAGCATTTTGAGCTACGGCAAATGCTGGCAAGACTTTTAACGCCCTCTTTTATTCTCAATAAGTTTATCAACTATAGGTTCAGCATGTATAATTACTATTGTTTTCATAATAAATTAATTTTTAATTTGGCTCCTTTTTCAGTCAATCTTATCCTCTTCTTCTTCAAGCCGCACCGCCACATGGGGCTCTTCATGTTCCCTTTCGGCATCTCATTATTTCAGCTGGTGTTGACTGACTGTAAAAATATTCACAATTCGTCGAAAAATGCCTATCGTAAAAATATTTCTGTTGGTAAAGCCTTGGAGATTATTTAATAAAAATCTAGATCTATATTTATCTTCTTTAGATTTTCTCTTGGAAGATTTGTATTTTTCCTGAGTTACCTTTTGCTCTAACAATTGATGTTGCGAAGTTTAATTTGCAGGTATAACAGAGTTGACATCTAGGTAAAGGTGAGAATCCCATTTTTAATTTCAAACGTTGTATGAAAACTGCATGACATTTAAGTCTATGGTGCGAGGAATAATTTTGCCTTTTGTGGAATAGGGGCGGTAAATATCTTCTTGGTTTTGTAAGTCTTCCTCTCCTACAGTGTCTAAGTGAGGTGGATCTATCCTGAGTCAGAGGAATATACTTTACTGCGCCTGCGGCAAGAGTGTCAGCTTGATCATCACCTCCGATTCCGTGATGACTATGGATGTGCAAGAAGTTTGCCTTCTTCAGTTTCTGTTGGAGGCTCAGTGCTATACTTCAAAGAAAGAGAGCATCCCTGTTTGATACATCAAAATAAATTTTATTTATCAGTTCGAGAGCTGATTTTAAGTACGTAAATACAACAATATTTTAATGAAGTCTCAAAATTTATAGTCCCGGGGCTTCGACTATTAATGCTATTTATGCTGATAGTATTCGTGAGCCATGTGAGAGCATTTTGATTATGTTTGTCGATAGCTTAGGTACAACACCAGATATGTCAACTTTTCCCTTTTTCATTGACCCATCAGTTCATATTTCCAGAAAGTATGTTAGTTATTCTTTCTAGACGAGTTGAAGAACCTTTGGATATCTTCCTGAAAGAGTTCTCTCTTGTTATTGGGTATTAGTTTCTGTGGGAGTTAGTTTTTGTTGGAGGCTCAGTGCTATACCTCAAAGAAAGAGAGTATCCCTGTCTGATACATCAAAATAAATTTTATTTATCAGTTCAAGAGCTGATTTTAAGTACTTAAATACAACAATATTTTAATGAAGTCTCAAAATTTATAGTCCCGGGGCTTCGAATATAAATGCTATTTATGCTGACAGTATTTGTGGGCCATGTGAGAGCATTTTGATTATGTTTGTCGATATCTTAGGTACAACACCAGATATGCCAACTTTTCCCTTTTTCATTGACCCATCGGTTCATATTTCAAGAAAGTATTTTAGTTAGCCTTTCTAAACGAGTTGAAGAACCTTTGGATATCTTCCTGAAAGAACTCTCTCTTCTTTGCGGGTATTAATTATAGACTTTCAATATTTTGGATTATTTCCCATGGAGTTACATCAGGATATTATCTGAAGGATATGCTAAGAGCTCTCCAACTAGGGGCAATGTCGCAAAATTGTATTAGAGACTGAATGGCGGTTTCCTGTTGAGCAAAGATTTCATTAAACACAGGGGGATTGACAATCCGGGCATGGGCTTTTGGATAGTATCGTGTGGCAAGCTTGATATACCTACTCCTAACTGCTGTCTATGGTGATTTTAAGTATATTAGGTTAATTCACATATGCTAGAGGATCGCTCCCATTGTTTGATACAGGCTAAATAACTGTTTGTATTCAATAGAAAATAGATACCTGAGACTTGCTTTGGGACACGGGGAGTCCCAATGCTTCTGAAAAGAAATAAACATCGTTAAGAGCTTTTTGCATGGCAATACTGATTCTGTCTGTATCAGATCGTGTACAGCAAAGGTGACGATGGTCTGCGTAGGTTCTATTACCCTCCAATATGTTTGAAAATTTTAATTTACTGTAAAGGAAGTGCGTTGAGAGGGGACCACCGTTGGAGTCCAACATTTAATTCCCTTTCTTGTGTGAGAAATCCTTTAACGAATATACAATTACAACATGAAAGATCTAAAGCCGAACTGGTCAGCCATGAAAAAAAACTAAAAAAAAAATCGCAAGACTAAGAAAACAAACTAATTATTAATAATTATAAAACAATTATTTTCATAAAAAAGCAATTTTAAATTTGGCTTATTTTCCGTCTGTTTTGTCGAACAAAACCAATTCGTAACTTGGTTCATTGGCGCTTCAATCCCAACCGTCAATAATTGGTAATGTCTAAATATGGAGAAATTAAAACTTAGATTAAGAAGTTTGTCTTAGGATATTGTACTAAATCTATGCATATGGAATATCAGACTGTAAAATATCAATTTACAACTTGATCAGAATGTTAAGATTTTCTTGGTTCTACTATAAAAAAAAGTAACAACGTCTTACTTGAAGGGTCCCTTTAAGGGCTCCAAATAAAGTTTAAAACGGTAGCAATTATTATAGTTGGAAAGAACGATGAAGGGTGAACTGAATGAGTATCTTCCACGTAGTGAATTAGTCAAACATTAGAGGCAACGCTATAGCGTTGCCTATAGTAAAGGCCATATGGCTCCAATGTTATATTATTATTATCATTATTATTATTTTTTTTTCCCAGAGGCGCTTCATATGGAAGGGGTAATCGTAGAAACTTCAAAGGGTGAACTGGAAATTGAGAGTTCTAGTGCCCTTTTTAACGGTCAAAAGTGATTGGAAGGCAACTATCACCCCTTCCACGCCCACCAGTTCCCCAAACACATTCAATCAAAATTTTGAGATAGCCATTTTGTTCTACGTAGTTGATTTCCATATAGAAATTATGTTTTGAGGAGAACACTCCCCCACAGCCCTCAGGGCAAGGGTTGTAAGTTATGCCCTGGGGCATATAAAGTTTTTATAGAAAGCATTGTCGAGAAACTTCAAAAAGGACTCATTCGATTGGAAATTCAAAGGGCTAGTGCCCTTTTTAATAGTCAAAAGTGATTGGAGGGCAACTAACCCCCCCTCCCCCCTCTCACGCCCACCTTTTTCCAAAACACATCCAATCAAAACTTTCAGATAGTCATTTTGTTCAACGTAGTTGAAAATTCAGGAAATTAGGTCTTTGAGGATAACAACCCCGTCCCCACAGCCCTCAGGGCAAGGGTTGTAACTTATGCCCTGGGGGCAAATAAGGTTTTTATAGAAAGTGTTGTCGTAGAAACTTCAGAAAGGGCTTATTCGATTGTAAATTTAAATGGCTAGTTCCCTTTTTAATAGTCGAAAGTGATAGGAATGCAACTAACACCCCTACCACGCTCACCATTTCCCCAAACACATCAAATCAAAATTTTGATATAGCCATTTTGTTCAATGAAGTTTAAAGTTCTGGAAATTATGTGTTTGAGCAGGACACTCTTCCCCAGTCTTCAGGGCAAGGGTTATAAGTTATGGCCTAGGGGTATACAGAGTTCTTATTGGAAGAATGCTCGTATAAACTTCAGAGAGGGCTCATTTGATTGGAAATTGAAAGTTCTAGTTTACTTTTCAAGCGTCAAAAGATATCGAAGGGTAACCAGCTCCCCCCCCCCAACCCCTTTTTCCCAAATACATCTGATAAAGATTTTGATATAGCAGTCTTGTTAAAAATAGTTCAAAGATCATATAACAAAAATTCCAGTGTCGATGCGACCCACCAGGGCCCAGGGGCAGGCGCTGTAAGTTATGCCCTGGGGGTATATATGGGTCTTATGAAAGCTCTTATTCAAAGATGGTGTACTTGATTGGAAATTTAAAGTTCTAGTTTGCTTTTTAAGAGTCAAAAGAGATTGGAGAGCACCTAGCCCACCCCCTCCATGCCCTTTTTTCCTCAAACCCATCCGATAAGAACTATGAGATAGTCTTTTTTTTAAATAGTTCAGGGACAATATAACGAAAACTCCGGGGTTGAAGCAGTCCCCCATAAACTGTAAAATCGCATTTGATTGGAAATTTAAAGTTTTAGTTCACTTTTTAAGAGTCAAGAGAGTTAAGGGCAACTAGCCCCCCCCCCCCCCCCACGCTCTTTTTCCCAAACCTATCCACTACAAATTCTAAGATAGCCAGTTTGTTGGAAATTGTTCAAAAATTGCATAACAAAAACTCCCCCCAGGACCGGAGGGATAGACGTTGTAAGTGTTGTCCTGGGGGCGTATATGGTTCTTACGAAACGGATGCTAGTATAAGCTTCGGAGAGGATTCATTTGATTGGAAATTGAAAGTTCTATTTCAGTTTTTTAGAGTCAAAAGAGATTGGAGGGCAACTAGCCCCCCCCCCCCAACACCCCTTTTCCACCAAATGCATCCAATAAAAATTTTGAGATAATCATTAAGTTAAAAATTGCTCAAAAGTCAGATAACAAAAACTCAGGTGTCGTCACAACCCCCCAGGGAACGGGGGTAGGCGTTGTAAGTTATGCCCTGGGGCATATATGGTTCTTATGAAAGGGATGCTCGTATAAACTTCAGAGAGGGCCCATTTGATTGGAATTTGAAAGTTCGAGTTCACGTTTTAATAGTCAAAAGAGATCCGAGGGCAGCTACCCCCCCCCCACGCCTTCTTTTTCCAAACCCATCTGATGAAAATTTTGAGATGAACATTTTGTTAAAAATAGTTTGAAGGTCAGATAAGAAAAACTCCAGTGCCAATACAACCCCCCAGGGCCCAGGGGAAGGCGTTCTAAGTTATGCCCTAAGGGCAAGTATGGTTCTGATGAAAAGGATGCTCGTATAAACTTCAAAGAGGGCTCATTTGATTGTAAATTGAATGTTCTAGTTCACTTTTTAAGAGTCAAGAGAGTTAAGGGCAACTAACCCCCCACGCCCTTTTTTCCCCTAATTCATTCGCTACAAATTTTAAGATAGCTAGTTTTTTGGAAGTTGTTCAAAAATTAGGTAACTAAATCTTCCCCCAGGGCCCGGGGGATAGGAGTTGTAAGTGTTGTCCTGGGGCCAAATATGGCTCTTATGAAAGAGATGCTCGTATAAACTTCAGAGAGGATTCATTTGATGCGAAATTGAAAGTTCTAGTTCACTTTTTAGGCGTCAAAAGATATCGGAGGGTAACTAGCTTCCCCCTCCCCAAACCCTTTTTTCCCAAATGCATCCGATAAAAATTTTGAGATAGCAATTTTGTTAAAAAATAGTTCGAAGATCATATAACAAAAATTCCGGTGTCGACACAACCCCCCAGGGCCCGGGGGCAGGCTTTGTAGGTTATGCCCTGGGGGCATATATGCGTATTATGGAAAGGATACTCGTATAAACTTCAAAGAGGGTTCATATGATTGGAAATTGAAAGTTCTAGTTTACTTTTTAAGAGTCAAAAGAGATTGGAGGGCACCTAGCCATCCCACCTCCACGTCCTTTTTCCTCAAACCCATCCGATAAGAACTTTGCGATAGTCTTTTTTTAAAAATAGTTCAAGGACAATATAACGAAAACTCCGGGTCAACACAGCCCCCGAGGGCAGGTGTTGTAAGTTATGACCTGGTGAAATATATGGTTCTTATTGAAGGGATAGACGTAAAAACTTCAGAGAGGGCTTATTTGATTGAAAATTGAAAGTTCTAGTTCAATTTTTTACAGTCAAAAGAGATTGGAGGGCAACTAGCCCCTCCCCCACGCCCCTTTTCCCCAAATGCATCCGAGGAAAAATTTGAGATAACCATTAAGTTAAAAGTTGCTCAAAAGTCAGATAACGAAATCTCAGGTGTCGTCAAAACCCCCCGGGGCTCGGTGGCAGGCGTTGTAAGTTATGCCCTGGGGCATATATAGGTCTTATGAAAGAGACTATAAAATATCAATTTACAACTTGATCAGAATGTTAAGTTTTTCTTGGTTCTACTATCAAAAAAACAAAAGTAACAATGTCTTACTTGAAGGGTCCCTTTAAGGGCTCCAAATAAAGTTTAAAACGGTAGCAATTATTATAGTTGGAAAAAACGATGAAGGGTGAACTGAATGTGTATCTTTCACGTAGTGAATTAGTCAAACATTAGAGGCAACGCTATAGCGTTGCCTATAGTAAAGGCCATACGGCTCCAATGTTATATTATTATTATTTTTTTTTTACCAGAGGCACTTCATATGGAAGGGGTCGTCATAGAAACTTCAAAGGAGGAATTGGAAATCGAGAGTTCTAGTGCCCTTTTTAACGGTCAAAAGTGATTGGAAGGCAACTATCACCCCTTCCACGCCCACCAGTTCCCCAAACACATTCAATCAAAATTTTGAGATAGCAATTTTGTTCAGTGTAGTTGATTTCCATATAGAAATTATGTTTTTGAGGAGGACACTCCCCCACAGCCCTCAGGGCAAGGGTCGTAAGTTATGCCCTGGGGGCATATAAGGTGTTTATAGAAAGCATTGTTGTAGAAACTTCAAAAAGGACTCAATCGATTGGAAATTCAAAGGGCTAGTGCCCTTTTCAATAGTCGGAAGTGATTGGAGGGCAACAACCCCCCCCTCCCTCTCACGCCCACCTTTTCCAAAACACAGCCAATCAAATTTTTCAGATAGCCATTTTTTTAAACGAAGTTGAAAGTTCTGGAAATTATATATTTGAGCAGGACACTCTTCCCCAGTCTTCAGGGCAAGGGTTATAAGTTATGCCCTAGGGGTATACAAAGTTCTTATTGGAAGAATGCTCGTATAAACTTCAGAGAGGGCTCATTTGATTGGAAATTGAAAGTTCTAGTTTAATTTTTAAGCGTCAAAAGATATCGTAGGGTAACCTGGTCCCCCCCAAAACCCCTTTTTCCCAAATACATCCGATAAAGATTTTGATATAGCAGTCTTGTTAAAAATAGTTTAAAGATCATGTAACGAAAATTCCGGTGTCGATGCAACCCCCCAGGGCCCGGGGGTAGACGTTGTAAGTTATGCCCTGGGGGCATATATGGGTCTTATGAAAGTTCTTATTCAAAGAGGGTTCACTTGATTGGAAATTTAAAGTTCTAGTTTGCTTTTTAAGAGTCAAAAGATATTGGAGAGCACCTAGCCCACCCCCCTCCATGCCCTTTTTTCCTAAAACCCATCCGATAAGAACTATGAGATAGTCTTTTTTTTAAATAGTTCAGGACAATATAACGAAAACTCCGGGGTTGACACAGTCCCCCATAAACTGTAAAATTGCATTTGATTGGAAATTGAAAGTTCTAGTTCACTTTTTAAGAGTCAAGAGAGTTAAGGGCAACTAGCCCCCCTCCCCACGCCCTTTTTCCCAAACCTATCCACTACAAATTCTAAGATAGCCAGTTTGTTGGAAATTGTTCAAAAATTGGATAACAAAAACTCCCCCCAGGACCTGAGGGATAGACGTTGTAAGTGTTGTCCTGGGGGCAAATATGGTTCTTATGAAACGGATGCTCGATTAAACTTCGGAGAGGATTCATTTGATTGGAAATTGAAAGTTCTATTTTAGTTTTTTAAAGTCGAAAGAGATTGGATGGCAACTAGCCCCCCCCCCCCAACACCCTTTTTTCTCCAAATGCATCCGATAAAAATTTTGAGATAATCATTAAGCTAAAAATTGCTCAAAAGTCAGATAACAAAAACTCAGGTGTCGTCACAACCCCCCAGGGAGCGGGGGCAGGCGTTATAAGTTATGCCCTGGGGCATATATGGTTCTTATGAAAGGGATGCTCGTATAAACTTCAGAGAGGGCCCACTTTATTGGAAAATGAAAGTTCGAGTTCACGTTTTAATAGTCAAAAGAGATCCGAGGGCAGCTACCCCGCCCCCCAGGCCTTCTTTTTCCAAACCCATCTGTTGAAAATTTTGAGATGAACATTTTGTTAAAAATAGTTGGAAGGTCAGATAAGAAAAACTCCAGTGCCAATACTACCCTCCAGAGCCCAGGGGAAGAAGTTCTAAGTCATGCCCTAAGGGCAAGTATGGTTCTGATGAAAAGGATGCTCGTATAAACTTCATAGAGGGCTCATTTGATTGTAAATTGATTGTTCTAGTTCACTTTTTAAGAGTCAAGAGAGTTAAGGGCAAATAACCTCCCACGCCCTTTTTTCCCCTAATTCATCCGCTACAAATTTTAAGATAGCTAGTTTTTTGGAAGTTGTTCAAAAATTAGGTAACTAAATCTTCCCCCAGGGCCCGGGGGATAGGAGGCCAAATATGGTTCTTATGAAAGGGATGGTCGTATAAACTTCAGAGAGGATTCATTTGATGCGAAATTGAAAGTTCTAGTTCACTTTTTAAGCGTCAAAAGATATCAGAGGGTAACTAGCTTCCCCCTCCCCAAACCCTTTTTTCCCAAATGCATCCGATAAAAGTTTTGAGACAGCAATTTTGTTAAAAAATAGTTCAAAGATCATATAACAAAAATTCCAGTGTCGACACAAGCCCCCAGGGCCCAGGGGCAGGCTTTGTAAGTTATGCCCTGGGGGCATATATGGGTCTTATGGAAGGGATGCTGGTATTAACTTCAAAGAGGGTTCATATGATTGGAAATTGAAAGTTCTAGTTCACTTTTTAAGAGTCAAAAGAGATTGGAGGGCACCTAGCCCACCCCCCTCCAAGTCCTTTTTCCTCAATCCGATCCGATAAGAACTTTGAGATAGCCATTTTTTTTAAAAATAGCTCAAGGACAATATAAAGAAAAATCTGGGGTCAACACAGCCCCGGGGCCCGAGGGCAGGTGTTGTAAGTTATGACCTGGTGAAATTTATGGTTCTTATTGAAGGGATAGTCGTAAAAACTTCAGAGAGGGCTTATTTGATTGAAAATTGAGAGTTCTAGTTCAATTTTTTTACAGTCAAAAGAGATTGGAGGGCAACTAGCCAATCCCCCACGCCCATTTTTCCCCAAATGCATCCGATAAAAATTTTGAGATAACCATTAAGTTAAAAGTTGCTCAAAAGTCAGATAACAAAATCTCAGGTGTCGTCAAAACCCCCCGGGGCTCGGGGACAGGCCTTGTAAGTTATGCCCCGGACCATATATGGTTCTTATGAAAGAGATGCTCGTATAAACTTCAGAGACGGCTCATTTGATTGGAAATTAAAAGTTCGAGCTCACTTTTTAATAGTCAAAAGAGATCCAAGGGCAGCTACCCACCCCCCCGCCTGTAGCGATAAAAAATTTATGGCTGAGACAATTGTGGTAATGAAGATTGACCGCGTCAAATGTATTACTATGCTTTAAGGCTGTGAAATTACACCTTATAAGTTCTCCGATAACGCCACTTAGAGCGCTAAGGGCTGTGCCATATGTAATATTATGATTTAAAGCGGTGTACCGATCGCGCCAGTTCTTCCGGGGTGATTTTTCTTAGGCTACTTAATAGGCTAGGCAAGCTATAAAACTAATGAGAAAATTAAGTTTATGATCGCGGCACAGCTATGGGAGTAAAGTAAATTTATGACCGCGCCACCCTCAATCATTGAGAGAAAATAAATATGTAAATATATAAATGTAACCTCTTTTCCTTGAACTATCTGAAGATCAGATCCCTGGGAGCGCTACCTTGGAAGTATGCGAACTAATTATCTGTCGTGCGACTAGATACAGGCATATAAAATAAAATAAACACAAGTAGAAAGGCAATAGTTTTATTGTGACTTACATATTAGATGTACAGCAGTGGTTCACTTCAACTGGAAACAATGGTGACTAAGATAACAATAATGACTGAATTGCAATGCCTGAGCGCCGAAATAATTCTGATCTTAATAATGAGAGCACGAAAAAACACTTTTCTTAATATATGTCCTAAGTCCTGATCATGTTACGTGAGAGCTACCCCACGATTGGCCCAAGTCCTGTAGAGGGGGCCGCTATTTTTTAATTATGTTCGCAAACACATTACCTTATGCGGACTGTTCGTCCAATAATTTGTTTTAAATATTTCTGATGATTCTAACGTTCACACTCTCTTATAACTTAGACTTCCTGCGAAACATTGTATTTAGTAGTTTTTTTATTACCAATCTTCTCGGCGAAATTCAAAGCCATCTCCCGTGATTAGCGCCGAGTTTTGGCTGGAACTAAAAGGCAGTTTTTCTTTTTGCTGATTAAGAATTCAGACTCTTGGAAACGGTATTTGAACTCAATTAGGGGACGTTTAATTTCTGTCGGAATTATCTTTAGAAAAAGGAATTTTATTTTTTTCATTTTAAATATATCACATTTTACTCACGGTACATATTACCCTTCCCCTTATTTAATGACATCCCGTCATTAGGACTTGCTTGCCCTTGGGTTTTTGAAATATTCGCTATTTATTTACTATTTGTCCTACGTAATTTTAATTGACATTGTATATTTTATACTTTATATAAGCTTAATCAGGAGTGCTAAAAAATTTTCTCTATTACTTTTCTTATTTTATTATACATCCCTATCTAAAATTCATCTACCGGACGAAGATTATTCATGGTTCTAGCCTAGTTACTATACTAAAGATTTTTTTTCTACATCTAACACTGATTACTTTTACATTTCCAACAAGGTTGGGGCTATTCTACCTTTACATAAGATTTTTTTTTGATTTTTCTGACTATAGGGTACACTGCTTCCTATCTATTCTACATTAAATGAAAAGTACGGTAACACTACACCTAACTGTCTGAACATCTAACACTGCATATAAGAACGATTTAAAACACACAATATTATGTTTACCACGTTCACTGGTAAGCATTAGGACGCTTTCACTGGGGATGTTTGCTATGTAATATTAATGATAGAATGTTGGAATTTTTGAGTTCTCGAAGCTATTAAGATATAACATATATAAATTCGCACCTATTTCATCACCTACGTGTCTCTTTAGTGTACTCAATTTTTCTGTTGTAAATTATGGTCCTTCACTCCTTTCGTCTTTGAAAAATTTTTAACGCACTTACAATATAGTTTCTTCTGGAACAGTTCGAGCATGGTTGTGTTCACACGACAAGCTTTCTTTAATTGTCAAATGGGAAATGATACTTCCAACCACAGGTGTGGGAATATGCTATCAGAGTTCATTTTCACCTGCTTTTTGATAGTTAATATGGTGCCTTGTCATTAAGGGGTCGAACACTAGGAGTGTGTTCATTTTCTTCTCATCATATCATTTTTGGGATATTTTAAGGCACATAGGGAATGTATTTCTCGTATAAAATTGTTCTTTCGTGCACTTAGGGATCACAGTTCTCTTATAAAATTGTTCGTGCCTGGCTTGCGTCTATTAACTTTTGCGGTGATTCCTTGGTTAATCACAGGGGAATTGAAGTTTGGATTTGGAATGGGTCGACATCAAACTTTAGTGACTCCTTCAACATATTGTCTTTAACTTGCGGGAGGAGTATATTGTCACTAAGGGGTTAATCACTGGGGTTAATTTTGGTTTCCGTAATTCAGTGGCTGCTTTCCAGGTCCATTTGTCAGAAATTATCTCTTAACATTTATAGAATAACAGAAATATGCACTTTTCACATAGAGGGGCTAGGATGGATTCCGAGAGATGGTCGAAAGGGATTCGACGCGTGAGTCTGTGACACATAAATAATTTTTGGGGTCATCAAATATCATAACTATACGATGATATGGCATATGGGTCCAGAATGATTATCAAAGGCGATATTTATGTACTTATATCTTGTACTGGTCGATGGGGTTCTCAGGATTTATGTGATTATATAGTTCGATAATGCACTGGATACTGAGATTCAAATATAATGTTACCTGATACGTAATATGGTTCGTGGTCGAGGAAACAACGATCAAAGGTAACTATTATTTTCGTAGACGAAGCTGGGATGAAAATTGCCTGGAGTGTATGGTGAGTACTCTTCGTTGGTTGAGGTATGATGAAAATAGATGCTACTAGGTTGTATCTGCACTGGACTACGCATTGTAATGATCGATTTCCAATATGTCGATCCACTTCCTGTAATAAAAACAACGAGGCAGAATCACACGTTCTTTAAAACAAATGGTCATAATACATAATAAGCAATATGATTGGTTACAATAAATGGTTAACGTTATACTACAAGGTAATATCAAGCATATGCCAATGTTAATATGCATATATTGTTTTTAACAAACTGGCATTGTTATTTCTCTTATATAAGAGACTACTTCTCTTAACTTTAAGTAATGTCCCTTATTATTTTCCTCGGCATACTTTATTACACACAATTTAACTTAATCTTTCTCAGCACTAATTTAATTTTGTATTAGATTTAAAATAATCATTTAAATATAAATTACGCTATATTATTAAGTTTGAGGTCTAATTTTACAACATATTTCATGCCTGCATTGTTCACGCACGTCCGTGCTGTTTAAGAAACGCAAGTTGCAGCGTCATAGCCACACGGTTTTACGTAAACAACCTTATAATGAGGGAATAAAACATAGCAAGGACGAGTGGAGACCTCTATACCCACTCGTTTTTAATGTCTTCCCTTTTTCTTGGCTTAGATGTTCTCATGGGGTTCCAGGTTTAACTTCTGCATTTCAGCCGTTTCCCCGTGTTCTTCTCTTGGTTTTCGCCTTCTTAGTCTCAGGATTTTTCCATAATTAAAAGTCAATAAGGTTCTTATGGTCAGGGAAGTCGCGAATACGGAACATACGATCAGTATTATGTTCCACCAGAAATTGGTCGAGAACAATCCGTATCTATTATCCACATACGTTAATCTCTGGTCTTCATCTGTAAATAGGGGGATCTGGGAATCTAATGCTTCTCTTATTTTTGTAAGCCTTAATGTCCCTTTATTCTTTTCTATTTTGGACCATATCGAGGTTTTCATTTCCTCATTTTCTATATTGGGAATAGTGTACGACAGGTTAATTGCCTTAAAATTGATTATTTTGGGACTTATTATATTTGTGGTCGTGGTAATTAACGGCGTTCGAACTGTTGACTCTTTAGTTACAAGTCGACATCCTTGTTTTATAGTTATCGTACCCACATTTTGTAACAGTAATTCTGTTTTGTAACTTGGGTCTATTCTTTCTGTATTATTGTAACAAGACAAAGTTCCAACAGTTTTTCTTGGAACAGAAAATAACCAAAGATCATTTCTAAGGTATATAAATATTTCTCGCTTAGTACTTCCTATCACGGCTTCTTTCAGTTGGACTGGATACATCGTACTGGAATGGTACGGGTAGACTTTTTATATTAAAGAAAATTATTCGAATTAATTATATGCAATGTGACTTTTTAATTAAAATTTGTTTTCGGGAACTGATATATGTTGAACAGACGGTATCAGACGGTTTTGATTCATGTGAAGCCTCATATATATTGAACAAAATTTTTCTACAGCACTTTTATAGTTGTATGATTTTTTACTTGTGAGCTAAAAGTTTTAAATTATTATTCCTTTATGACGCCTATCCATTAAAATCTTTTTTTTTGTATTTTAAGGGTATTTTAACCTGTCCGGTTTCTTAACCGTTCTACCTGACTGTGTCTTTACTTTTTCTTCTGTTTCTTGTGGTTTTTCTTTTTCGGTTCTGCCTGCGAAATATGAGCAAACTTTTTGTATTGTTTTTTCAAAAATTCTTGCCCTTTTAATTTTGTTTCTTTCGCGTGTGCGGCTGCTGAAGTCGGTTTTGATTTCCCTATTTCTTTAACTACTATATGGTCTGATTCGGCGTCAGAATCTTCGGAACTGGTTTCTGATGATTCTGTATTATAAGTTTTAGAAGTTGCACCTCGCATTTTTGAGGTATCATCTCCCCTTCCTTCGTAAATTTCTACTCCTCTGGAAGTAGAAGGTTTATTCTCTAAGTCCTCGGTTTGAGTTTTCAACTCGGGAGATTTCAAAGATTCTTGAGAGCTTTGAGAGGAATCAAA
This sequence comes from Artemia sinica, assembly GCA_027921565.1. Lineage (NCBI taxonomy): Eukaryota > Metazoa > Arthropoda > Branchiopoda > Anostraca > Artemiidae > Artemia > Artemia sinica. Next base: position 19,963,930 of record CM051275.1, read on the forward strand.
AGTTTTTGCAGGGTTCCTCCACTGCTTAAATGCCATGTCTTCAGGGGGATGGGGCATTCTTTGCACTAGTGTTTCCCTCCATGAAGTCCACTGTTAGGCTTGACCTTGGACACAGTTATATCATGATATTGTCCTTGCTGGTCATCCTTGGGAGTTATATTCTTGGGCAATGCACTTTGACTGGTTTTATTGGGTAATTTATTAAATCCATAGCTTCTCGCAGATTTGTTTTAGTTGAATCTTCGGGAGGAGTTTTCTTTACAGTAATACCCGGAGTTTCTACAGCTCTGTTCAATTCCTTCTGCAATGACAGGAGCCTTTCTATTGGTGTTGCAGGGGAGACCATGTCGTCTGGAAATCTTTTGGGGGGACAAGGGGTCGAAATTCTATCAGGGAAAAATTGGTTTTTGGAGATATTGTATAATCTAATTCTCCTGCGCTCTCCGATGATGAACTTTTGGGGCTTTTTGGCGTTTTTATTCTCACTGGTATTAGAAATTTTCTTTTAGGAATAACTAGATTTTTCATAGCTAAAAATTCTTCAAAGTTTTCCTCATCGCTCTCATTCTCGAAATAGTCTTGCCTGAAATTAAAGGGTTTTAGCTCTGCCAATCTTGATTTAGGGGGCTCATTTTCTGCATCTGACAAATCAGTAGACGAGGGACGCGATACCCATCTTTCTGGAAATTTGGCTCTTTTTATTCGGCTAACATGCGCCTTGTAAGTTCTTCCACTATCGGGGTTCTCCATTTTAAAAGTATAATCGTTATCGTACTTTTTGACTATTCTGTACGGTCCAGAATATTTGTTGGAAAGTTTCTTGCCTTCCGCTTTTGCCTCGTTCTTTAGGTAAACGCAATCTCCTATTTTGAAATCTATACTCCCTTTGACTTTGGGTTGGTTTCTTAGTTCTTGACTTATTTTGCATTTTTTCAACTCTTGTTTTACTATTTTAGAAGTTTTCCTCATCCTATTTATGAAATCTTGTTTGTAATCCTCCGAGTTATTGTAATATTGCCGGGATTCAATAATCTATTCATACGGGATTCTAAATTCGTGACCAAAAAGTAAATAAAAAGGGTTATCTTTGGTTGTTTCTGAATGAGCAGTATTGATTATGTTAGTTAATTAAGGTAAGAATTGATCCCAATCGTTCCTGTTGTCTTTTGTATAAATGCTTAATACATTCGAAAATATTTTATGTCTATTTTCTATTTTACCATTAGCTTGTGGATGATATGGGGATGTCACCAATTTCTCTATGTTAAGAAAACTCATTAAGTCTTTTGTTACTTTTGAAACAAAATTGTTTCCGTTGTCACTTAAAACCTTATTTGGAATTCCAAATTTTAAAAATAATTTCGCTAACGCCCTACTTGTGGCGTAAGCGCCTTGATTTTTAAAGCTTTTGCAAAAGTAAATCCGGAAAAGTGATCTATAACTGAAAGAATACAAGTATGGCCTCTGTTGGAAACAGGTAATCCTCCACTGGTTCCATATAAATCAAATGAGACAATATCAAAGGGGAATCTCGCTACCGGAACTCTTCCCATAGGAGGATTAGGATAAGCTTGGGGTTTTTTTCTTAAGTTACACGCTTCGCATGTACTTACGAATTCCTTAAGTTTTGTTATTCCCAACGGCAAGAAAAAATATTGTTTTAATTTATAGAAAGTTTTCGTTACTCCTAAGTGTCCACCTATATCTGAATGAAAATATTCGAAGCAAGGTATTATTAAGGTTTGGGGTAATAAAGGTATTATTGATGTTTGGTTTCTATTTGCTTCAGCAGTCACGATTCTACATAGTATTTCTTTATCAAGATCATAGTAAAAATTATCTATCTCTTTTCTAAGAGTTTTGAATTTATCTGGTAACGCAACATCATTCACAAAATAATTAATAAGTGCTACACACATTTCGGCCTTTTTTTATTTCTTTTTATATTTTCTAAAGACAAAGGACAATAGTTATTCTTATTTTCTTTTACTGTGTCCTTGACTTTGTTTTTCTTACATTTATGTTTGCTCTTAGTATTGATAGCGTTAACTTCATTTTCCTCGGTTTCCGAAGGCATATTTTCTGGGTATCTACTCAAAAAGTCGCAAGCTGCATTTTGTTTACCTTTTAAATATTCAAATTCGTAATCTAGGTCTTGGATTTTCATAATCCATCTAGCTAGAATTCCCGTGGGGTTTTTAAATGTGCGCAGGTACTGCAAGCTTTTATGGTCTGATCGTAGTATAAATTTTCTACCGATTAAATAGTGTCTAAATTTGTCCAAGTGGTGGATTATAGATAATAATTCTAAGTTTGTGGCGGAATAACTACTTTAGCCTTTTGATAGGGTTCTACTCGAATAGCATATAACTTTTTCTATTTTTTTTATTAGAAGGTCCCTCTAGAGGATTAGGGTTTTCTACCGGGATTATTTGCGAAAGAATAGCGCCAATGCCCTTTGAACTAGCGTCAGTTGTGACCACAAATTTTCCGTTTTCGAAATTAGGCAGTGATAACATTGGTTCAGAAGTGAGTGCCTTTTTGAGACGGTCTAGGGAAGTTTGAGCTTCCTGGGACCAGGTAACACTTTGGGAGTTCCCTTTAGTTAATTCAGTGAGGGGTTTCGCAATTTGGGCGTAATTGTGCACGAATTTTCTAAAGTAGCCAGTAAGACCTAAAATTCCTCTTAATTCTTTCATAGTTCTAGGGGGTTTGAGATTTTCAACACATTTTATTTTGTCTGGGTCTGGGGATATCTCTCCTTGCGTCACCACTACTCCTAAAAATTCAATTTTTGGTTGAAATAAATTTACTTTTTCAGGCCGGCATTCTAAGTTGCCCTGTCTGAATTTCTCGAACACCTTAGCTATTGTTGCTAAGTGTTGTTCGGCGTTTTCTCCCATACATATGACATCGTCAACAAAATGAATGATATTCTTTAATCCTCTTAACAGGTGTAATAAGGATCTACATAGCGCACTTGAACTTGTTTTAAGTCCAAAAGGTACTCTTAAATATTCATATGAACCACATTCAGTCGTACAAAACGCAGTTTTATAGACATCTTTTTCGGCTATTTTCACTTGGTGGTAGCCTTGGGTAAGATCCAAAGAAGTAAAGATTTTGTTTTTGCTTGAAATAGAGCCAAGAATTTCATCTATTCTTGGTAAAGAAATTTATCGCTAACTACTTGTTTGTTAAGGACTCTATAATCTACTACAAGTCTAAGATCACCATTCTTTTTTGGTACCAAGACCACTGGTGCAGAATACGGACTTATACTGAGGCGTATAATTTAATTTTCTTCTAATTCGTGAATTCTGTTTTTAACCATTCTTTGTGCTTATATGGCACACGATATGGCTGTTTTGCTACAGGATTACCAGTCGTTAAAATTGAATGTTCATAAAATGGTATCAGTCTGATGACATCTTCAGATGCGGAAAATACATCTTTAAAATTCCATAATAGTTCGCATAATTTTTTCTTAAGTTCTAAGTCCGTAATATGATCCATATTAAATTTGTTTAAGAATTGCGATTTAGTTAGAGGGTATTTGTTAATTGAGGTTTTAATACCTTTAACAAGGTTTCTTTTAGAATTTTCTCTGTTTAAATCATTTTCCGATAAAACTTGGATTTGAACTAAACATGTCCCCTTTTTTATTGTAATTGTATCATTTTCGTGGTTATTGGCTACCCAAATAAAACCTTCTCCTTTGTCGTAAGATATGATCTGTTCTTCGCATAGCAGATTTTCGGGAATTTCATTTGACAGGATCGCGAGCCATATTTCGGATTTGATATCCACTGGTTCAATCATCTGTGATATTTGAATTTTTTGCATCGTTTTGGGAGGGACTTTTGTTTTCCTTATCGTGAATCCGTAATAGTTCTCTTTATTTTCATTGTCTATTAGATTCCTACTGGCGCTATGCTGCGTCATTGCTGCATCTTGCGGCGTCACGTTGGGTTTTACTATGTTTTTCCATAATTCCGCTATTTTCTTGATTTCGTTTGACCTATACTGTCGCATATCTCCTATTTTTATTTTCGCAGATTCAATCCACTTATTATTTAAATTTACTTCATCTCTGCGATGTCTCTCAGAATAATTGAACAAATTTCTGGTTATGCCATGTCCTCCTTGCGAGACATGATATTCAAAAGATTGCGACATTATACCGCCAGAAATTTTATTTGCTGTTACGTCCTCTTCGTAACCTCTGTTGCAATTTCTTAAGGCAGAAATTCCTTCCCCTACCTTAGCCGGGTAGACAAGCCTTTCGTTTGCCACGTCTAATAGTACTCTATTAGACCTTAAAAAATTTGCGCCGATAATGGCTTCATACGGAAAGTTATCGCATATTATAGAATTTATTGGAAAGATTCTATTATCCCTTTTTACGTTTAGGTGAATTGAACCTCTTGCATCCAATTTATGCCCTGTCACACTAGTTAAATTGGGATTATTAAAATTTCTTTGTTGTCTAATATGCGGAGGCAACATATCAAATACACATGAGTTTATAATGTTCGCGGTAGCACCAGAGTCAATTAAGGCTTTAAAGTAAACATTTTCTACACAAAAATCATTAAATATAGGTAACTTGTTATTAGTATCACTACAGGATGGTACTACTATTGTTTTGGACCTATAAAATATTCTAGGTGCCCTCTGGGTCCAATTTATATTTCTGAGGGGCCTGAACCGTTTCCCTGAGGATTTATTTCATGCGTTCGTGCCTGCAATAGATATTCGGATGTGTTCGTGGAATCTCTAGCTGTGGCAGCGCCGGCTGCTGGCGTTGACTACCAATGCCGTCGGCTTGAAAATTCTTCATTTCCCGTCGGCCAATTAACTATTTGCCGTCGGCTTGAAAAATTTGTATTTCCCGTCGGCAAATTTTCGGGATTTCTATATACCATTCTCGCATTATATTGGCTTTGGCGAGTATTTGGGTTTTCAAATCGGTAATTAATTTGTCTATTGGGGGGAGGATTGTATAAATTTTGTTGGTACTCGTTGTAAGGTACTGATTGCCGCAATCTTCCCTGGCTATAGCCTAGTGCACTACTGGCGCTAAAATTTGTTCTTCCGGACAAATGGTTGCCATAATTTTGCGTACTACCGACAGCAATTATTGGTGTGCGATTGGGGACATAACGGCACTCTCTTGCGAGATGCCCAGGTCGATTAAAAATATAGCTTCTTATTATTGTAGGGCTATTTTCATAACTAAATTGTTTGACGGGCTGAAAACGTAGTGTTTTCTGCCTAGTGGGTTCTTGCGTTTCATTTCTTTGTGGCACTGGGGAGTTATCCCTTGAAAAGAAATTGGGAGACGCCTGATCGCCCTTGAAGGTTAGGCTCGCGTTTGAATCGCCTAGGCTATTTATTTTTGCTTTACTGTGATTAGCCACCATCGTATCAACTTCGATCAATCGATCTACCTCCTGAACTGCAAGATCCAACGTCTGAATATTTTTGGATATTACCATTCTATATAGTTTTGGGGGTAGTCCTTTCAAAAAGGTATTTAGTATGACTTTTTCATACGGTTCTCCTGAACCTTTTCCGTATTTTCCGTCTACTGAAATGCGTATATTATCAAGATATTCTCTTATGTTTTGTGAATGGTCAAAGCATACCATTCCGTGTTTTAATTTATTTGTAGAACTGGTTTCGATAAATCTATCTTTAAATGCCGTTAACAATTTGTCCACGGTATTTATTGGCAAGCTGGCGTCATCACCTATAGTATTTTCAATTTGCTTTAGAAAGGTTAAGGCCTGGCCTTTTAATCTTAATAGAAGCATCCCGACTAACGTTTCTAGCTCTGTTTTTGTTAATTCTACAAACTGGGCCAATTGAATATTAAATTCGTCAATATCTGAATGTCCATTGTACTGTGGAATAGACTTTGCTATTTCTACATTTTTCGCGACCAACTTTTGCGCCATTAATAGTTCGCTTAATTATTCTGACATTTTTTTGCGTTTGAATAACTCAAAATAAATTTATTTTTTCACTTAACCTATTTTGGGGGAGGCTATTATCTCCTATGAGATATTTTAAAGGGTTTTCCTGTAATAGCTTAGCGGCAATAGGTCTAATCACTTTTCTTATATGTCTGTATCTTTCCAATGATTAAATTTAAATTACAAGGTTTATAGCCTAATTAGTTCGCCTGTTTTCCTCCAATTTCCGACCGCGCCATATGTAGTGATAAGAAATTTATGGCTGAGACAATCGCGGTAATGAAGATTGACCGCGTCAAATGTAATGCTATGCTTTAAGGCTGTGAACTTACACCTTATAAGTTCTCCGATAGCACCACTTAGAGCACTAAGGGCTGTGCCATATGTAATATTATGATTTAAAACGGTGTACCGATCGCGCCAGTTCTTCCGGGGTGATTTTTCTTAGGCTACTTAATAGGCTAGGCAAGCTATAAAAATAATGAGAAAATTAAGTTTATGATCGCGCCACAGCAATGGGGAGTAAAGTAAATTTATGACCGCGCCACCCTCAATCATTGAGAGAAAATAAAATGTGTAATTATATAAATTTAACCTATTTTCCTCGAACTATCTGGAGATCAGATCCCTGGGAGCGCTACCTTGGAAGTATGCGAACTAATTATCTGTCGTGCGACTAGATACAGGCATATAAAATAAAATAAACACAAGTAGAAAGGCAATAGTTTTATTGTGACTTACATATTAGGTGTACAGCAGTGGTTCACTTCAACTGGCAACAATGGTGACTGAGATAACAATAATGACTGAATTGCAATGCCTGAGCGCCGAAATAATTCTGATCTTAATAATGAGAGCACGAAAAACACTTTTCTTCACTTTATATCCTAAGTCCTGATCATGTGCCGTGAGAGCTACCCCACGATTGGCCCAAGTCCTGTGGAGGGGGCCGATATTTTGTAATTATGTTCGCAAACACATTACCTTATGCGGACTGTTCGTCCAATAATTTGTTTTAAATATTTCTGATGATTCTAACGTTCACACTCTCTTATAACTTAGACTTCCTGCAAAACATTGTATTTAGTAGTTTTTTTTTTACTAATCTTCTCGGCGAAATTCAAAACCATCTCCCGTGATTAGCGCCGAGTTTTGGCTGGAACTAAAAGGCAGTTTTCTTTATGCTGATTAAGAATTCAGACTTTTGGAAACGGTATTTGAACTCAAATAGGGGACGTTTAATTTCTGTCGGAATTATCTTTAGAAAAAGGAATTTTATTTTTTGTATTTTAAATATATCACATTTTACTCACGGTACACGCCTTCTTTTTCCAAACCCATCTGATGAAAATTTTTACTATAGACATTTTGTTAGAAATAGTTCGAAGGTCAGATAAGAAATACTCCGGTGCCAATACAAACCCTCAGGGCCCAGGAGAAGGCGTTCTAAGTTATGCCCTAAGGGCAAGTATTGTTCTTATGAAAGGGATGCTCGTATAAACTTCATAGAGGGCTCTTTTGATTGGAAAGTGAAAGTTCTAGTTCACTTTTTAAGAGTCAAGAGAGTTAAGGGCAACTAGCCCCCCCACGCCCTATTTTCCCAAACCTATACACTACAAATTTTAAGATAGCCAATTTGTTGGAAATTGTTCAAAAATTGGACAAAAAAAACTCCCCAGGACCTGAGGAATAAACGTTGTAAGTGTTGTCCTGGGGGCGTATATATTTCTTATGAAGTGGATGCTCATATAAACTTCAGAGAGGATTCATTTGATTGGAAATTGAAAGTTTTAGTTCACTTTTTAAGAGTCAAAAGATATCCGATGGAAACTAGCCCCCCCCCAGACACCCTTTTTTTCCCCAAACCCATCTGATAAAATTTGTGTAATAGCCATTTCATTAAAAATAATTCAAATGTCAGATAAGAAAAATTCCTATGTCAACGCAAGCCCCTTCCCCGGGCCTGGAGGCAGGCGTTACGAGTAATGCTCTAGGGGCATATATAGTTCTTATGGAAGGGATGCTCTTATAAACTTCGTCCAAAGAGATCAGAAGGCAACTAGCCCCCCCCCCCTCCCTTCCACTCCCTAAACGCATCAGATAAAAATTTTGAGATAGACATTTTGTTGAAAATAGTTCAAAGTTCAGATAACCAAAATCGCCAGTATCGACACAGCCTGGAGGTAGACGTTGTAACTTATGTCCTGGGAGCATATATGGTTGTTATGAAAGGGATGCTCGTATAACTTCATAGAGGGCTCATTTGATTGGAAATTGATAGTTGTAATTCACTTTTTAAGAGTCAAAAGTGATGGGAGGGCAGCTACCGTCACTCCTTACTCCATTTTTTTCCCAGAGGCCACTTCATATAGAAGGGGTCGTCGTATAAACTTCAAAGGGCTCTCATTCGATTAGAAATCGGGAGCTCTAGTGCCCTTTTTAGGAGTAAAAAGTGATCGGAGGGCAACTAGCCCCCCTAAGCCCCTTTTCCCCAAATACATCTGATAAAAAATTTGAGGTAGCCATTTTTGTTTAAAATAGTTAAAGGATCATATAACAAAAACTCCTTTACGTATTGCAATTTCGTTAAAAATAGTTCGAAGGTCAGATAAGAAAAACTCCTGTGTCGACAGAACCCCCTAGGGCCCGGGACAAGTGTGGTAAGCATTGCTTTGGGGGCATATAAGGTTCTTATGGAAGGTATGCTCATATAAACTTCGGAGAGGGCTCATATGATTGGAAATTGAAAGTTCTCATTCACTTTTTAAGAGTCAAAAGAGATCGGAAGGCAACTATCCCCCCCTCTCCACGCCCTATTTTCCTCAGACCCATCCGATAAAAACTGTGAGAGAGACATGTTTTCAAAATAGTTCAAAGGTCAGATAAAAAAAACTCCGGTGTCGACACAACCCCCCAGGGCTCGAGGGCAGGCATTGTAAACTATGTCATGGGGCCGTTTGTGATTCTTATGAAAGGAATGCTTGTATAAGCTTCAGAGAGGGTTCATTTGAATGGAAATTCAAAGTTGTAGTTCATTTTCTCAGAGTGAAAAAAGATCGGAGGGCAACTAGCCCCTCCCGCCCTCCACGCCTTTGGGTTTATCGGATGGATAAACCCATCCGATAAAAATTTGAGGCGACCATTTTGTTAAAAATAGTTCAACCATCAGATATTAAAACTCCGGGGTCGAAACAACCCCCCAGGGCTCAGGGACGGGCGTTGTAAGTTACACTCTGGGGATAAATATGGTTCTTATTGAAGGGATGTTCTTATAAACTTCAGAGAGGGCCCATTTTATTGAAAATAGAATGTTCTAGTTCACTTTTAAAGATTCAAAAGAGACCGAAGTTTAATTAGCCCTCCCTACGTCCGTTTTCCGCAAACCCACCCGATAAAAATTTTGAGATTGTCATTTTGTTAAAAATAGTCCAAACATCAGATAATAAAAACTCCGAGGTTGAAACAAACCCTTTTTTCACTTTGATATTGTTACTTTGATACCAGTTTTGATACTTTGATAAAGATTTGATTTTTTATTTAAATTTTTATTTTGAAATAAGGAATTATTGAAAGCTTGAAACTTTTTGCAATCAAAAACGAATAAAAACTAATTAAAACAAACTTTACGAAAAATAAGTTTTTCAAAGTAACGTAAAGACCATTTTAAACTTAAGCTCAGCAGATACAAATACCTGTTAAAATTCGAACTCAAAACGACCAGAAATAAATGAATACCCATTAAAGAATAAATGAATACCCAAAACGAACATATATGAATTAAACAATCATAGCAAAAAACATACAACAAGTAATAATATAAGTGAATAAATAGATCTTAAAGCGAGTAATGCTTAGATTGATTACGATCATCAAGCTTAAAACGAAAAAAAAAATTTTCCTATTGAAGCATAAATGAAACTTAAGACCAACAGAAATTAAATAAACAATCAATGAAAACAAACATACAATAGATATTAATGTAAATTAATAAATAAATCTTAAAACGAGTGAAACTTAAATTAAATATGCAAAATTAAGCTTGAAACGAACAAAAATCACAACAAACAGGAGTTTGGGTATCACCTCCTTCTGTAGCTGTAAAAGTCTAAAACCTACTGCCTCATTGGCGCTTTACTGAACACTATATGAGTCTTGAGCAGTTCTGGAAAGTATAAACAACATCAAATTGAATATTTGATGCATAATGATATTAATTGTTGAAATATCCATAAGTTCAAGAATTTATTTCACTGTAATTTAATTTTTATTTTCAATGCTGTAAGAACTGGAAAAGAAAACATTTGTAATATAATTCGTTTTCAGTTAAGCGCCAATGACGCAATAGGCTTTTGGTTTTTATTTACAGTTAAGGAAGGAGGCAGTATTCAAACTCTTGTTTGTAGTGAAACTATATTCGTCTAGAACAACTTTAAAAAGAGCTAATAAATTAAACTGAATATTTGATCTATAATGATATTAATTTCTGAAAGCTCATCAGTTCAAATTTTTACTATAATTTTAATGATTATTTTAAATATTAAGTGTAAAATAAAATATTTGTCATAAAATTGGTTTTCAGTAAAGCGCCAATGACGCAGTAGGTTTAAGACTTACAGTGAGAGAAGGAGGTGATACCCAAACTCTTGTTTGTAGTGATTTTTGTTCGTTTCAAGCTTAATTTTGCATATTTAATTTAAGTTTCACTCGTTTTAAGATTTATTTATTAATTTACATTAATATCTATTGTATGTTTGTTTGCATTGATTGTTTATTTCATTTCTGTTCGTTTTTAGTTTCATTTATACTTCAACAGGAAAATATTTTTTTTTCCTTTTAAGTTTGATTTTCATATTCAATCTAAGCATTACTCGCTTTAAGATGTATTTTTTCATTTATATTATTACTTGTTGTATTTTTTTTACTATGATTGTTTAATTAATTTCTGTTCGTTTTGGGTTTCATTTATTCTTTAATAGTAAGTTCTGGTCATTTTGAGTTTGAATTTTAACAGGTATTTGTATCTGCTGAGCTTAAGTTTAAGATAGCCTTTACGTTTCTTTGAAAAAGTTATTTTTCAGAAAGTTTTTTTAATTAAATCTATAAAATAATGGTTATTTTATCTGTTTTTTTTTTCCTCGACACATTCATATAGATGAAGATCCGAACTTCCAAAATTAAACTCCACCCAAAATAAAAGAACGGGAGGTTTATGAGGGATTATCCACTTAGTCACGCTGTCTTTTTGCTAGTTACGATAATCAGCAATCAATAATCGATAATCAGTAATCGGTAATCAGTAACCAGTAATCGATAATCAGTATCAGATTGCTAGGCTAGTTGCTGCTCCAAAATGATTCCTTTTTTTCAAATGACTCTTAAACGGACTGCAAACTACCAGCTACCGGCAAAATGTGACAAGGGCGGTAAACCATAAAATTCAATAAGATACTGTACTGAATTTTTTTTACACTTTTATAAAGAAAAAACATTACACAATCACAATGGGTAGGGGCCATTCTGATTTCCTCTGTCATCCGTATTTAGCACGTAGTGCAAGAAAAGGGGGTTAGTCAGTGTTTGCCAATCCCTGACATACAATTTTTAATGGCTCAAAGTTTCTTATTGCTTAGGATATTAAAATATTCCAAATTCCTTTATCCTCAAGGCAGTTCCCATACCTAATTTGACAAAGCAAAGCATATCATCAAGGAGTAATTTTTTACTTTGTTGAAATAATACTTTCTCAGTTCTAAAACACTAACAGGTTGCTTGTCACTTGTCGTATGCATACGCATGTAACAAAAAGCACTGAATTTAATAAAAAAAATTAAACACGGTTTCTAATTCTAATTAAGTAATTAAATAATCCATTACGAAAGAAACCACTGATCAGGGGAGAGGTTATGGTCCTATCATTGCTTTAAAATATCTGGACCCCAGTCAAAGTCAATGGATCCTAATTGTAGGCACTGCAGCAGTGCTCCATAAATAAAGCACGAATTGGCTTCCGTGTGTTATTTTTTTCACCAGACAACTTTATATGGAATAAATCGTCATGAAAATTTCGCAGACATCCCCTTCCATACCCCTATTTGCTAAATGGTCCCTCCTAATCAAACAGTTCGTGATAACGAACTGTAAGTAAGAAGCGACCCGGTTCAATAGCAACCGAAACTCTAAAAAACGGTTTTCTGATACCAATCGATACATTAGAAGAATCAGATTTTTATGCTGATTTCAAACATACAAGTTTCATCAAGTTTTGTCTTACCAATCAAAATTTAGGTGAGAAAATTTGCCTTATTTTTGAAAAAAGGGAGAAACACCCCTTAAAAGTCATAGAACCTTAATGAAAACCACACCATTATATTCAGCATATCAGAAAACCCTACTGTAGGGGTTTCAAGCTCCTATCTGCAAAAATGTGGAATTTTGTATTTTTTGCCAGAAGGAAGATCACGGATTATTATTTTTTTTTTTTTTTCCAAAGGGTGAACGTATCGACCCACTGGTCCCGGAACATCGTGGGAGAGCTCATTCGAATGGACACTAAAAGTTCTAGTGCCCTTTTTAAGTGACCGAAAAATTCGAGGGCAACTAGGCCTCCTCCCACGCTCATTTTTTCCCAAAGTCACCCGATCAAATTTTTGAGATAGTCGTTTTGTTCAGCATGGTCGAAAAAAATTATAACTATGTTTTTGAGGATGACTTAATCTCCCACAGTCCCCGGCGGAAGGGCTGCAAGTTATGAACTTTGCCCAATGTTTACATATAGTATTGGTTATTGGGGAGTATATAGACTTTTCAGGGGGGGGGGGGTTCTGGTAATGGGGGGACGGGGTTTACGCGGGAGGATATTTCAATGGAGTAAGTTTTCATGGGGGAAGGGACATTGCTATGAGTTGAGCGCCCCTTTTAATGATTGGGTTTGCCCCCCAGTCAATACCTCGCTCTTTACGCTAAAGTCTTTTTAGTACTTTCAGAAGAGCTATTTATTCTAATTAACGACCTTTGTGATTAAGGGGTCATTTTTAAAGAACTGGAACAAAATTCGATTTTTAGCGTAAAGAGCGAGGTATTGAATAGGGGGCGAACCCCCTAATATACGTAATAAGAATATGCGAATATAGAAGTTTGTTATGTAAGTTAAGTCATAAGTTACGTATATTTATTACTAATAAAAACTTTCGTAAATAAAATTAAGCAACTTTCGAGAAAGCCATTTAACCAAAAAAAGTAAAATTAATATGCATAATTTTTTAAAATTAAAAAATTAATATGTTTTAATTATTCATGTACGGTAAGCCAAAATCAAAACCTGCATTAATTCAATCACGTTCAGAAATTAAATAAAAAAACAAGTTTTTTTAACTGTAAGTAAGGAGCGACATTAAAACTTAAAACGAACAGAAATTATTCCGTAAATGAAAGGGGCTGTCCTCTCCTCAACACCTCACTTTTTACGCTAAATTTTGACTCTTTCTCATGACTATTTTTTAAAACAATAATAAACTTTAGCGTAAAGAGCGAGGCGTTGAGGAGGGGACAGCCCCTTTCATATACGGAATAGTTTCTGTTCGTTTTAAGTTTTAGTGTTGCTCCTTACTTTCAGTCAAAAAAAAAAAAATTAATTTAATCCCTAAAGAGATAAAGAAAATGAAATATGTATTTATTCGTAAATGCCAAGTCTCGGGAATGGCTGGGGTTATTAAATTGAAACTTTCAGATAATTTAAAGGAGGGGAAAGGGGAAATGAATGTTGAACAGTTCAAACCTTTAGGGAGGGGCTAAGAACATTCTAAAATTATACTTGAAGGGAGGACAAAGGCGAGCTTATCAAGGAAAAAAAATTTGGAAAAAATTGGGCTCCGTTGATTCTTAGTTTTAAAAATCTTAATTTTTTAAACACTAATCTGTTTTAAAATTTCAGGCTATGAAAAAGCGTCAATTATAACTTCAGAGCCAAGGAATCCTCAGTCAGGAAGCAAATCTTGTCGTATTTATTCTTGAGGTTCTATTTCCATTTTTTTTTTTTTTTTTTTTTTTAACTAAATAACAGAGCTCTTTTAAACGAACGATTTCAAAATCGTACTCAAACAAAGAAGGAATTGCAGCAAAGTATAATATAATATCAAACAAGGATATCCAAAGCGCCTTTTACCATGGGTAAGCTGAACCGTCACCTTTGAAGAAGACCGAACATCAGTCAATCAACTAAGCTGTAGATTTTCAACGCCCTCGTTGGTTCTGTAATGCATTTCGGAGCTGAAACAAGGTTTGATTTCATGAGTAATGAGAAGCTGCTGTAGCTCACCAAGCGGTCGCAGTTTTCTACCCAAGCAGCTGAGCGTGCCTTACGATGGTTTGGACACCTAATTCAAATGCCCCTGCACTTACCCGCAAAGATAATCTTTGACTTTGACCCTACGGAAGCCGTTTGGAAGCAACTCCACAGCCGACCGAAGAAACGATGGTCCAACAGCCTGTCCAAGTTTATGGCGTTATGGCGTTGGAAAACATCAGACCGAGCGAAGCACAAACACTTGAACTGGACCGAAGTGGGCGGAAGAGGCAGGCGTCCCTCTCTACACCGACCAGCGCCCGTCAGGAAACCTAAGTCAAGGAGACCTAAGGAGAACTAAGTCGAAGTTAAGTCAATATTCGTCTATATTCAAGGCTGTAACGGGATGGAAGGCACGATGTTTTCAACCCTATAGAAGGCCCAAGATTCTGCAGGTTTTAAATACATTGAATTATATTCTCCCTTCTATCTACCCAAAATTCTACAATAACACTATTTAACATTTGTTGCAAAATTTTTTCCAGAATTTAAATGGCATGACAAAACCTTAGTTGTTAAGCAGAAAAATCTAAGAAAAAAATTACAAATATTCCTTTTTTTAACCAATGAAAAGGTAATCCAATAGAAAGACGAATTCAAACTGCTTATATTTTTTTTTCCAAAAGAAGTTTTTCAAAAAAAGTAAAGAGCTATGCTAAACCACAGACGAGCAGAAACGAAGTAATATAATAATCAAACAGTCCATGGTAACAAACTGTAAGTAAGGAGTGATTTGGCTCATTAGTAACCGAAACTCTAAAAAAAAAAGAATTTTGCTAGGAATAGATATGCAAAACTAATTGGCTCTTCTTGCAGATTCCAAACATATAAAATTTATTAAGTTTAATGTTACCTTTAAGAGCCTTAGAAAATTTGCCAGATTTTCGAAAATGGACGAAAACAGGCCCAAAAAGCCAAGGAGTCTTAGTGAAGATTGCACCATCAGATTCCGTGTGTCAGAATTCTATTACAGCGGTTTCAAGCTCTCATCTGTAAAATTGTGGAATTTTAATGTTCTTTTGCCAAAAGAAAGATCACGGATGCGTGTTCAGTTCTTGTTTTTCTTCCCAGGTGTGATTATATCGACCCAATTGTCCTAGAAGATTTGGAGAGGGCTTATTCGAATGGAGATTAGAAGTTCAGGCATCCTTTTTACTTGCTTAGACTTTCTTCCCACACCGGCTGGCGCATAAGGCGACAACAGTGCCCCTCCATGACAACCTCTCTTGTGCTTTTGACCAAAGTTCTTCGAGCGACGATCTCAAAAGCGCAGCATCCTTCTCAAGACATTTGCCTAGTGTTACCTTCTGTCGCCCACGTCTCCTGGTGCCAGAAGGAACCCAACACCACACATCATGGGATAGGCGGCCCTAACCCATCCACACATTGTGACCCCAATAACGCCATCAGTTAGTCACAATTCTATCGATCACGGGCGGTTGATTTGTCTTTTCATGTATAGATTCGTTAGTGAGCTTATCAGTTCACTGGACACCAAGGATGTGCCGAAGACAGATGCTCTTAAAACCTTGGATTCACTTGGAGCTGCTTAGTCAAGGCCCAAGGTTCGCAGCCGTACATTAGTACTGAGAGGACGTTACTATTGAAAAGCCAGAGCTTGATCTTTAAGAAATATGCTGGATTCCTCCACACATTTCTTAGTTTATTGAAGGCGCTTCCTGCGCATACAATGCGTGGGGTAGTTTCCCACTTAAGGCTACCATTACATTAAATGACACTACCAAGGTACTTGAACTCTTTAACCTCCTCTAGTACATAAGATCCAACTTTGAGCGGTAAGGCAGGTAGGGTATTGACGTTATTTCGCATGAATTTTGTTTTCGGTGTACTGATTGACAGATCAACTCGCCCAGCCATGCTGGAGAGTACAGTGATCCTCTCTTAAATGAGCTAGGAGGGTTACTTCATCAGCAAAATTACAGTCACAGAATGTGTGGTTTTGTTTCAGCTGAATTCCACCACTAAAATTACATATTCGAAGTACATAGTCGATCAGATTAGGAAAGAGCACTGGGGAGAGGATACATCCTTGGTGGACACCAGACTTCACACTGAACCATTCGGTATGGTCTCCATCATCAGTTCGTACACCACATAAGTGATTCTCGTATAGTGTGACAATCACAGGAACAATCTTGTCAGGGAATTCATAATGCTGTAGTATTCTCCATAGTGAGTCTCTGTGGATCAAGTCAAGCTCTTTCAAAAAGTCAATTATGGATATAATAATCTCAGTCGGCCATTCGTTTGCTTCTTCTATGAGTACCCTCAAACTGAATATCAAATCAGCGCACGATCTCCCTGGTCGAAACCCATGTTGCTCATCTCTTAGCATTACGTTGACTTATGACTGAATGTGGTTCAGTAGTACTTGGCAGAAAATTTTACTCCCTACAGACTGCAGAGTGATACCTCGCCAGTTATTGCAGTCAGCTGTTCTCCCGATGGGAAAATTTTCAGTTTCCCATATCTGAGAAAGAGCCTTGTGAAGGGGCTCGGCAATGACTTCAGCTCCATACTTCAAGAGTTCAGGCTGTAAGCCGTCAACTCCTGCGGCTCTACCATTCCTAAGCTTATAAAATACTGTCATGACTTCAAGCAGACTTATACGTTCTTTGCTTATATCAAGCTGGAGGAACCGAAAATCATCTAAAATTTTTAAAGGTATAGGGAACTAGCCTATCGCCCAACCCTCCTCCTTTCCCGGCTTGGGACAGGCTGCTCACGAAGCTCCGAAAGGCAAGGATCCTAGCAGGCTGAGTTTAAGTGATCAAAAGGATCAGATGGCAACTATCCCACCTCCCACGCCCCCTTTTCCCCCAAAATCATCAGATTAAAGATTTGAGTCATTTTGTTCAGCATAGTTGAGAAATTCTAATAACAATGCCTCTGGCGGTGAATTGACCCCCCACAGCTCCTGAGGAATGGGGTCTATAGAAGCTGCCTATTGTTTACGAATAGTATTTATTGTCGGGAAATATACAGACATTTTTGGGAGGGGAAAGGGTATTATCTGTGAGGAAAATTTTAAATGTGGAGGGAAGCTTTCGGGGAGGGTTAAAGTTCCAGGGATTTTGTCCGAATTCCTGAACGAAATCCTTTTTATTTGTCTTATTTTTCTCTTCAGCGACTCGATTTTACGTGTGGAGATGTTCCAGGGAACTTGTTCAGAAGAAATTTTCGGCGGGTTTGGAACTGTCTGGGAAATTGTTTCGTGGAGAGGGATTTTCTCGGGGGAAATTCTCCATCAGGGAATTTTCCAAGGTAGAAAGTCTCCACGGGAATTTTTTGCGGGAGAAGCTTTCAATTGGGTGGGAGGATTTCTGGAAAATGTTTTCCGCGGAGGAGGAGAGGATGATATGAAAAACTATCAGAAATTAAATAAGAAACAAGTCTTTTTTCAAATGAAATTAGTTTAAGGAGAATTTTCAAGCCGGAATTGTCCATAGGACATTTTCCGGGGGAATTTTTGGCGAGAATAGAATTTTTCAGGAATACTTTCCACGGAGTAGGGAGGGGGGGTGGTATTTCGCGGCATAATTTGAAAAAAGAATAGAATTTAAATAAAAAAAGATCTTGTTTCAACTGAAAGTAAGGAGCAACATTAAAACTTAAAACAAACGGAAACAATTCAGTATATAAATTCTAAGCAATTAATTATTTACATGAATCGTTAGTTTTTTTATGCTGAACTATTTATTTATATGATTCATTTATAGGAATTATTTAAATGTATTTTAAAATATAATTTATGGTTATAACGCGTTTCTTGAGTGACAAGTGGAAAACAGTGTTCCGAAAAACAATACAAAAACTATAATTAAAAAAACAAAACAAATTCCTATCTTTGTTTCATTTTCTTTTTGTTCGCAAGAATTCTTATTACACAATTTTAACTTAAAAGAAGATCAAAGAACGAAAGAATTTTTGAGATCCCCTTCCTCGGGGGAAAAATGAAACTAATGAAATTCTTGAATGTTTCCAAAGGAATGTATAGTAACTTCTTTTCTTTTTATTTTTTTCTCCTTTGTTGACCGCTTTGCCAATATTAGGTTTTTCTGTATATAAAAGTTCAATATTAGGTGTCCAGATAGTTTCCCGTAAGAAAAATTTTCAATCGCTGATATTTGGGTTTTAGATTTTTCGGTTGTCACTAAAAGTCTTACTGCAAAAAGTGTCGTTGTTTCGATGGGAAATAGCCATGACACTTTTACAATCAAACAGTTCCTGGTAAACAGTGACTGTAAGTAAGGACCGACTCGAACTTAAAAGTTCGAGTTCGACGTCAGGTTTCCAGATAGTTTTCCATAAGATAAATTTTCAACCGCTGGTCTTTGGGTCTTAGATTGTTTGGTTGTCACCAAAAGTCTTCAAAAAGTGTCGTTGTTTTGACGGGTAACAGCCATGAAACTTTACGATCAAACAGTTCCTGGTAAACAGCGACTATAATTAAGGACCGACTCGAACTTCAAAGTTTGACGTCAGGTGTCCAGATAGTTTCCCATAAGAAAAATTTTCAACTGCTGATATTTAGGTCTTAGACTTTTCCATTGTCACTAAAAGTCTTACTGCAAAAAGTGTCGTTGTTTCGATGGGAAACAGCCCTGACACTTTTACAATCAAACAGTTACTGGTAAACAGTGACTGTAAGTATGGCGACTTGAACTTAAGAAGCTCGAGTTCGACCTCAGGTGTCCAGATAGTTTCCATAAGAAAAGTTTTCAACTGCTGATATTTGGGTCTTAGATTTTGCGGTTACTGCAAAAAGTGTCGTTGTTTCGACGGGAAACCGCCATGACACTTTTACAATCAAACAGTTTCTGGTAAACAGTGACTGTAAGTAAGGACCGACTCAAACTTAAAAGTTCGAGTTCGACGTCAGGTGTCCAGATAGTTTCCCATAAGAAAAATTTTCAACCGCTGGTCTTTGGGTCTTAGATTGTTTGGTTGTCACCAAAAGTCTTCAAAAAGTGTCGTTGTTTTGACGGGTAACAGCCATGAAACTTTACGATCAAGCATTTCCTGGTAAACAGCAACTATAATTAAGGACCGACTCGAACTTCAAAGTATGACGTCAGGTGTCCGGATAATTTCCCATAAGAAAAATTTTCAACTGCTGATATTTGGGTCTTAGATTTTTCCGTTGTCACTAAAAGTCTTACTGCAAAAAGTGTCGTTGTTTCGACGGGAAACAGCCCTGACACTTTTACAATCAAACAGTTACTGGTAAACAGTGACTGTAAGTAAGGACCGACTTGAACTTAAGAAGCTCGAGTTCAACGTCAGGTGTCCAGATAGTTTCCCATAAGAAAAATTTTCAACCGCTAATATTTGGGTCTTAGATTTTTCGGTTACTGCAAAAAATGTCGTTGTTTCGACGGGAAACAGCCATGAAACTTTTACAATCAAACAGTTCCTGGTAAACAGTGACTGTAGGTAAGGACCGGCTCGAACTTAAAAGTTCGAGTTCGACGTCAGGTGTCCAGATAGTTTCCCATAAGAAAAATTTTGAACCGCTTGTCTTTGGGTCTTAGATTATTTGGTTGTCACCATAAGTCTTCAAAAAGTGTCGTTGTTTTGACGGGAAACAGCCATGAAACTTTACGATCAAACAGTTCCTGGTAAACAGCGACTATAAGTAAGGATCGACTCGAACTTCAAAGTTTGACGTCAGGTGTCCAGATAGTTTCCCATAAGACAAATTTTCAACTGCTGATCTTTGGGTCTTAGATTTTTCGGTTGTCACTAAAATCTTACTGCAAAAAGTGTCGTTGTTTCGACGGGAAACAGCCCTGACACTTTACAATCAAACAGTTCCTGGTGAACAGTGACTGCAAGTAAGGACACACTCGAGCTTAAAAGCTCGAGTTCGACGTCAGGTGGCCAGACAGTTTCCAATAAGAAAAATTTTCAAAGGCAGATCTTTGGGTCTTAGATTGTTTGGTTGTCACCAAAAGTCTTACTGCAAAAAGTGTCATCGTTTCGACGGGAAACAGCCATGGCAATTTTACAATCAAATACTTCCTGGTAAACAATGACTGTAAGTAAGGGCCAACTTAAACTTAAAAGTTAGAGTTTGACGTCAGGTGTCCAGATAATTTCCCATAAGACAAATTTTCAACTGCTGATCTTTGGGTCTTAGATTTTTCGGTTGTCACCAAAATCTTACTGCAAAACGTGTCGTTATTTCGACAGGAAACAGCTATGACTGTTTTAAAATCAAGCAGTTCCTGGTAAACAGTGACTGTAAGTAAGGGCCAACTAAAACTTAAAAGTTCGAGTTTGACGTCAGGTGTCCAGATAATTTCCCATAAGACAAATTTTCAACTGCTGATCTTTGGGTCTTAGATTTTTCGGTTGTCACCAAAATCTTACTGCAAAACGTGTCGTTATTTCGACAGGAAACAGCTATGACTCTTTTACAATCAAACAGTTCCTGGTAAACAGTGACTGTAAGTGAGGATAGGCTCGGCCCAATAGTAACAGAGACTCTAAAAACCAGAAATTTGATAGAATTACTACTACTACTACTACTACTACTAACAACCCATCGCAGCACAAATTCACCTGAGGCCAACACAGCTACACACATTCGTCCTCCATCCTAATCTATTTAAAGCCTCCCTCTTTACACCCTCCCAGAAAGTTCCCATTTCCCTTAAATCTTTCTTTACGACATCCTTCTACCCCAACCGCGGACAACCTGCTTTTCGGTTAGCCATAAATGGTTGGCCAAAAAGGACATTCTTTGGCAATCTGTCATCCTTCATCCACAGAACGTGCCCTAGCCATCTCAGTTTTTCTCTCATTATAGCCCTAGAAAGCGGAATTGTACCAAGAAAGCGGAGGTAAGCAATTTCTCTGGAAAACATCTAGCAAATCTTCGTCCGTTTTTCGGAGCGCCCATGCTTTGGAACCATTTTTGACCACTGTCATCATTGTAGCTTCCGATATTCTGATCTTGGTTTGCAGACTTATCTTCCTTTTCTTACTAACTTGTTTCAACTGTGTAAAAACACCCTGAGCCGAGGATGTTCGACTTTTAATATCTTCACAGCACCTACTTGCTTTACTAATAATACTACCATGGTAAGTGATGCTGTCCACTTGATCAATATTTTCGTTACCCATTGTCTCCTTTTCATTTTCCCTTATCCCTAGCCTTATCCTTTAGTGACTTTCATATAGGATGCTTAAATCACCAGCATAATCTAAGTCCACGAAAGCTTTTTTTCCATTTGATTCCATGTTCTCCTGTTGCCTTTCCCGTGCTTCTTGTGACAAGGTCCATCAAAATGATCCATGTAAAGGAGGATAGAACACAATTCTGCTTAAGTCCTGATTTAATACGAAACCAGTTGCTAACCTCATTTCTTACCTTAACCACAGCAGTGTTATTCTTGTACGTAGCACTATTCACTTTAATGTATTTGTCTGGTAAACCATAAAAGGACAAGACCTTCGCTAAAGCTCCGATACATCGAAAGAATTATATTTTGATGATGATTTTAAATATATAAAATTTGTTTAGTTTATTGTTACCCATCAAATGCTACTAGCCTGAAAAAAATTCCTGATTTTTGAAAAATGGGGGAAACATCCCCAAAAAGTAAAGTGGTCTTAATGAAAATAATACTGGCAGATTCCGCAGATCAGAAAACTCTATTTTAAAGGTTTCAAGCTCCTGTCCACAAAAATGAGGATTTTTTTTATATGAAGAAATATCACGGATGTATGTTATTTTTTTTTTTCCCGCGGGTGGTTACATAGAACTAACGGTCCTAGCCGATCGGGAGAGGGCTCGTTCGGACGGAAATTAAAAAGTTGT
>CM051275.1:19988600-20273600 GCA_027921565.1 Artemia sinica
TAATGGATCTTCTATCTCTTTGAAAATGAATCAGTAACAACATTTAAAATCCCCTTCACAGCAAGTTAACTTTTCTTTTAAGTTCCTTCTCTCAAACATATTCCATGGCCAAGATGTCAAGACAATTTCAGGAGACTTTTTTTTTTCTTTCTGAAGTATGTTTGCCAGAGTTGCCACTTGGCCGAGAGAAAAACTCCACAATCTATTCCAAATCTACTAGACAATAAAAATAGTTTCAACTATGCATCTTAAAACTGCGAACAAAAATTGTATGAAATACATTCAAAATTCAATAATGGCAACTGAAAAACAATTTGTTTATTTTTTAGTAACTTGAAAAATTCTGTAAGGGCACAGAAACCCAACATGTTTGGTTTTCAGAAAGATCTGTTGGATTTCCAATGAGTTTTAGTTATTGAAAGTCTGTTTATCTTTTTTATTATTACTACAAACAAATTTGAAAGCACTTCAAGCTATTTTTTTTATACCTTGGTGTCACGGTTAATTTTTCTATTCCTTATTAATTTTTCTTAATTGACAGCCACATCATTATAATTTTTATATCTCATTTGATTGCTGATAATTTAAGATATTACTGAGATTTTAGGTGGGATATTTTTCCCATATATTTCCAGCAGTTACATAGTTTTTCGAGAAATTAGCACCCAAAACTTTGTTCAATTGGCAATAACGTTTCTATGACAGTGAATCAGCTCCAACATTATGAATCCCCTTTATAATAAGTTAACTTTTCTTTCATATTCCTTCTGTCAAGGATATTTCATCGTCGAGAAGACAGGCGGACAAAGAACATTAAAGGAGAGAAATTTCATTGGAAAGACTTTGAAGAATCAAAAGAATACACTTTAAAACCTTAGAAGAAAAGACACTGAAAGTCTCTTTGGAATGACTTTTATGTGCTTTCTAAAGTATGCTTAGTAACATAAAATAACTTAATGAAATATAATTGGAGGAACTTAGATTTACATAAAAGAAAAATGAACTTCTGTCGCTGCAAGTTGGGTTAGCATCCGTGTATACTAGATCTTATTGAGTTATTGCAGAAGCAGTGTAGGGCCTCTAACTACTGGGAGTACATGATGTATTTTGCAATACAGACGTTACACCCTTATTTGGGGACTAAACGCTACCACAATAGATGCCATGAAGGCACCCTTATTTAGATATTACTAGACTAGATCATTGAATTCAAGCTCTACTATTTAAAGTATAGCGAGTGAAGAGAATTCTGGAACAGTGTTTCCACAACATTTATATATATATATATATATATATATATATATATATATATATATATATAGTATATATATATATATATATATATATATTATATATATATATATATATATATATATATATATTATATATATATATATATATATATATATATATATATATATATATATAGATATATATATATATATATATATTTATATATATTTATATATATATATACATATATATATATATATATATATATATATATCTATATATATATATATATATATATATATATATATATATATATATATATATATATATATATATATATATATATATAATATGTATATATATATATATATAAATATATATAAATATATATATATATATATATATATATATATATATATATATATATATATATATATTATATATATATATATATATATATATATATATATTATATATATATATATATATATATATATATATAATATATTATATATATATATATATATATGTATATATATATATATATATATATATATATATATATATATATATATATATATATATATATATATATATATATATATATATATATATATATATATTTATTTTATTTTTAACCCACTGTACAATAAATGTAAAATAGTGAAGTAATACAAACAACAACAAAAAAAAAAAAAAAAAAGAAAGAAAAGAACAACGACAATCTAACCACAAATATAATCACTGATAAAAAAAAAAAACGGATAAGACTGTGATGTGGGCCCAACCGAAAACTAGCATCGTGACTGATCTTCGCTTGCACCGTTTCAAGCGAGGACAGAATTGCTGTTGCACCATAACGACCAACAAGGCGCCTATTGCGCACAGCAAGCGGCAAATACAATAGGAGCTTACAGTATCTAAAATAATTAACCTGCATTTGTTTCAGATCATGCTTAGTAAAAAGCGGATACAGCCCAGAAGCGGATAAAATCGCATGGTCACAGAAACTACAGTAGAGTTTAGCAAGACCATGCCTATTAAAACGTCCACGGTTTGCAACTATTTTCGCATAACCAGCTTTAATCTTATCCTTCGAATCACAAATAAATTTACGCCGGATGCTTCCTACGGATTCACATATGGAAATACCAAGCCATTTGATAACAGGGACACTAGGTACCATAAAGGTGTTGCAAGCAAGGGAAGTAGCAGGGGGATTAACAGCGTTAAAAAGTAAATATTCACATTTCGAAGTATTTAATGATAGGCCTATTTCACTAAGCATAGATCCAACCATGCTAACATTCCGTTCAAGCCTCCTTTTGGAATGACTAATCAAGAGGAGGTCATCAGCATATGCTAAATATGACACTTCCGAAAAACCAAAAAAACAACTGGAGGGAATCTTATTAATCACACTCGAAATACAAGCATTAAAAATATGAGGCGAAAGAACTCCTCCTTGCCTAACCCCGCATTTAACAGGAATATTTCCAAAAGCACATCCATTCGATTTCAATCTCACATATGAATTCGAATACCAAAAACGTAGCAGAGAAATAATCGATGGGTTTATACCAAGCTGATGTAAAGAATAAAAAGCCTGAGGGTGCACAACACTGTCGAAAGCTTTAGATATGTCTAAAGCTTAAATATGACACTTCCGAAAAACCAAAAAAAACAACTGGAGGGAATCTTATTAATCACACTCGAAATACAAGCATTAAAAATATGAGGCGAAAGAACTCCTCCTTGCCTAACCCCGCATTTAACAGGAATACTTCCAAAAGCACATCCATTCGATTTCAATCTCACATATGAATTCGAATACCAAAAACGTAGCAGAGAAATAATCGATGGGTTTATACCAAGCTGATGTAAAGAATAAAAAGCCTGAGGGTGCACAACACTGTCGAAAGCTTTAGATATGTCTAAAGCACATATATGTAATGATTGACCTTTCATTTGTGCATCCTTAAAAAGGAGAGCAAGCACCCGATGTGCATGTTGACAAGAAATCCCCTTTCTAAATCCAAACTGATTAGCATCATAATTCACAAAATCAATAATATAAGGAAGAAGCACATATTCAAAAAGTTTGCTAATATTGCTGGCGACAGTAATAGGCCAATAAGAATCACATTTATTTACGTCTTTTCCTCTCTTTACAATTGAGGTAACAGTACCACATAGGAAAATATCAGGCACTAAAGAACAGCAAAGACACATTTGAAAAAGTAGCTGCAAATGTTTTACTAGTTCCCGAGAATCTTTCCGTAAATGAAAAACACTTATACCATCAATATCAATAGACTGAGACTTCAGCCGCCTGATCGAATCAGTAATTATCTCAGCTGACACAGGAGGGACGTACTTTTGTTGCATTTTTTCGGGAAGGCACTTAGCAAGGAGTTGGGAATATCGGCTATGTACAGCGAAATTAACACGGGAAAAAATATTAGAATAATGTTGGATCCAAGCTGATTGCGGAATATTATCACTCTTATAATCAGTAAACTTAGAAGAATTCGTCACAAACTTCCACTCTTTCGAACTATTTGGAAAATTAACTCCAGCTTCACGGACGGACCGCAGTTGTCTTTTATAAGCCGTTTTCGTTTTACGTTTAATATCAAAAACAGTACCACGAGAGGGACGCCCACAAGCAATCCAAATACGTAACCATAGCTTGGCCTGATTTTTCACTTTTTTCAAAAGAGGGTCATAATTCCAAACAAACTTTCGCGTGTTGGACCGAATACGTTCAATTGGGACAGCTACTTGTTCGGTTTTTTTTCAAACATAAAATGATTTGATGACAATACGTATTCAATTGCAAACGAGCACTGGGTGAGGTAACTCCGCAACAGAGGAGGTTATAAGGCACATTAATGGTACTCAGCAGGCTTGCAAGCGTGGCCACATATAGAGGTCAATCACAACGATTCCAATTTCGCCGTTGAAACCACTTTTTTTCTACGGATTGGGGAGCATTTATTACTAGTTTAGATGTGACTGACACACACAGAGATATGGGTATGTGGTCATTATCTCTTTCATCTTCATCAACGTGGACAGTTGAAGTTGTAACACCAGCAGAGCATACACAGTGGTCAAGGTTAGACCGGGAGCCGCTGGCATGTATGTAAGTAAATGGAAGATCTTTTGTCAGAATCCGGAAACCAAGGGGGAGGCACTCGAGCAGTGAATCGGATCGGGGGGAGGACATTGTCATGTCACAGTTCATGTCACCCATTAGTAGCCAATCATAACCAAGTTTCTCAATACCCGATACCAAATTTTTCAATTTTTTTCACGCTTTAACAAAATGGGTGAATGACGCAAGATTATTCTTATTATGCGGCAAATAAACATTGACTAGTACAAGATCACCAATCCTGACGGCTAATAAATATCATCAGATCCGTAACACTGTGGGGAAAGGGAAGAGAGTTTCCGATTCAGCCCACAAGCCAACCCACCGGAGGGACGACCACGAGTTCTTTGGGCATTTGTAGAAAAAAACAATGTGGCCGGGGCTACGTCGAAGGAAATTTACGCTCACAGCCGGCAATAAATATTCTTGAAAAAGGACTACATCAAATGTATCAAGAAAATTATCAATACAAATGTCCTTATCTTTGGTCCCATTAATATTAAAAGAACAAATAGAGATAGGCAAAGATATCATTTGGCAATACCTTTGGTAGCAATAGCACGTAACTTGGGACATCGCAAACTATATGACACATGGTCTCCACGACAGTTAGCGCATTTAGGGGACAACTGACAGAGAGAGTCCTTTGATGATTCGTGGGGATCGGAGCATCGGGAGCATTTCACGACTGGGCTTCTGCAATTGGCAACTACGTGGTCAGGAGAACGGCATCTATGGCAACAACGCGGGATCTGAAAATATTCAAAAACGCGCAAAAATTCATAATCAACTTTCAATCCAGTTTTAATGGCATTGATCTTAGTTGCAACATCTACAAACGAAATTCTGAGTGCATGGGAAGTTCCAAGCCTTGTTACGTCAGAGACTCCAGGGTATTCAGTAAGGCGAGAGATATCGTAATCAGTGCCTATACCCTTTAATAGACCAAAATATTTCTTTTCGATAAGTTTGGCTTTAGAGTTCGCTAAAACTGAGGGCACAGCCTTGCCAAACTGAGGGCATATACATATATATATATATATATATATATATATATATATATATATATATATTATATATATATATATATATATATATATATATATATATATATATAGTGGTTGCTTGTGCTGTAACAATAAAAGTTTATAAACTTACAACCCTTGCCCTGAGGGCTGTGGGGGAGTGTCCTCCTCAAAAACATACTTTCTCTCTGGAAATCAACTACGCTGAACAAAATGGCTATCTCAAAATTTTGATTGGATGTATTTGGGTAAATGATGGGCGTGGAAGGGGTGTTAGCTGCCTTCCAATCACTTTCGACTATTAAAAAGGACACTAGCCATTCCAATTTCCAATCGAATGAGCCCTTTTCGAAGTTTCTACGACAACTCCTTCAACACAAAGTGCCCTGGTATGGAAAAAAATATAAATAATACATTGTGCCAACATCGTTCTTTACTTAGGCACCGCGATAGCGCTGCCTATGAAAAAGGGCAATTTCCATTTCCAATCAAATTAGCCCTTTTTGAAATTTTTACAACAACTTTCTATTTAAACCTTTTGTGCCCCCAGGGCATAACTTAAAACCCTTGCACTGAGGGCTCTGAGGGGGTTATCATCCTAAAAGACACAATTTCCAGAACTTTCAACTACGTTGAACAAAATGGATGTCTCAAAATTTTGATTGGATGTGTTTGGGAAAATGGTGGGCGTGAGAGGTGAATTAGTCGCTATCCAATCACTTTCAACTATTAAAAAAGGCACTAGCCTTTTCAATTCCCAATTGAATGTGCCATTTTGAAGTTTCTACGACAACGCTTTCAATAAAAACTTTATATGCCCCCAGGGCATAACTTACAACCCTTGCCCTGAGGGCTGTGGGGGAAGGGGTTGTCATCCTTAAACTTTCCTTTAAATTTCCAAAACTTTCAACTACGCTGAATAAAATGGCTATCTAACAATTTTGATTGGATATGTTTGGGGAAAAGGTGGGCGTGAGAGGGGGTTAGTTGCCCTCAAATCACTTTCGACTATTAAAAAGGGCTCTAGCCCTTTGAATTTCAAATTGAATGAACCCTTTTTCAAGTTTCTTCGACAAAGATTTCAATAAAAACCTTATATACCCCCAGGGCATAACTTATAACCCTTGCCCAGAAGACTGTGGGGGGAGTGTCCTGCTCAAAGGTATAATTTCCTGAACTTTGAACGGCGTGGGGCAAATTGGCTATTTCAAAATTTTTATTTGATGTGTCTGGGGAAATGGTGGGCGTGGAAGAGGTATTAGTGGTCCTCCAATCACTTTCGACTATTAAAAAGGGTACTAGCCATTTCAATTTCCAATCGAATGAGCCCTTTTTGAAGTTTCTACGACAACGCGTTCTATAAAAACCTTATATGCCCCCAGGGCACAACTTAAAGCCCTTGCCCTGAGGGCTGTGGGGGAGGGGGTTGTCATCCTCAACATAGAAACTTCGAAAAGGGCTCATTCGATTAGAAATTGGAGTGGCTAGTTTCTTTTTATAGTCGAAAGTGATTGGAGGGCAACTAGCCCCCACGCCCATCATAAAAGTGCACCAGCAGTAGAATACCATATATTTAAAATATAAGATTCTTTCCTTCTAAAGATGATTCGGGCAGAAATTAAACGTTCCCTAATTGAGTTCAAATACCGCTTCCAGGAGTCTAAATTCATAATCAGCAAAAAGAGAAATTGCATTTCTAGCTTCAGTCAGACAACGGCGCTAGTCGTTCGAATTTCGCTAAGATAATTAGTAGCAAAAACAAAATGCTAAGCACGATATTTCTAAGGAAGTTTAAATGGCAAAAAACTGTGTGAACTCCTGAATCATCTGAAAAATCTTAAAGAGATTATTGGACGAAGATTTGCGTCCTTGGGTCGCTTGAGCCAATGGCAGGCAGTCCCTAGAGCGCAGGACGAAAGAACTGCGTTTGGGAGTGGGGGTAAATGTGTTTTTTAATTTCAATATGTATTCAGACTTAAGACGATTAGTACCGCAAATAATCTCGGTCACCATTTATTTGTCTTTGAAGTGACCCGTTGCTGTACAACTAAGCATGTAAGTTCAATAAATCTATTGTCTTTTAATATGTGTTTGTTTCTCTTGTATGTCTGAGTCTAGTCCGATAATGGGTAACTAGTTCGCCAGTCTCCATGGTAAATGCTCCCAAAGGAATCTGATCTCCAGATAGCTCAAGAAAGAAGAAGCCACACTCGTATGTCTACATATTCAATTTTCTCTCATTAACTGAGAGCGTCGTTAGCCTAGTTGACACAATCTCCAGCGCTATAAGTGGCGCTATAGGAGAAATCTCTATCGCCACGAGCAAATCTTTTCTATTACCACAAATACAACTTCAATGGTACAAATGGCGCGTGTCGGAAATTGGAGGAAAACTGCGAACTAGTTAGGCTATTTAAACTTTGTAATTCAAATTTAATTTTTGGGGGGATACAGACATATAAGAAAATTAATTAGGCCTATTGCCGCTAAGCTACTACAGGGAAACCCTTTAGAATATCTCATAGGAGATAATAGCCTCCCCCAAAATAGGTTAAGTAAAATAATAAATTTATTTTAAGTTGATATAAACGCAAAAAAAAAAATGTCTGAAGATTTAGAAGAAAAATTAATAGTGCAAAAGTTAATCGCCAAAAATATAGAGATTGCAAAATCTATCCCGGAATACAATGGTCAATCAGATATTGACGAATTTAATATCCAATTGACCCAGTTTGTACAATTAACAAAAACAGACGTTGGAGCATTAAAAGACATGCTGCTTCTACGATTAAGAGGCCAGGCCTTAACTTTTCTAAAACAGGTCGAACATACCATAGGAAATAACGCCAACTTGCCAATAAATACGGTTGATGACTTGTTAAAAGCATTCAAAGAGAGATTTATAGAAACCAGTTCAATAAATAAATTAAAACATGGAGTAGTGAACTTTGATTTTTCACAAAATATAAGGGAATATCTAGATAATATACGCATTTCTGTAGAAGCAAAATACGGAAGTGGTTCAGGGCAACTGTATGAAAAAGTCATACTAAATACCTTTTTGCAAGGGCTACCCCCAAAACTATATAGAGTAGTAATATCCAAGAATATTCAGACGTTGGATCTTGCAGTCCAAGAGGTAGAACGATTAATCGAAGTTGATAAAATGGTTGCAAATCATAGTAATGCAAAAATAAATAGCTTAGGCGACTCAAACGCGAACCCAATCTTCAAGGGCGATCAAGCATCCCCCAATTTCTTTTCAAGGGATAACTCCCCAGTAGCACAAAGAAACAAAACGCCAGAACCCGCTAGGCAGAAAACAGTACGTTTTCAGCCCATTAACCCTACAATAATAAGGTGCTATAACTGCAATCGTGTTGGCCACATAGCAAGAGAGTGCCACTACGTCACCAATCCCATACCAAGAAATGCTGTCGGTAATACGCAAAATTACGGTAACCATTTGTTCAGAAGAACAAATTTTAGCACCGGTCGTGCAATAGGCTATAGCCAGGGGGGATTGCGCCAATCAGTACCTTATAATGCGTACCAACCAAATTTGTATAGCCCTTTCCCCAACAGGCAAATTAATTACCGGTTTGAAAACCCAAATACTCGCCAAGGTCAATATAATGCGAGAATGCAATATAGAAATCATGAAAATTTGCCGATGAGAAATGAAAATTTTACAAGCCAACGGCACTGGCAGTCAACGCCAGCAAATGGCACTGACACGAGACATCCACGCTACCATAATAATACATGGCAAAGACAGGCAGACGTAAATCATTTAAACATGCCTACGGAACCTAATACGTCTGAATATCTATTACAGGTACCGACAAATGAAATAAATTCTCAGGGAAACGCTTCAGGCCCCTCAGAAACATAAGTTGGACCCCGAGGGTGCCAGGGATATTTAATAGGTCCAAAACAATACTAGTGCCTTCTTGTAGTGATATTATTAACAAGTTACCTATATTTAATGATTTTTGTGTAGAAAACGTTTACTTTACGGCCTTAGTTGACAGTGGAGCTACTGTAAATATCATAAACTCTTGCGTATTTAACATGTTGCCTCTGCACATTAGGCGACAAAAGAACCCTAATAATCCCAATTTAACAAGTGTTACAGGCCATAAATTAAATGCAAAAGGGTCAATTTGCCTAAACGTAAAAAGAGACAACAGAACCTTCATGACAAATTTTATTATATGCGATAATCTCCCATATGATGCTATTATAGGGGCAAATTTTCTAAGGTCTAATAGAATACTATTAGACGTAGCCAACGAGAGGTTGGTCTACCCAGCTAAGGTGGAGGAAAAAGTTTCTACCTTAAGAAATCGTAACAGAGGTTACGAAGATAACATAACAGTAAACAAAATTTCTAATGGTATAATGTCGAAGTATTTTGAACCTCATGTCTCGCAAAGACAGGGCATAATTGGAAATTTATTCAATTATCCTGAAAGATATCGCAGAAATGAAGTAAACTTAAATAATAACAGCATTGAATCTGCGAAAGTAAAAATAGGAGATATGCGACAGTACAGATCAAATGAAATTAAGAAAATAGTGGAATTGTGGAAAAACATAGTAAAACCCAACGTGACGCCACAAGATGCCGCAATGGCGCAGCATAGCGCCAGTATGAATCTAATAAACAATGAAAATGAAGAGAAATATTACGGATTTGCGATAAGGAAAACAAAAGTCCCTCCCAAAACGATGCAAAAAATTCAAATATCACAAATGATCGAGCCAATAATTAGCAAATCAGAAATATGGTTTGCGACACCGTCTGAAATACCCGAAAATCTGTCATGCGAGGAACAAATTATATCTTATGACCAAGGGGAAGGTTTTATTTGGGTAACCAATAACCATGAAAACGATACAATTACAATTAAAAAGGGGACTTGTTTAGTCCAAATCGAGGTTTTAACGGAAAATGATTTAAATACATGGGAAATTCAAAAGAAACCTAGTTAACGGTATTAAAACTTCAAATAACGAATATCCTTTGACTAAATCGCAATTTTTAAACAAATTTAAAATGGATCATATTACGGATATGGAACTTAAGAAAAAGTTATGCGAATTATTATGGAATTTTAAGGATGTATTTTCTGCATCTGAGAATGATATCGGTCTGATCCCATTTTATCAGCATTCAATTTTAACGACTGGTAATCCCGTAGCAAAACAGCCATATCGTGTGCCATATAAGCACAAAGAGTGGTTAAAAAATAAAATCCATGAATTAGAAAGGAACGAGATTATACGCCCAAGTATAAGCCCGTATAGCGCACCAGTGATCCTAGTACCAAAAAAGAATGGAGATTTTAGGCTCGTTGTAGATTATAGGGCTCTCAACAAACAAGTAGTTAGCGATAAATTTCCTCTACCAAGAATAGATGAAATTCTTGACTCAATTTCAAGCAAAAACAAAATTTTTACTTCTTTGGACCTTACCCAAGGCTACCACCAAGTGAAAATAGCCGAAAAGGATGTCCATAAAACTGCATTTTCAGCATCCGAATATGGATCTTATGAATACTTGAGAGTACCATTTGGGCTTAAAACAAGTTCAAGCGCGTTATGTAGACCCCTATTGCACCTGTTAAGAGGATTAAAGAATATAATTCATTTTGTCGATGATATTATATGCGTGGGGGAAAACACTGAGCAACACTTGGCAACTTTAGCTAAGGTGTTCGAGAAGTTCAGGCAAGGCAATTTAAAATGCCGGCCTGAGAAAGTAAATTTATTTCAATCCAAAATTAAATTTTTAGGAGTAGTAGTAACCCAGGGAGAGATATCCCCAGACCCTGATAAAATAAAATGTGTTGAAAACCTCAAGCCCCCCAGAACTATGAAAGAATTAAGGGGAATTTTAGGACTTACTGGCTACTTTAGAAAATTTGTACGCAATTATGCCCAAATTGCGAAACCCCTCACGGAATTAACCAAAGGAAACTCCCATAAGGTTACCTGGTCCCAGGAAGCTCAAACTTCCCTAGACCAACTCAAGAAGGCACTCACTTCTGAACCAATTTTATCACTCCCTGATTTCGAAAACGGAAAATTCATCGTTACCACTGATGCTAGCTCAAAGGGCATAGGCGCTATCCTTCCGCAAACAATCCCAGTAGAAAACCCTAACCCTCTACAGGGAACACCTAAACAAATAGAAAAAGTTATATGCTATTCAAGTAAAACTTTATCAAAAGGCGAAAGTAGTTATTCCGCCACAAACTTAGAATTACTATCTATTATCTACCACTTGGACAAATTTAGGCATTATTTAATTGGTAGAAAATTTATATTACGATCAGACCATAAAAGTTTGCAGTACCTGCACACATTTAAAAACCCCACGGGCATTCTAGCTAGATGGATCATGAAAATCCAAGACCTAGATTATGAATTTGAACATTTAAAGGGAAAACAAAACGCAGCTTGCGACTTTTTGAGTAGATATCCAGAAATGATCCGTCGGAAACTGAAGAAAATGAAGTTAATGCTATCAATGCTAAAAGCAAACATGGATGTAAGAAAAACAAAGTCAAAGACGCAGTAAAAGAAAATAAGATTAACTATTGTCCCTTGTCTTTGGAAAATATAAAAAGAAAGCAAAAAAAGGACGAAATGTGTGTAGCACTAA
Source organism: Artemia sinica (assembly GCA_027921565.1). Lineage (NCBI taxonomy): Eukaryota > Metazoa > Arthropoda > Branchiopoda > Anostraca > Artemiidae > Artemia > Artemia sinica. The sequence goes on from CM051275.1 coordinate 20,000,692, forward strand.
TTGATTATTTTGTGAATGATGAGGCGTTACCGGATAAATTCAAAACTCTTAGAAAAGAGATAGACAATTTTTACTACGACCTTGATGAAGAAATACTGTGTAGGATTGTGACTGCTGAGACAAATAGAAACCAAACCTCGATAATACCTGTATTACCACAAAACTTGATAGGGCCTGCATTTGAATATTTTCATTCGGACACAGGTGGACATTTAGGAGTTATGAAAACGTTCCATAAGTTAAAACAATACTTTTACGTACAATCGGCACTAACAAAACTTAAAGAATTTGTAAGCACATGCGAAGCATGTAATTTGAGAAAAATCCCCCCAGCTTATCCAAATCCCCCAATGGGAAGGGTCCCAGTAGCAAAGTACCCCTTCGATATTATCTCATTTGACCTATTCGGGACAAGTGGAGGCTTACCTGTTTCTAGCAGAGGCCATACTTGTATTCTTTCGGTTGTAGATCATTTTTCCGGATTTACTTTTGCAAAAGCATTAAAAAATCAAGGTGCTTATGCCACAAGTAAGGCATTAGCAAAATTATTTTTACAATTTGGCATTCCTAATAAAATTTTGAGCGACAACGGGAGCAATTTTGTTGCAAAAGTAACAAAAGATTTAATGAGTTTCCTTAATATAGAGAAAATGGTGACAGCGCCGTACCATCCACAAGCTAATGGCAAAATAGAAAACAGACATAAAATATTTTCGAACGTTCTAAGTATTTATACGAAAGACAATAGGAGCGATTGGGATAAATTCTTACCTTATTTAACTAACGTAATCAACACTGCTTATTCCGAAGCAACCAAAGACAATCCATTTTATTTACTTTTTGGTCGAGATTTTAGAGTCCCATATAATGAGATTATTGAGTCTCGGCAGTATTATAACGACTCAGAAGATTATAAACAAGAATTCATAAATAGGATGAGGAAAACTTATAAAATAGTTAGGCAAGAGTTGGAAAAATGTAAAATAAACCAAGAACTAAGAAACAAACCCAAAGTTAAGGGGAATATAGATTTCAAAGTAGGAGACTTCGTTTACCTAAGGAACGAGGCAAAAACGGAAGGAAAAAAACTTTCCAACAAATATTCTGGGCCGTACAGAATAGTCAAAAAGTACGATAATGAATATACCTTTAAAATTGAGAACCCCGATAGTGGAAAAACTTACAAGGCGCATGTTAGCCGAATAAAAACAGCCAAATTTCCAGAGAGATGGGTATCACAGCCCTCCTCTACTGATTCGTCAGATTCGGAAAATGAGCCCCCTAGGTCAAGATTGGCAGAGCTAAAACCTTTCAATTTTAAACAAGATTATTTTGAAAATGAAAGTGATGAACAAAACTTCGAAGAATTTTTGGCTATGGAAAATCTAGTTGTTCCAGAGAAAAAATCCCTAATACCAGTAAGAATAAGAACGCCAAAAACTCCAAAAAGTTATTCATCGGCGAGCGCGGGAGATTTAGATTATACAATATCTCCAAAAACCCAATTCTTCCCCGATAGAATTTCGACACCATGTCCCCCCAAAAGATTTCCAGACGATATGGTTTCCCCTGCTACACCAATAGAAAGGCCCCTGTCTTTACAAGAAGAATTAAACAGAGCTGTAGAAACCCCCGGTATTACTGTAAAGAAAACTCCTCCCAAAGATTTAACTAAAACAAACCTGCGAGAAGCTATGGATTTAATAAATTTTCCCATAAAAACGAGTCAAAGTACATTGCCCGGGAATAAAACTCCAAAGGATGACCAGCAAGGTCAATATCATGATATAACTGTGTCCAAGGTCAAACCTAAACACGACTGGACGTGGACTTCACGGAGGGAATCCCTATTGCAAAGAATGCCCCATCCCCCTGAAGACATGGCCTTCAAACAATGGAGGAACCCCGCAAAAACTATTGATTCCTCCCAAAGCTCTCAAGAATCTTTCAAATCCCCCGAGTTGAGAACTCAAGGCGAGGGCTTAGAGAATAAACCTTCTACTTCCAGAGGAGTAGAAATTTACGAAGGAATGGCAGGTGATACCACAAAAAGTGCCACCTCTAAAAGTTCCAATCCAGATTCGTCGGCAACCAGTTCTGAAGAGTCTGAAGTCGAATCAGACCAAATAGTAGCTAAAGAAATAGGGAAATCAAGGCCGACCTCAGCAGCCGCACACGGGAAACAAACGAAATTAAAAGGGCAAGAATTTTTGAAAAAACAATACAAAAAGTTTGACCTTATTTCGCTAGACAAACCGAAAAAGAACAAACCGCAAGAAACAGAGGAGAAAATAACGACACAGTCAGGTAGAACGGTTAAAAAACCTGACAGATGGAAATATCCCTAATTAACGTAAAGACAAATTTCAAAGATAATAAATTTAACACCATAATAAATTTAAAAGTGTGCAAGTAAAGTTAACCAAGTCAATATTAATGAAAAAAAAAAAATAAAATGAAATAATACGAGTAATGTCAAAACGTTGACGATCACAGAAAATAACCAAAGGTAAGAAGCTCGTGGTCTACTGAGAACGACAAGTGGTGTTGGACCACGTCTTGTGGGAAGCCCGGGGAGGAACTCAAGGCCCATGATTGTTTTTTGTAATTTTTTTTGTGTAAACGACCGTAGGAAGGGATATTTCTCAGTCCTTCAAGTGTAAGAAATTAGTATTCTTATGCCAATCAGGGCCAGTCAAAGCAATACTTAAAGGTTGAATAGAAACTTCAGTGAGCTAAGTTTTCGTTTTTGGATCTGAATGCTTTGAAAGAGAAACAGAGAGTTTACCTTCTTATAGCTCCGAGGCGAAAAAAAAAAAAAAAGAAAAGCTTTTTAATTTCATTATATTATATCAATGACGTATGCTGTCCTACAGCTCTGTGTTAAACATTACTTCCAAAGAGAAACAGAGACATTAATGTCTTTAGCTCCTTGGCGAAAAATTTAATTCCATTAGTTTATATCTATGACGTATACAATAACAGAGAGATCACTGTTCTATAGTTCGGTGACAAAAATGTTCTTTAATTTCATTGGTTTATCTATGACATATATTGTGCTCTAATTTTTGTGAAATATTTTCGCAAGTCAGTCACGTTATATCTTACCTATACTGACTCAGGTCCCCTCAGATTTTCTATGAAAAATCGACCCATGTCCTAACCAAGATGGATATTATCAAAAAAAAAAAAACAAGAAATTATCAGTACGGAAGCGTCTAATTATATGAAATATTTTATCTTAGTGCAGATTATAATTATTTTAGGCCTACCAGTGTAATTATGCGCCGCAAGTTTGCTTATTCATGTGTTTCTTACTCGAGAAATATAATGTTTCTTACTCGAGTAATATATGTACCAATAGCCAACTATTGGTAACTATAACCAAACAACCTATGGTACGTTTATATGTAGAATTTCACGGCGGATGTGAAATTATATCTCAATAATAATATGTAAAATTTTAAAACTATTTAATCAGTTAAGATATATGGATTGAAACCCTGTGTATGTCCAATGGCGACTAAGTAAAACCCACAAGGAATTCCCTATTAATGTGAAGGTGTTTCTCGCTTAACGGATTCTAATAAGACTTTAATATAATATTTATTTATTTAGTGCTGAAGGATTTGCTCAAACAATAGCCTTCTAAAAAGATATTGATGTCAGTTCTTCATTATGCTTATATTCTTTGCCAAGCATCAACTGAAATCTACGCGGGCAAGCTTGGAAATCCTGCATCTAATGACCTTATTCGAAAGGCGAATACGAGGCACCAATGTTGACTTGCAATTACGGAAAAATCCTGAGACTAAGAACCTCTGCATTTTAGCCGTTAAACTCGGAGCCCCATGAGAACGTCTAAGCCAAGAAATAGGGAAGACATCAGATAACTAGTGGGTATAGAGGTCTCCACTAGTCCTTGTTATGTCTTGTTCCCTCATTGTAGTATCGTTTGCGTAAAACCGTGCGGTTATGACGCTGCACATGCGTTTCTTATACAGCACGGACTTGCGTGAGCAATGCAGGCATGAAAAAATATTGTAAAAACAGACCTCAAACTTAATAATGTAGGGTAAATTATGTTTATTTAATATCGATATTTTCGTTATCAAAACAAATTTGAAGAAATTTCTGTTTTAAATTTTCATTGTGAGTACTAATATCAGTGTATTTATTTAATTCTGTCTCATAGCTAAGAAATTATAACCCAATTAATGCGTGAATTATTGTATGTGTATTTACTTCAAAGAACATGTGATTCTGCCGCGTTGTTTTTATTACAGGAAAGTAAATGGACACTTTGGTCATTGAGTATTACAACAAGCCGCTCAGTACAGATACGACCCAGTAACATCTATTTTCATCATATCTCAACCAACGAAGAGTACTCACCATGACTCCAGGCAACTTCATCCCAGCTTCGTCTACGAAAACAACAGTTACCTTCGATCGTCGTTTCTTCGACTATGAACCATATTATGTATCAGGTAACACTATATTTGAACCTCAGTATCAAGTGCCTTAACGAACTATATAATCGCATAAACGCTGAGAAACCCATCGGCTAGGACAAGATATAAATACGTAGATATCGCTGTTGATACTCACTATGGACCCCATAATAATTTGACGGTATAGTGATGATACTTGAAGCTAAACGATATTAAACAATATTTAAAGTTAAATGATACTTAAAGACATTTGAAGACATTTGAAGATGAAATTAAAGACAATTTGAAGTTTAATTCTGAGAACTCCATCAATCAGCACACGATAGACGATATTTGAAGTTAAATGACACTTAAAGACATTTGAGGATATTTGAAGCAGAAATTAAAGACAATTTGAAGTTTAACTCTGAGAACACCATCGAGCAGTACGAGATAAACGATATTTAACGATATTTGAAGTTAGATGATAGTTGAAGAGGTTCGAAGTTGAATTTAAAGACAATATATTAAGAGAGTCACTATAATATGACGGCAACCCGTTTCAAAAGGCACAAATGAACAATTTTACTGGAGAATAAATTCTCTATGTGCCTCAAAAATCCTAAAAATGATATGCTAAGAAGAAAAACACCAGCCCCTTTAGTGGGAAGAATCATTTCCCAGTTGACTATTAGAACGATATTTAACGGTCATTTCCCAGTTGACTATTAGGGAAAACATACCGTGTAAAGACAACTAGACTCGAACTGTTCCATGAAGAAACCATAACGTACGTGCTTCGAAAATTTTGCCACGACAAAAGGAGTGAAGGACAGTAATTTACAACAGAAGGGTGTAGTACACTAAGGACACGAAAGGTGATGAATAGATGTGAAGCTAAATGTGTTACTTCCTAATAGCTTTGACAATGCAAAAATCTCAATAGTGAAAGTGTTTTTATGTCATCAGTGAATATGATGAACCAAATATTGTATGTTATAAATCATTCATGTAGAATTAGGTGTAATATTATCATGTTATTCATTTAACGTTGTGTAGATAGTATGTAGTACGTCATATAGACAGCAAAAAAAATATAGTTTAAAAGTAGAATAGCCCCAACTTTGTTGGAAATGTAAAGGTAATCAGTGCTAGATATAGAAAAAAAAAAATCTTTAGTATAGTAGCTAACCTAGAACCAAAAATAATCTTAGTCCGGTAGATGAATTTTAGATAGGGATGTAGAATAAAATAAGAAAAATAATTGAAAAATTTTAAGCACTCCTAATGAGCAGTTACTAATGACGGGACGTCATTATTTGATGGGAAGGGTGATGTGCACCAGCAGTAGAATACCATATATTTAAAATATAAGATTCTTTCCTTCTAAAGATGATTCGGGCAGAAATTAAACGTTCCCTAATTGAGTTCAAATACCGCTTCCAGGAGTCTAAATTCATAATCAGCAAAAAGAGAAATTGCATTTCTAGCTTCAGTCAGACAACGGCGCTAGTCGTTCGAATTTCGCTAAGATAATTAGTAGCAAAAACAAAATGCTAAGCACGATATTTCTAAGGAAGTTTAAATGGCAAAAAACTGTGTGAACTCCTGAATCATCTGAAAAATCTTAAAGAGATTATTGGACGAAGATTTGCGTCCTTGGGTCGCTTGAGCCAATGGCAGGCAGTCCCTAGAGCGCAGGACGAAAGAACTGCGTTTGGGAGTGGGGGTAAATGTGTTTTTTAATTTCAATATGTATTCAGACTTAAGACGATTAGTACCGCAAATAATCTCGGTCACCATTTATTTGTCTTTGAAGTGACCCGTTGCTGTACAACTAAGCATGTAAGTTCAATAAATCTATTGTCTTTTAATATGTGTTTGTTTCTCTTGTATGTCTGAGTCTAGTCCGATAATGGGTAACTAGTTCGCCAGTCTCCATGGTAAATGCTCCCAAAGGAATCTGATCTCCAGATAGCTCAAGAAAGAAGAAGCCACACTCGTATGTCTACATATTCAATTTTCTCTCATTAACTGTGAGCGTCGTTAGCCTAGTTGACACAATCTCCAGCGCTATAAGTGGCGCTATAGGAGAAATCTCTATCGCCACGAGCAAATCTTTCCCATTACCACAAATACCAACTTCAATGGTACAAAAGCAGAACTTTTAAAATCACAACAACTGAAGGTCAGTAATTAATTCCTTTGTTTTTTTTTGTTAAACACGATTGGCTGAAATAAAAAATAATTCCTTTGTTTTTTTTTGTTAAACACGTTTGGCTGAAATAAAAGCGGAACTTTTAAAATCACAACAACTGAAGGTCAGTAAATAATTCCTTTGTTTTTTTTAAACACGACTGGCTGAAACAAAAGCAGAATTTTTAAAATCACAACAACTGAAGGTCAGTAAATAATTCCGTTGTTGTTTTTTGTTAAACACGATTGGCTGAAATAAAAGCGGAACTTTTAAAATCACAACAACTGAAGGCCAGTAAATGATTCCTTTGTTTTTTTTTGTTAAACACGATTGGCTGAAATAAAAGAGGAACTTTTAAAATCACAACAACTGAAGGTCAGTAAATGATTCCTTTGTTTTTTTTTGTTAAACACGATTGGCTGAAATAAAAGCGGAACTTTTAAAATCACAACAACTGCAGGCCAGTAAATGATTCCTTTGTTTTTTTTGTTAAACACGATTGGCTGAAATAAAAGGGGAACTTTTAAAATCACAACAACTGAAGGTCAGTAAATGATTCTTTTGTTTTTTTTTTGTTAAACACGATTGGTTGAAATAAAAGCGGAACTTTTAAAATCACAACTGAAGGTCAGTAAATAATTCCTTTGTTTTTTTTTGTTAAACACGATTGGTTGAAATAAAAGCAGAACTTTTAAAATCACAACAACTGAAGGTCAGTAAATGATTCTTTTGTTTTTTTTTTGTTAAACACGATTGGTTGAAACAAAAGCAGAACTTTTAAAATCACAACAACTGAAGTTCAGTAAATAATTCCATTGTTTTTTTTGTTAAAACGATTGGTTGAAATAAAAGCGGAACTTTTAAAATCACAGCAACTGAAGGTCAGTAAATGATTCCTTTGTTTTTTTTTGTTAAACACGATTGATTGAAACAAAAGCAGAACTTTTAAAATCACAATAACTCAAGGTCAGTAAATAATTCCATTGTTTCTTTTTGTTACTCACGATTGGTTGAAATAAAAGCAGAACTTTTAAAATCACAACTGAAGGTCAGTAAATAATTCCTTTGTTTTTTTTTGCTAAACACGATTGGTTGAATTAAAAGCGGAACTTTTAAAATCACAACAACTGAAGATCAGTAAATGATTCCTTTGTTTTTTTGTTAAGCACAATGGGTTGAAACAAAAGCAGAGAACTTTTAAAATCACAACAACTAAAGGTCAGTAAATAATTCCGTTATTGTTTTTTGTTAAACCCAATTGGTTGAAATAAAAGCGGAACTTTTCAAATCACAACAACTGAAGGCCAGTAAATAATTCCATTGTTTTTTTTGTTAAACAAGATTGACTGAAACAAAAGCGGAACTTTTCAAATCACAACAACTGAAGGCTAGTAAATGATTCCTTTGTTTTTTTTGTTAAACACGATTGGCTGAAATAAAAGCGGAACTTTTAAAATCACAACAACTGAAGGTCAGTAAATAATTCCATTGTTTTTTTTGTTAAACACGATTGGCTGAAACAAAAGCAGAACTTTTAAAATCACAACAACTGAAGGTCAGTAAATAATTCCGTTGTTGTTTTTTTTTTTTAAACATGATTGGCTGAAATAAAAGCGGAACTTTTAAAATCACAACAACTGAAGGTCAGTAAATGATTCCTTTGTTTTTTTTTGTTAAACACGATTGGCTGAAATAAAAGCAGAACTGTTAAAATAACAACAACTGAAGGTCAGTAAATAATTCTATTTTTTTTTTGTTAAACACGATCGGCTGAAATAAAATCGGAACTTTTAAAATCACAAAAACTCAAGGTCAGTAAATGATTCCTTTGTTTTTTTTTGTTAAACACGATTGGCTGAAATAAAAGCGGAACTTTTAAACCACAACAACTAAAGGTCAGTAAATAATTCCTTTTGTTTTTTTTGTTAAACCCAATTGGCTGAAATAAGTGCGGAACTTTTCAAATCACAACAACTGAAGGTCGGTAAATAATTCCTTTGTTTTTTTTTGTTAAACACGATTGACTGAAACAAAAGCAGAACTTTTAAAATCACAACAACTGAAGGTCAGTAAATAATTCCGTTGTTGTTTTTTGTTAAACACGATTGGCTGAAATAAAAGCGGAACTTTTAAAATCACAACAACTGAAGGCCAGTAAATGATTCCTTTGTTTTTTTTTGTTAAACACGATTGGCTGAAATAAAAGCGGAACTTTTAAAATCACAACAACTGAAAGTCAGTAAATAATTCCGTTGTTTTATTTGTTAAACACGATTGGCTGAAATAAAAGCGGAACTTTTAAAATCACAACAACTGAAGGTCAGTAAATGATTCCTTTGTTTTTTTTGTTAAACACGATTGGCTGAAATAAAAGAGGAACTTTTAAAATCACAACAACTGAAGGTCAGTAAATGATTCCTTTGTTTTTTTTTTGTTAAACACGATTGGTTGAAACAAAAGCAGAACTTTTAAAATCACAACAACTCAAGGTCAGTAAATAATTCCATTGTTTTTTTTTTGTTAAACACGATTGGTTGAAATAAAAGCGGAACTTTTAAAATCACAACAACTCAAGGTCAGTAAATAATTCCGTTGTTGTTTTTTGTTAAATACGATTGGCTGAAATAAAAGCGGAACTTTTAAAATCACAACAACTGAAGGCCAGTAAATGATTCCTTTGTTTTTTTGTTAAACACGATTGGCTGAAATAAAAGCGAACTTTTAAAATCACAACAACTGAAAGTCAGTAAATAATTCCGTTGTTTTTTTTGTTAAACACGATTGGCTGAAATAAAAGCGGAGCTTTTAAAATCACAACAACTGAAGGTCAGTAAATGATTCCTTTGTTTTTTTTTTGTTAAACACGATTGGCTGAAATAAAAGAGGAACTTTTAAAATCACAAAAACTGAAGGTCAGTAAATGATTCCTTTGTTTGTTTTTGTTAAACACGATTGGTTGAAACAAAAGCAGAACTTTTAAAATCACAACAACTCAAGGTCAGTAAATGATTCCTTTGTTTTTTTTTGTTAAACACGATTGGCTGAAATAAAAGAGGAACTTTTAAAATCACAACAACTGAAGGTCAGTAAATGATTCCTTTGTTTTTTTTGTTAAACACGATTGGTTGAAATAAAAGCGGAACTTTTAAAATCACAACTGAAGGTCAGTAAATAATTCCTTTGTTTTTTTTTGTTAAACACGATTGGTTGAAATAAAAGCGGAACTTTTAAAATCACAACAACTGAAGGTCAGTAAATGATTCCTTTGTTTTTTTTTGTTAAACACGATTGGTTGAAACAAAAGCAGAACTTTTAAAATCAACAAAACTGAAGGTCAGTAAATGATTCCTTTGTTTTTTTTTGTTAAACACGATTGGTTGAAATAAAAGAGGAACTTTTAAAATCACAACAACTGAATGTCAGTAAATGATTCCTTTGTTTTTTTTGTTAAACACGATTGATTGAAACAAAAGCAGAACTTTTAAAATCACAACAACTCAAGGTCAGTAAATAATTCCATTGTTTCTTTTTGTTACTCACGATTGGTTGAAATAAAAGCAGAACTTTTAAAATCACAACTGAAGGTCAGTAAATAATTCCTTTGTTTTTTTTTGTTAAACACGATTGGTTGAAATAAAAGCGGAACTTTTAAAATCACAACAACTGAAGATCAGTAAATGATTCCTTTGTTTTTTTTGTTAAACACAATTGGTTGAAACAAAAGCAGAACTTTTAAAATCACAACAACTGAAGGTCAGTAAAAAATTCCATTGTTTTTTTTGTTAAACACGATTGGTTGAAATAAAAGAGGAACTTTTAAAATCACAACAACTGAAGGTCAGTAAATGATTCCTTTGTTTTTTTTTGTTAAACACGATTGATTGAAACAAAAGCAGAACTTTTAAAATCACAACAACTCAAGGTCAGTAAATAATTCCATTGTTTCTTTTTATTACTCACGATTGGTTGAAATAAAAGCAGAACTTTTAAAATCACAACTGAAGGTCAGTAAATAATTCCTTTGTTTTTTTTTGTTAAACACGATTGGTTGAAATAAAAGCGGAACTTTTAAAATCACAACAACTGAAGATCAGTAAATGATTCCTTTGTTTTTTTGTTAAACACAATTGGTTGAAACAAAAGCAGAACTTTTAAAATCACAACAACTGAAGGTCAGTAAATAATTCCATGTTTTTTTTGTTATGACACACAAATTCCACTATTTAATGCCCCCCTCCGGCGCGCCAGAGGGGGGCTGATTTTAGTTGTTGATTTAGTTGTTGTGATTTTAAAAGTTCTGTTTTTTTTCAACCAATTGTGTTTAACAAAAAAAAACAAAGGAATGATTTACTGACCTTCAGTTGTGATTTAAAAAGTTCTGCTTTTGTTTCAACCAATCGTGTTTAACAAAAAAAAAAACAAAGGAATCATTTACTGACCTTCAGTTGTTGTGATTTTAAAAGTTCCGCTTTTGTTTCAACCAATCGTGTTTAACAAAAAAAAACAAAGGAATCATTTACTGACCTTCAGTTGTTGTGATTTTAAAAGTTCCGCTTTTATTTCAGCCAATCGTGTTTAACAAAAAAAAAATGGAATTATTTACTGACTTTCAGTTGTTGTGATTTTAAAAGTTCCGCTTTTATTTCAGCCAATCGTGTTTAACAAAAAAAAACAAAGGAATCATTTACTGGCCTTCAGTTGTTGTGATTTTAAAAGTTCCGCTTTTATTTCAGCCAATCGTGTTTAACAAAAAACAACAACGGAATTATTTACTGACCTTCAGTTGTTGTGATTTTAAAAGTTCTGCTTTTGTTTCAGTCAATCGTGTTTAACAAAAAAAACAAAGGAATTATTTACCGACCTTCAGTTGTTGTGATTTGAAAAGTTCCGCTTTTATTTCAGCCAATTGGGTTTAACAAAAAAAAACAAAGGAATCATTTACTGGCCTTCAGTTGTTGTGATTTTAAAAGTTCCGCTTTTATTTCAGCCAATCGTGTTTAACAAAAAAAAACAAAGGAATCATTTACTGACCTTGAGTTGTTGTGATTTTAAAAGCTCCGCTTTTATTTCAGCCAATCGTGTTTAACAAAAAAAAATAGAATTATTTACTGACCTTCAGTTGTTGTGATTTTAACAGTTCTGCTTTTATTTCAGCCAATCGTGTTTAACAAAAAAAACAAAGGAATCATTTACTGACCTTCAGTTGTTGTGATTTTAAAAGTTTCGCTTTTATTTCAGCCAATCGTGTTTAACAAAAAAAACAACGGAATTTTTTACTGACCTTCAGTTTTTGTGATTTTAAAAGTTCTGCTTTTTTTTCAGCCAATCGTGTTTAACAAAAAAAAACAATGGAATTATTTACTGACCTTCAGTTGTTGTGATTTTAAAAGTTCCGCTTTTATTTCAGCCAATCGTGTTTAACAAAAAAAAACAAAGGAATCATTTACTGGCCTTCAGTTGTTGTGATTTTAAAAGTTCCGCTTTTATTTCAGCCAATCGTGTTTAACAAAAAACAACAACGGAATTGTTTACTGACCTTCAGCTGTTGTGATTTTAAAAGTTCTGCTTTTGTTTCAGTCAATCATGTTTAACAAAAAAAAACAAAGGAATTATTTACCGACCTTCAGTTGTTGTGATTTGAAAAGTTCCGCTTTTATTTCAACCAATTGGGTTTAACAAAAAAAACAAAAGGAATTATTTACTGATCTTTAGTTGTTGTGATTTTAAAAGTTCTCTGCTTTTGTTTCAACCAATTGTGTTTAACAAAAAAAAACAAAGGAATCATTTACTGATCTTCAGTTGTTGTGATTTTAAAAGTTCCGCTTTTATTTCAACCAATCGTGTTTAACAAAAAAAACAAAGGAATTATTTGCTGACCTTCAGTTGTGATTTTAAAAGTTCTGCTTTTATTTCAACCAATCGTGAGTAAAAAAAAGAAACAATGGAATTATTTACTGACCTTGAGTTATTGTGATTTTAAAAGTTCTGCTTTTGTTTCAATCAATCGTGTTTAACAAAAAAAAACAAAGGAATCATTTACTGACCTTCAGATGTTGTGATTTTAAAAGTTCCTCTTTTATTTCAACCAATCGTGTTTAACACAAAAAACAATGGAATTATTTACTGACCTTCAGTTGTTGTGATTTTTAAAGTTCTGCTTTTGTTTCAACCAATCGTGTTTAACAAAAAAAACAAAGGAACCATTTACTGACCTTCAGTTGTTGTGATTTTAAAAGTTCCGCTTTTATTTCAACCAATCGTGCTTAACAAAAAAAAAACAAAGAATTATTTACTGACCTTCAGTTGTGATTTTAAAAGTTCCGCTTTTATATCAACCAATCGTGTTTAACAAAAAAAAACAATGGAATTATTTACTGACCTTGAGTTGTTGTGATTTTAAAAGTTTTGCTTTTGTTTCAACCAATCGTGTTTAACAAAAAAAAAACAAAGGAATCATTTACTGACCTTCAGTTGTTGTGATTTTAAAAGTTCCGCTTTCGTTTCCGCCAATCGTGTTTAACAAAAAAAAACAACGGAATTATTTACTGACTTTCAGTTGTTGTGATTTTAAAAGTTCCGCTTTTATTTCAACCAATCGTGTTTAACAAAAAAAACAAAGGAATTATTTACTGACCTTCAGTTGTGATTTTAAAAGTTCCGCTTGTATTTCAACCAATCGTGTTTAACAAAAAAAAACAATGGAATTATTTACTGACCTTGAGTTGTTGTGATTTTAAAAGTTCTGCTTTTGTTTCAACCAATCGTGTTTAACAAAAAAAAAACAAAGGAATCATTTACTGACCTTCAGTTGTTGTGATTTTAAAAGTTCCTCTTTTATTTCAGCCAATCGTGTTTAACAAAAAAAAACAAAGGAATTATTTACTGACCTTCAGTTGTTGTGATTTTAAAAGTTCCGCTTTTGTTTCAGCCAATCGTGTTTAACAAAAAAAACAACGTAATGATTTACTGACTTTCAGTTGTTGTGATTTTAAAAGTTCCGCTTTTATTTCAGCCAATCGTGTTTAACAAAAACAAAACAAAGAAATCATTTACTGGCCTTCAGTTTTTGTGATTTTAAAAGTTCCGCTTTTATTTCAGCCAATAGTGTTTAACAAAAAACAACAACGGAATTATTTACTGACCATCAGTTGTTGTGATTTTAAAAGTTCTGCTTTTGTTTCAGTCAATCGTGTTTAACAAAAAAAACAAAGAAACTATTTACCGACCTTCAGTTGTTGTGATTTGAAAAGTTCTGCTTTTATTTAAGCCAATTGGGTTTAACAAAAAAAATAAAAGGAATTATTTACTGACCTTTAGTTGTTGTGATTTTAAAAGTTCCGCTTTTATTTCAGCCAATCGTGTTTAACAAAAAAAAACAAAGGAATCATTTACTGACCTTGAGTTGTTGTGATTTTAAAAGTTCCACTTTTATTTCAGCCAATCGTTTTTAACAAAAAAAAATAGAATTATTTACTGACCTTCAGTTGTTGTGATTTTAACAGTTCTGCTTTTATTTCATCCAATCGTGTTTAACAAAAAAAAGTAATCATTTACTGACCTTCAGTTGTTGTGATTTTAAAAGTTCCGCTTTTATTTCAGCTAATCGTGTTTAACAAAAAAAAACAACGGAATTATTTACTGACCTTCAGTTGTTGTGATTTTAAAAGTTCTGCTTTTGTTTCAGCCAATCGTGTTTAACAAAAAAAAAACAATGGAATTATTTACTGACCTTCAGTTGTTGTGATTTTAACAGTTCTGCTTTTATTTCAGCCAATCGTGTTTAACAAAAAAAAACAAAGGAATCATTTACTGACCTTCAGTTGTTGTGATTTTAAAAGTTCCGCTTTTATTTCAGCCAATCGTGTTTAACAAAAAAAACAACGGAATTATTTACTGACCTTCAGTTGTTGTGATTTTAAAAGTTCTGCTTTTGTTTCAGTCAATCATGTTTAACAAAAAAAAACAAAGGAATCATTTACTGACCTTCAGTTGTGATTTTAAAAGTTCTGCTTTTGTTTCAACCAATCGTGTTTAACAAAAAAAACAAAGGAATCATTTACTGACCTTCAGTTGTTGTGATTTTAAAAGTTCCTCTTTTGTTTCAATCAATCGTGTTTAACAAAAAAAACGAAGGAATCATTTACTGACCTTCAGTTGTTGTGATTTTAAAAGTTCCGCTTTTACTTCAGCCAATCGTGTTTAACAAAAAAAAAACGGAATTATTTACTGACTTTCAGTTGTTGTGATTTTAAAAGTTCCGCTTTTATTTCAGCCAATCGTGTTTAACAAAAAAAAAACAAAGGAATCATTTACTGGCCTTCAGTTGTTGTGATTTTAAAAGTTCCGCTTTTATTTCAGCCAATCGTGTTTAACAAAAAACAACAACGGAATTATTTACTGACCTTCAGTTGTTGTGATTTTAAAAGTTCTGCTTTTGTTTCAGTCAATCGTGTTTAACAAAAAAAACAAAGGAATTATTTACCGACCTTCAGTTGTTGTGATTTGAAAAGTTCCGCTTTTATTTCAGCCAATTGGGTTTAACAAAAAAAAACAAAGGAATCATTTACTGGCCTTCAGTTGTTGTGATTTTAAAAGTTCCGCTTTTATTTCAGCCAATCGTGTTTAACAAAAAAAAACAAAGGAATCATTTACTGACCTTGAGTTGTTGTGATTTTAAAAGCTCCGCTTTTATTTCAGCCAATCGTGTTTAACAAAAAAAAATAGAATTATTTACTGACCTTCAGTTGTTGTGATTTTAACAGTTCTGCTTTTATTTCAGCCAATCGTGTTTAACAAAAAAAACAAAGGAATCATTTACTGACCTTCAGTTGTTGTGATTTTAAAAGTTTCGCTTTTATTTCAGCCAATCGTGTTTAACAAAAAAAAACAACGGAATTTTTTACTGACCTTCAGTTTTTGTGATTTTAAAAGTTCTGCTTTTGTTTCAGCCAATCGTGTTTAACAAAAAAACAATGGAATTATTTACTGACCTTCAGTTGTTGTGATTTTAAAAGTTCCGCTTTTATTTCAGCCAATCGTGTTTAACAAAAAAAAACAAAGGAATCATTTACTGGCCTTCAGTTGTTGTGATTTTAAAAGTTCCGCTTTTATTTCAGCCAATCGTGTTTAACAAAAAACAACAACGGAATTATTTACTGACCTTCAGTTGTTGTGATTTTAAAAGTTCTGCCTTTGTTTCAGTCAATCATGTTTAACAAAAAAAACAAAGGAATTATTTACCGACCTTCAGTTGTTGTGATTTGAAAAGTTCCGCTTTTATTTCAACCAATTGGGTTTAACAAAAAAAAAGGAATTATTTACTGACCATCAGTTGTTGTGATTTTAAAAGTTCTGCTTTTGTTTCAGTCAATCGTGTTTAACAAAAAAAACAAAGAAACTATTTACCGACCTTCAGTTGTTGTGATTTGAAAAGTTCTGCTTTTATTTAAGCCAATTGGGTTTAACAAAAAAAAAAAAAGGAATTATTTACTGACCTTTAGTTGTTGTGATTTTAAAAGTTCCGCTTTTATTTCAGCCAATCGTGTTTAACAAAAAACAACAACGGAATTATTTACTGACCTTCAGTTGTTGTGATTTTAAAAGTTCCGCTTTTGTTTCAGTCAATCGTGTTTAACAAAAAAAACAAAGAAACTATTTACCGACCTTCAGTTGTTGTGATTTGAAAAGTTCTGCTTTTATTTAAGCCAATTGGGTTTAACAAAAAAAAATAAAAGGAATTATTTACTGACCTTCAGTTGTTGTGATTTTAAAAGTTCTGCCTTTGTTTCAGTCAATCATGTTTAACAAAAAAAAACAAAGGAATTATTTACCGACCTTCAGTTGTTGTGATTTGAAAAGTTCCGCTTTTATTTCAGCCAATCGTGTTTAACAAAAAAAACAAAGGAATCATTTACTGGCCTTGAGTTGTTGTGATTTTAAAAGTTCCGCTTTTATTTCAGCCAATCGTTTTTAACAAAAAAAATAGAATTATTTACTGACCTTCAGTTGTTGTGATTTTAAAAGTTCCGCTTTTATTTCAACCAATCGTGTTTAACAAAAAAAACAAAGGAATTATTTGCTGACCTTCAGTTGTGATTTTAAAAGTTCTGCTTTTATTTCAACCAATCGTGAGTAAAAAAAAGAAACAATGGAATTATTTACTGACCTTGAGTTATTGTGATTTTAAAACTTTTGTTTCAATCAATCGTGTTTAACAAAAAAGACAAAGGAATCATTTACTGACCTTCAGATGTTGTGATTTTAAAAGTTCCTCTTTTATTTCAACCAATCGTGTTTAACACAAAAAAACAATGGAATTATTTACTGACCTTCAGTTGTTGTGATTTTTAAAGTTCTGCTTTTGTTTCAACCAATCGTGTTTAACAAAAAAAACAAAGGAACCATTTACTGACCTTCAGTTGTTGTGATTTTAAAAGTTCCGCTTTTATTTCAACCAATCGTGCTTAACAAAAAAAACAAAGGAATTATTTACTGACCTTCAGTTGTGATTTTAAAAGTTCCGCTTTTATATCAACCAATCGTGTTTAACAAAAAAAACAATGGAATTATTTACTGACCTTGAGTTGTTGTGATTTTAAAAGTTTGCTTTTGTTTCAACCAATCGTGTTTAACAAAAAAAAACAAAGGAATCATTTACTGACCTTCAGTTGTTGTGATTTTAAAAGTTCCGCTTTCGTTTCCGCCAATCGTGTTTAACAAAAAAAACAACGGAATTATTTACTGACTTTCAGTTGTTGTGATTTTAAAAGTTCCGCTTTTATTTCAACCAATCGTGTTTAACAAAAAAAACCAAGGAATTATTTACTGACCTTCAGTTGTGATTTTAAAAGTTCCGCTTTTATTTCAACCAATCGTGTTTAACAAAAAAAAACAATGGAATTATTTACTGACCTTGAGTTGTTGTGATTTTAAAAGTTCTGCTTTTGTTTCAACCAATCGTGTTTAACAAAAAAAAACAAAGGAATCATTTACTGACCTTCAGTTGTTGTGATTTTAAAAGTTCCTCTTTTATTTCAGCCAATCGTGTTTAACAAAAAAAAACAAAGGAATTATTTACTGACCTTCAGTTGTTGTGATTTTAAAAGTTCCGCTTTTGTTTCAGCCAATCGTGTTTAACAAAAAAAACAACGTAATGATTTACTGACTTTCAGTTGTTGTGATTTTAAAAGTTCCGCTTTTATTTCAGCCAATCGTGTTTAACAAAAACAAAACAAAGAAATCATTTACTGGCCTTCAGTTTTTGTGATTTTAAAAGTTCCGCTTTTATTTCAGCCAATAGTGTTTAACAAAAAACAACAACGGAATTATTTACTGACCATCAGTTGTTGTGATTTTAAAAGTTCTGCTTTTGTTTCAGTCAATCGTGTTTAACAAAAAAAACAAAGAAACTATTTACCGACCTTCAGTTGTTGTGATTTGAAAAGTTCTGCTTTTATTTAAGCCAATTGGTTTAACAAAAAAAAATAAAAGGAATTATTTACTGACCTTTAGTTGTTGTGATTTTAAAAGTTCCGCTTTTATTTCAGCCAATCGTGTTTAACAAAAAAAACAAAGGAATCATTTACTGACCTTGAGTTGTTGTGATTTTAAAAGTTCCGCTTTTAATTCAGCCAATCTTTTTTAACAAAAAAAAATAGAATTATTTACTGACCTTCAGTTGTTGTGATTTTAACAGTTCTGCTTTTATTTCATCCAATCGTGTTTAACAAAAAAAAGTAATCATTTACTGACCTTCAGTTGTTGTGATTTTAAAAGTTCCGCTTTTATTTCAGCTAATCGTGTTTAACAAAAAAAAAACAACGGAATTATTTACTGACCTTCAGTTGTTGTGATTTTAAAAGTTCTGCTTTTGTTTCAGCCAATCGTGTTTAACAAAAAAAAAACAATGGAATTATTTACTGACCTTCAGTTGTTGTGATTTTAACAGTTCTGCTTTTATTTCAGCCAATCGTGTTTAACAAAAAAAAACAAAGGAATCATTTACTGACCTTCAGTTGTTGTGATTTTAAAAGTTCCGCTTTTATTTCAGCCAATCGTGTTTAACAAAAAAAACAACGAAATTATTTACTGACCTTCAGTTGTTGTGATTTTAAAATTTCTGCTTTTGTTTCAGTCAATCATGTTTAACAAAAAAAAACAAAGGAATTATTTACCGACCTTCAGTTGTTTTGTTATGACACAATTCCAATATTAATGCCCCCTCCGGCGCGCCGGAGGGCGGCTGATTTTAGTTGTTGATTTAGTTGTTGTGATTTTAAAAGTTTGTGATTTAAAAACCAATCGTGTTTAACAAAAAAAAAACAAAGGAATTATTTACTGACCTTCAGTTGTGATTTTAAAAGTTCTGCTTTTGTTTCAACCAATCGTGTTTAACAAAAAAAACAAAGGAATCATTTACTGACCTTCAGTTGTTGTGATTTTAAAAGTTCCTCTTTTGTTTCAATCAATCGTGTTTAACAAAAAAAACGAAGGAATCATTTACTGACCTTCAGTTGTTGTGATTTTAAAAGTTCCGCTTTTACTTCAGCCAATCGTGTTTAACAAAAAAAAAAACGGAATTATTTACTGACTTTCAGTTGTTGTGATTTTAAAAGTTCCGCTTTTATTTCAGCCAATCGTGTTTAACAAAAAAAAACAAAGGAATCATTTACTGGCCTTCAGTTGTTGTGATTTTAAAAGTTCCGCTTTTATTTCAGCCAATCGTGTTTAACAAAAAACAACAACGGAATTATTTACTGACCTTCAGTTGTTGTGATTTTAAAAGTTCTGCTTTTGTTTCAGTCAATCGTGTTTAACAAAAAAAACAAAGGAATTATTTACCGACCTTCAGTTGTTGTGATTTGAAAAGTTCCGCTTTTATTTCAGCCAATTGGGTTTAACAAAAAAAAACAAAGGAATCATTTACTGGCCTTCAGTTGTTGTGATTTTAAAAGTTCCGCTTTTATTTCAGCCAATCGTGTTTAACAAAAAAAAACAAAGGAATCATTTACTGACCTTGAGTTGTTGTAATTTTAAAAGTTCCGCTTTTATTTCAGCCAATCGTGTTTAACAAAAAAAAATAGAATTATTTACTGACCTTCAGTTGTTGTGATTTTAACAGTTCTGCTTTTATTTCAGCCAATCGTGTTTAACAAAAAAAACAAAGGAATCATTTACTGACCTTCAGTTGTTGTGATTTTAAAAGTTTCGCTTTTATTTCAGCCAATCGTGTTTAACAAAAAAAAACAACGGAATTTTTTACTGACCTTCAGTTTTTGTGATTTTAAAAGTTCTGCTTTTGTTTCAGCCAATCGTGTTTAACAAAAAAAACAATGGAATTATTTACTGACCTTCAGTTGTTGTGATTTTAAAAGTTCCGCTTTTATTTCAGCCAATCGTGTTTAACAAAAAAAACAAAGGAATCATTTACTGGCCTTCAGTTGTTGTGATTTTAAAAGTTCCGCTTTTATTTCAGCCAATCGTGTTTAACAAAAAACAACAACGGAATTATTTACTGACCTTCAGTTGTTGTGATTTTAAAAGTTCTGCTTTTGTTTCAGTCAATCATGTTTAACAAAAAAAAACAAAGGAATTATTTACCGACCTTCAGTTGTTGTGATTTGAAAAGTTCCGCTTTTATTTCAACCAATTGGGTTTAACAAAAAAAACAAAAGGAATTATTTACTGACCTTTAGTTGTTGTGATTTTAAAAGTTCTCTGCTTTTGTTTCAACCAATTGTGTTTAACAAAAAACAAAGGAATCATTTACTGATCTTCAGTTGTTGTGATTTTAAAAGTTCCGCTTTTATTTCAACCAATCGTGTTTAACAAAAAAAAACAAAGGAATTATTTACTGACCTTCAGTTGTGATTTTAAAAGTTCTGCTTTTATTTCAACCAATCGTGAGTAAAAAAAGAAACAATGGAATTATTTACTGACCTTGAGTTATTGTGATTTTAAAACTTTTGTTTCAATCAATCGTGTTTAACAAAAAAAAAACAAAGGAATCATTTACTGACCTTCAGATGTTGTGATTTTAAAAGTTCCTCTTTTATTTCAACCAATCGTGTTTAACACAAAAAACAATGGAATTATTTACTGACCTTCAGTTGTTGTGATTTTTAAAGTTCTGCTTTTGTTTCAACCAATCGTGTTTAACAAAAAAACAAAGGAACCATTTACTGACCTTCAGTTGTTGTGATTTTAAAAGTTCCGCTTTTATTTCAACCAATCGTGCTTAACAAAAAAAACAACGAAATTATTTACTGACCTTCAGTTGTTGTGATTTTAAAAGTTCTGCTTTTGTTTCAGTCAATCATGTTTAACAAAAAAAAACAAAGGAATTATTTACCGACCTTCAGTTGTTTTGTTATGACACAAATTCCAATATTTAATGCCCCCCTCCGGCGCGCCGGAGGGCGGCTGATTTTAGTTGTTGATTTAGTTGTTGTGATTTTAAAAGTTTGTGATTTAAAAACCAATCGTGTTTAACAAAAAAAAAACAAAGGAATTATTTACTGACCTTCAGTTGTGATTTTAAAAGTTCTGCTTTTGTTTCAACCAATCGTGTTTAACAAAAAAAAACAAAGGAATCATTTACTGACCTTCAGTTGTTGTGATTTTAAAAGTTCCTCTTTTGTTTCAATCAATCGTGTTTAACAAAAAAAACGAAGGAATCATTTACTGACCTTCAGTTGTTGTGATTTTAAAAGTTCCGCTTTTACTTCAGCCAATCGTGTTTAACAAAAAAAAAAAACGGAATTATTTACTGACTTTCAGTTGTTGTGATTTTAAAAGTTCCGCTTTTATTTCAGCCAATCGTGTTTAACAAAAAAAAACAAAGGAATCATTTACTGGCCTTCAGTTGTTGTGATTTTAAAAGTTCCGCTTTTATTTCAGCCAATCGTGTTTAACAAAAAACAACAACGGAATTATTTACTGACCTTCAGTTGTTGTGATTTTAAAAGTTCTGCTTTTGTTTCAGTCAATCGTGTTTAACAAAAAAAACAAAGGAATTATTTACCGACCTTCAGTTGTTGTGATTTGAAAAGTTCCGCTTTTATTTCAGCCAATTGGGTTTAACAAAAAAAAACAAAGGAATCATTTACTGGCCTTCAGTTGTTGTGATTTTAAAAGTTCCGCTTTTATTTCAGCCAATCGTGTTTAACAAAAAAAAACAAAGGAATCATTTACTGACCTTGAGTTGTTGTGATTTTAAAAGCTCCGCTTTTATTTCAGCCAATCGTGTTTAACAAAAAAAAATTAGAATTATTTACTGACCTTCAGTTGTTGTGATTTTAACAGTTCTGCTTTTATTTCAGCCAATCGTGTTTAACAAAAAAAACAAAGGAATCATTTACTGACCTTCAGTTGTTGTGATTTTAAAAGTTTCGCTTTTATTTCAGCCAATCGTGTTTAACAAAAAAAAACAACGGAATTTTTTACTTACCTTCAGTTTTTGTGATTTTAAAAGTTCTGCTTTTGTTTCAGCCAATCGTGTTTAACAAAAAAAAACAATGGAATTATTTACTGACCTTCAGTTGTTGTGATTTTAAAAGTTCCGCTTTTATTTCAGCCAATCGTGTTTAACAAAAAAAAAACAAAGGAATCATTTACTGGCCTTCAGTTGTTGTGATTTTAAAAGTTCCGCTTTTATTTCAGCCAATCGTGTTTAACAAAAAACAACAACGGAATTATTTACTGACCTTCAGTTGTTGTGATTTTAAAAGTTCTGCTTTTGTTTCAGTCAATCATGTTTAACAAAAAAAAACAAAGGAATTATTTACCGACCTTCAGTTGTTGTGATTTGAAAAGTTCCGCTTTTATTTCAGCCAATTGGGTTTAACAAAAAAAAAGGAATTATTTACTGACCTTTAGTTGTTGTGATTTTAAAAGTTCTCTGCTTTTGTTTCAACCAATTGTGTTTAACAAAGAAAACAAAGGAATCATTTACTGACCTTCAGTTGTTGTGATTTTAAAAGTTCCGCTTTTATTTCAACCAATCGTGTTTAACAAAAAAAAACAAAGGAATTATTTGCTGACCTTCAGTTGTGATTTTAAAAGTTCTGCTTTTATTTCAACCAATCGTGAGTAACAAAAAGAAACAATGGAATTATTTACTGACCTTGAGTTATTGTGATTTTAAAACTTTTGTTTCAATCAATCGTGTTTAACAAAAAAAAACAAAGGAATCATTTACTGACCTTCAGATGTTGTGATTTTAAAAGTTCCTCTTTTATTTCAACCAATCGTGTTTAACACAAAAAACAATGGAATTATTTACTGACCTTCAGTTGTTGTGATTTTTAAAGTTCTGCTTTTGTTTCAACCAATCGTGTTTAACAAAAAAAACAAAGGAACCATTTACTGACCTTCAGTTGTTGTGATTTTAAAAGTTCCGCTTTTATTTCAACCAATCGTGCTTAACAAAAAAAAACAAAGGAATTATTTACTGACCTTCAGTTGTGATTTTAAAAGTTCCGCTTTTATTTCAACCAATCGTGTTTAACAAAAAAAAACAATGGAATTATTTACTGACCTTGAGTTGTTGTGATTTTAAAAGTTTTGCTTTTGTTTCAACCAATCGTGTTTAACAAAAAAAAAAAAACAAAGGAATCATTTACTGACCTTCAGTTGTTGTGATTTTAAAAGTTCCGCTTTCGTTTCCGCCAATCGTGTTTAACAAAAAAAAACAACGGAATTATTTACTGACTTTCAGTTGTTGTGATTTTAAAAGTTCAGCTTTTATTTCAACCAATGGTGTTTAACAAAAAAAACAAAGGAATTATTTACTGACCTTCAGTTGTGATTTTAAAAGTTCCGCTTTTATTTCAACCAATCGTGTTTAACAAAAAAAAACAATGGAATTATTTACTGACCTTGAGTTGTTGTGATTTTAAAAGTTCTGCTTTTGTTTCAACCAATCGTGTTTAACAAAAAAAACAAAGGAATCATTTACTGACCTTCAGTTGTGATTTTAAAAGTTCCGCTTTTATTTCAACCAATCGTGTTTAACAAAAAAAAAACAATGGAATTATTTACTGACCTTGAGTTGTTGTGATTTTAAAAGTTCTGCTTTTGTTTCAACCAATCGTGTTTAACAAAAAAAAAACAAAGGAATCATTTACTGACCTTCAGTTGTTGTGATTTTAAAAGTTCCTCTTTTATTTCAGCCAATCGTGTTTAACAAAAAAAAACAAAGGAATTATTTACTGACCTTCAGTTGTTGTGATTTTAAAAGTTCCGCTTTTGTTTCAGCCAATCGTGTTTAACAAAAAAAACAACGTAATGATTTACTGACTTTCAGTTGTTGTGATTTTAAAAGTTCCGCTTTTATTTCAGCCAATCGTGTTTAACAAAAACAAAACAAAGAAATCATTTACTGGCCTTCAGTTTTTGTGATTTTAAAAGTTCCGCTTTTATTTCAGCCAATAGTGTTTAACAAAAAACAACAACGGAATTATTTACTGACCATCAGTTGTTGTGATTTTAAAAGTTCTGCTTTTGTTTCAGTCAATCGTGTTTAACAAAAAAAACAAAGAAACTATTTACCGACCTTCAGTTGTTGTGATTTGAAAAGTTCTGCTTTTATTTAAGCCAATTGGGTTTAACAAAAAAAATAAAAGGAATTATTTACTGACCTTTAGTTGTTGTGATTTTAAAAGTTCCGCTTTTATTTCAGCCAATCGTGTTTAACAAAAAAAACAAAGGAATCATTTACTGACCTTGAGTTGTTGTGATTTTAAAAGTTCCGCTTTTATTTCAGCCAATCGTTTTTAACAAAAAAAAATAGAATTATTTACTGACCTTCAGTTGTTGTGATTTTAACAGTTCTGCTTTTATTTCATCCAATCGTGTTTAACAAAAAAAAGTAATCATTTACTGACCTTCAGTTGTTGTGATTTTAAAAGTTCCGCTTTTATTTCAGCTAATCGTGTTTAACAAAAAAAAACAACGGAATTATTTACTGACCTTCAGTTGTTGTGATTTTAAAAGTTCTGCTTTTGTTTCAGCCAATCGTGTTTAACAAAAAAAAAAACAATGGAATTATTTACTGACCTTCAGTTGTTGTGATTTTAACAGTTCTGCTTTTATTTCAGCCAATCGTGTTTAACGAAAAAAAACAAAGGAATCATTTACTGACCTTCAGTTGTTGTGATTTTAAAAGTTCCGCTTTTATTTCAGCCAATCGTGTTTAACAAAAAAAACAACGAAATTATTTACTGACCTTCAGTTGTTGTGATTTTAAAAGTTCTGCTTTTGTTTCAGTCAATCATGTTTAACAAAAAAAACAAAGGAATTATTTACCGACCTTCAGTTGTTTTGTTATGACACAAATTCCAATATTTAATGCCCCCCTCGGCGCGCCGGAGGGGGCTGATTTTAGTTGTTGATTTAGTTGTTGTGATTTTAAAAGTTTGTGATTTAAAACCAATCGTGTTTAACAAAAAAAAACAAAGGAATTATTTACTGACCTTCAGTTGTGATTTTAAAAGTTCTGCTTTTGTTTCAACCAATCGTGTTTAACAAAAAAAAACAAAGGAATCATTTACTGACCTTTAGTTGTTGTGATTTTAAAAGTTCCTCTTTTGTTTCAATCAATCGTGTTTAACAAAAAAAACGAAGGAATCATTTACTGACCTTCAGTTGTTGTGATTTTAAAAGTTCCGCTTTTACTTCAGCCAATCGTGTTTAACAAAAAAAAAACGGAATTATTTACTGACTTTCAGTTGTTGTGATTTTAAAAGTTCCGCTTTTATTTCAGCCAATCGTGTTTAACAAAAAAAAACAAAGGAATCATTTACTGGCCTTCAGTTGTTGTGATTTTAAAAGTTCCGCTTTTATTTCAGCCAATCGTGTTTAACAAAAAACAACAACGGAATTATTTACTGACCTTCAGTTGTTGTGATTTTAAAAGTTCTGCTTTTGTTTCAGTCAATCGTGTTTAACAAAAAAAACAAAGGAATTATTTACCGACCTTCAGTTGTTGTGATTTGAAAAGTTCCGCTTTTATTTCAGCCAATTGGGTTTAACAAAAAAAACAAAGGAATCATTTACTGGCCTTCAGTTGTTGTGATTTTAAAAGTTCCGCTTTTATTTCAGCCAATCGTGTTTAACAAAAAAAAACAAAGGAATCATTTACTGACCTTGAGTTGTTGTGATTTTAAAAGCTCCGCTTTTATTTCAGCCAATCGTGTTTAACAAAAAAAAATTAGAATTATTTACTGACCTTCAGTTGTTGTGATTTTAACAGTTCTGCTTTTATTTCAGCCAATCGTGTTTAACAAAAAAAACAAAGGAATCATTTACTGACCTTCAGTTGTTGTGATTTTAAAAGTTTCGCTTTTATTTCAGCCAATCGTGTTTAACAAAAAAAAACAACGGAATTTTTTACTGAACTTCAGTTTTTGTGATTTTAAAAGTTCTGCTTTTGTTTCAGCCAATCGTGTTTAACAAAAAAAACAATGGAATTATTTACTGACCTTCAGTTGTTGTGATTTTAAAAGTTCCGCTTTTATTTCAGCCAATCGTGTTTAACAAAAAAAAACAAAGGAATCATTTACTGACCTTCAGTTGTTGTGATTTTAAAAGTTCCGCTTTTATTTCAGCCAATCGTGTTTAACAAAAAACAACAACGGAATTATTTACTGACCTTCAGTTGTTGTGATTTTAAAAGTTCTGCTTTTGTTTCAGTCAATCATGTTTAACAAAAAAAAACAAAGGAATTATTTACCGACCTTCAGTTGTTGTGATTTGAAAAGTTCCGCTTTTATTTCAACCAATTGGGTTTAACAAAAAAAAAAAGGAATTATTTACTGACCTTTAGTTGTTGTGATTTTAAAAGTTCTCTGCTTTTGTTTCAACCAATTGTGTTTAACAAAAAAAACAAAGGAATCATTTACTGATCTTCAGTTGTTGTGATTTTAAAAGTTCCGCTTTTATTTCAACCAATCGTGTTTAACAAAAAAAACAAAGGAATTATTTGCTGACCTTCAGTTGTGATTTTAAAAGTTCTGCTTTTATTTCAACCAATCGTGAGTAACAAAAAGAAACAATGGAATTATTTACTGACCTTGAGTTATTGTGATTTTAAAACTTTTGTTTCAATCAATCGTGTTTAACAAAAAAAAAACAAAGGAATCATTTACTGACCTTCAGATGTTGTGATTTTAAAAGTTCCTCTTTTATTTCAACCAATCGTGTTTAACACAAAAAACAATGGAATTATTTACTGACCTTCAGTTGTTGTGATTTTTAAAGTTCTGCTTTTGTTTCAACCAATCGTGTTTAACAAAAAAAACAAAGGAACCATTTACTGACCTTCAGTTGTTGTGATTTTAAAAGTTCCGCTTTTATTTCAACCAATCGTGCTTAACAAAAAAAACAAAGGAATTATTTACTGACCTTCAGTTGTGATTTTAAAAGTTCCGCTTTTATTTCAACCAATCGTGTTTAACAAAAAAAACAATGGAATCATTTACTGACCTTCAGTTGTTGTGATTTTAAAAGTTCCGCTTTCGTTTCCGCCAATCGTGTTTAACAAAAAAAAACAACGGAATTATTTACTGACTTTCAGTTGTTGTGATTTTAAAAGTTCAGCTTTTATTTCAACCAATGGTGTTTAACAAAAAAAACAAAGGAATTATTTACTGACCTTCAGTTGTGATTTTAAAAGTTCCGCTTTTATTTCAACCAATCGTGTTTAACAAAAAAAACAATGGAATTATTTACTGACCTTGAGTTGTTGTGATTTTAAAAGTTCTGCTTTTGTTTCAACCAATCGTGTTTAACAAAAAAAACAAAGGAATCATTTACTGACCTTCAGTTGTTGTGATTTTAAAAGTTCCTCTTTTATTTCAGCCAATCGTGTTTAACAAAAAAAACAAAGGAATTATTTACTGACCTTCAGTTGTTGTGATTTTAAAAGTTCCGCTTTTGTTTCAGCCAGTCGTGTTTAACAAAAAAAACAACATAATGATTTACTGACTTTCAGTTGTTGTGATTTTAAAAGTTCCGCTTTTATTTCAGCCAATCGTGTTTAACAAAAACAAAACAAAGAAATCATTTACTGGCCTTCAGTTTTTGTGATTTTAAAAGTTCCGCTTTTATTTCAGCCAATAGTGTTTAACAAAAAACAACAACGGAATTATTTACTGACCATCAGTTGTTGTGATTTTAAAAGTTCTGCTTTTGTTTCAGTCAATCGTGTTTAACAAAAAAAACAAAGAAACTATTTACCGACCTTCAGTTGTTGTGATTTGAAAAGTTCTGCTTTTATTTAAGCCAATTGGGTTTAACAAAAAAAAATAAAAGGAATTATTTACTGACCTTTAGTTGTTGTGATTTTAAAAGTTCCGCTTTTATTTCAGCCAATCGTGTTTAACAAAAAAAAACAAAGGAATCATTTACTGACCTTGAGTTGTTGTGATTTTAAAAGTTCCGCTTTTATTTCAGCCAATCGTTTTTAACAAAAAAAAATAGAATTATTTACTGACCTTCAGTTGTTGTGATTTTAACAGTTCTGCTTTTATTTCATCCAATCGTGTTTAACAAAAAAAAAGGAATCATTTACTGACCTTCAGTTGTTGTGATTTTAAAAGTTCCGCTTTTATTTCAGCAAATCGTGTTTAACAAAAAAAAACAACGGAATTATTTACTGACCTTCAGTTGTTGTGATTTTAAAAGTTCTGCTTTTGTTTCAGCCAATCGTGTTTAACAAAAAAAAAAACAATGGAATTATTTACTGACCTTCAGTTGTTGTGATTTTAAAAGTTCCGCTTTTATTTCAGCCAATCGTGTTTAACAAAAAAAAAACAAAGGAATCATTTAATGGCCTTCAGTTGTTGTGATTTTAAAAGTTCCGCTTTTATTTCAGCCAATCGTGTTTAACAAAAAAAC
The DNA here is from genome assembly GCA_027921565.1 of Artemia sinica. Classification (NCBI taxonomy): domain Eukaryota; kingdom Metazoa; phylum Arthropoda; class Branchiopoda; order Anostraca; family Artemiidae; genus Artemia; species Artemia sinica. The sequence goes on from CM051275.1 coordinate 20,029,219, forward strand.
ATAGAATTATTTACTGACCTTCAGTTGTTGTGATTTTAACAGTTCTGCTTTTATTTCAGCCAATCGTGTTTAACAAAAAAAAACAAAGGAATCATTTACTGACCTTCAGTTGTTGTGATTTTAAAAGTTCCGCTTTTATTTCAGCCAATCGTGTTTAATAAAAAAAACAACGAAATTATTTACTGTCCTTCAGTTGTTGTGATTTTAAAAGTTCTGATTTTGTTTCAGTCAATCATGTTTAGCAAAAAAAAACAAAGGAATTATTTACCGACCTTCAGTTGTTGGGATTTGACAAGTTCCGCTTTTATTTCAGCCAATTGGGTTTAACAAAAAAAAAGAAAAGGAATTATTTACTGACCTTTAGTTGTTGTGATTTTAAAAGTTCCGCTTTTATTTCAGCCAATCGTGTTTAACAAAAAAAAAACAAAGGAATCATTTACTGACCTTGAGTTGCTGTGATTTTAAAAGTTCCGCTTTTATTTCAGCCAATCGTGTTTAACAAAAAACATAGAATTATTTACTGACCTTCAGTTGTTGTGATTTTAACAGTTCTGCTTTTATTTCAGCCAATCGTGTTTAACAAAAAAAACAAAGGAATCATTTACTGACCTTCAGTTGTTGTGATTTTAAAAGTTCCGCTTTTATTTCAGCCAATCGTGTTTAACAAAAAAAACAACGGAATTATTTACTGACCTTCAGTTGTTGTGATTTTAAAAGTTCTGCTTTTGTTTCAGCCAATCGTGTTTAACAAAAAAAACAATGGAATTATTTACTGACCTTCAGTTGTTGTGATTTTAAAAGTTCCGCTTTTATTTCAGCCAATCGTGTTTAACAAAAAAAAACAAAAGGAATTATTAACTGACCTTTAGTTGTTGTGATTTTAAAAGTTCCGCTTTTATTTCAGCCAATCGTGTTTAACAAAAAAAAGGAATTATTTACTGACCTTGAGTTGTGATTTTAAGAGTTTCGCTTTTATTTCAGCCAATCGTGTTTAACAAAAAAAACAAAGGAATTATTTACTGACCTTCAGTTGTTGTGATTTTAAAAATTCTGCTTTTGTTTCAGCCAGTCGTGTTTAAAAAAAAAGGAATTATTTACTGACCTTCAGTTGTTGTGATTTTAAAAGTTCCGCTTTTATTTCAGCCAAACGTGTTTAACAAAAAAAAACAAAGGAATTATTTTTTATTTCAGCCAATCGTGTTTAACAAAAAAAAACAAAGGAATTAATTACTGACCTTCAGTTGTTGTGATTTTTAAAGTTCCTCTTTTATTTCAACCAATCGTGTTTAACAAAAAAAACAATGGAATTATTTACTGACCTTCAGTTGTTGTGATTTTAAAAGTTCTGCTTTTGTTTCAACCAATCGTGTTTAACAAAAAAAAAAGGAATCATTTACTGACCTTCAGTTTTTGTGATTTTAAAAGTTCCGCTTTTATTTCAACCAATCGTGTTTAACAAAAAAAAACAAAGGAATTATTTACTGACCTTCAGTTGTGATTTTAAAAGTTCCGCTTTTATTTCAACCAATCGTGTTTAACAAAAAAAACAATGGAATTATTTACTGACCTTGAGTTGTTGTGATTTTAAAAGTTCTGCTTTTGTTTCAACCAATCGTGTTTAAAAAAAAAAAACAAAGGAATCATTTACTGACCTTCAGTTGTTGTGATTTTAAAAGTTCCTCTTTTATTTCAGCCAATCGTGTTTAACAAAAAAAACAAAGGAACCATTTACTGACCTTCAGTTGTTGTGATTTTAAAAGTTCCGCTTTTGTTTCAGCCAATCGTGTTTAACAAAAAAAACAAAGGAATTATTTACTGACTTTCAGTTGTTGTGATTTTAAAAGTTCCGCTTTTATTTCAACCAATCGTGTTTAACAAAAAAAAACAAAGGAATTATTTACTGACCTTCAGTTGTGATTTTAAAAGTTCCGCTTTTATTTCAACCAATCGTGTTTAACAAAAAAAAACAATGGAATTATTTACTGACCTTGAGTTGTTGTGATTTTAAAAGTTCTGCTTTTGTTTCAACCAATCGTGTTTAACAAAAAAAACAAAGGAATCATTTACTTACCTTCAGTTGTTGTGATTTTAAAAGTTCCTCTTTTATTTCAGCCAATCGTGTTTAACAAAAAAAACAAAGGAATCATTTACTGACCTTCAGTTGTTGTGATTTTGAAAGTTCCGCTTTTGTTTCAGCCAATCGTGTTTAACAAAAAAAAACAACGGAATTATTTACTGACTTTCAGTTGTTGTGATTTTAAAAGTTCCGCTTTTATTTCAGCCAATCGTGTTAATCAAAAAAAACAAAGGAATCATTTACTGGCCTTCAGTTTTTGTGATTTTAAAAGTTCCGCTTTTATTTCAGCCAATCGTGTTTAACAAAAAACAACAACGGAATTATTTACTGACCATCAGTTGTTGTGATTTTAAAAGTTCTGCTTTTGTTTCAGTCAATCGTGTTTAACAAAAAAAAACAAAGAAATTATTTACCGACCTTCAGTTGTGTGATTTGAAAAAGTTCCGCTTTTATTTCAGCCAATTGGGTTTAACAAAAAAAAACAAAGGAATTATTTACTGAACTTTAGTTGTTGTGATTTTAAAAGTTCCGCTTTTATTTCAGCCAATCGTGTTTAACAAAAAAAACAAAGGAATCATTTACTGACCTTGAGTTGTTGTGATTTTAAAAGTTCCGCTTTTATTTCAGCCAATCGTTTTTAACAAAAAAAAATAGAATTATTTACTGACCTTCAGTTGTTGTGATTTTAACAGTTCTGCTTTTATTTCAGCCAATCGTGTTTAACAAAAAAAAAGGAATCATTTACTGACCTTCAGTTGTTGTGATTTTAAAAGTTCCGCTTTTATTTCAGCTAATCGTGTTTAACAAAAAAAAACAACGGAATTATTTACTGACCTTCAGTTGTTGTGATTTTAAAAGTTCTGCTTTTGTTTCAGCCAATCGTGTTTAACAAAAAAAAACAATGGAATTATTTACTGACCTTCAGTTGTTGTGATTTTAAAAGTTCCGCTTTTATTTCAGCCAATCGTGTTTAACAAAAAAAAAACAAAGGAATCATTTACTGGCCTTCAGTTGTTGTGATTTTAAAAGTTCCTCTTTTATTTCAGCCAATCGTGTTTAACAAAAAACAACAACGGAACTATTTACTGACCTTTAGTTGTTGTGATTTTAAAAGTTCTGCTTTTGTTTCAGTCAATCATGTTTAACAAAAAAAAACAAAGGAATTATTTACCGACCTTCAGTTGTTGGGATTTGACAAGTTCCGCTTTTATTTCAGCCAATTGGGTTTAACAAAAAAAAACAAAAGGAATTATTTACTGGCCTTTAGTTGTTGTGATTTTAAAAGTTCCGCTTTTATTTCAGCCAATCGTGTTTAACAAAAAAAACAAAGGAATCATTTACTGACCTTGAGTTGTTGTGATTTTAAAAGTTCCGCTTTTATTTCAGCCAATCGTGTTTAACAAAAAAAATAACGGAATTATTTACTGACCTTCAGTTGTTGTGATTTTAAAAGTTCTGCTTTTGTTTCAGCCAATCGTGTTTAACAAAAAAAAACAATGGAATTATTTACTGACCTTCAGTTGTTGTGATTTTAAAAGTTCCGCTTTTATTTCAGCCAATCGTGTTTAACAAAAAAAAGGAATTATTTACTGACCTTGAGTTGTGATTTTAAGAGTTTCGCTTTTATTTCAGCCAATCGTGTTTAACAAAAAAAAAACAAAGGAATTATTTACTGACCTTCAGTTGTTGTGATTTTAAAAATTCTGCTTTTGTTTCAGCCAGTCGTGTTTAAAAAAAAACAAAGGAATTATTTACTGACCTTCAGTTGTTGTGATTTTAAAAGTTCCGCTTTTGTTTCAGCCAATCGTGTTTAACAAAAAAAAACAAAGGAATTATTTACTGACCTTCAGTTGTGATTTTAAAAGTTCCGCTTTTATTTCAACCAATCGTGTTTAACAAAAAAAACAATGGAATTATTTACTGACCTTCAGTTGTTATGATTTTAAATGTTCTGCTTTTGTTTCAACCAATCGTGTTTAACAAAAAAAAACAAAGGAATCATTTACTGACCTTTAGTTGTTGTGATGTTAAAAGTTCCGCTTTTATTTCAGCCAATCGTGTTTAACAAAAAAAACAAAGGAATTATTTACTGACCTTCAGTTGTTGTGATTTTAAGAGTTCCGCTTTTATTTCAGCCAATCGTGTTTAACAAAAAAAAACAAAAGAATTATTTACTGACCTTCAGTTGTGATTTTAAAAGTTCTGCTTTTGTTTCAGCCAGTCGTGTTTAAAAAAAAGGAATTATTTACTGACCTTCAGTTGTTGTGATTTTAAAAGTTCCGCTTTTATTTCAGCCAATCGTGTTTAACAAAAAAAAAAGGAATTATTTACTGACCTTCAGTTGTTGTGATTTTAAAAGTTCTGCTTTTGTTTCAACCAATCGTGTTTAACAAAAAAAACAAAGGAATCATTTACTAACCTTTAGTTGTTGTGATTTTAAAAGTTCCGCTTTTATTTCAGCCAATCGTGTTTAACAAAAAAAAACAAAGGAATCATTTACTGACCTTCAGTTGTTGTGATTTTAAAAAAAAAAAGCTATTTTAAAATGTATAAGAATTATTTATTTAACAGAAATCCTCGCTTTTTTGAATGGCCAAAGCGTTTAGAATTACACAAATCCTTGTATTAATCATCAACTTTTGTTTTCATAACTCAGATAGACACGTTTAAGCTCTGACTTCAAAAGGGACTCTCCGTAATTATAAACACATGTGGTTTTTAGACTGGAAAAAAGATTTTCTGATAATTGGGAAAAAGGGGGATTTTTTTTGAACGAAATAGCTAAAAGTAAGGAATTATGGTCGTAACACAACAGTGGATGAGAGAGTTTTTGTTTTACATAATAGAAAAAAGCATACTTAGCTTTTTCTATCGAATATACTCATTATATTTTAATGTTTTGTATTGTTGGAGGGGAGGGGGGCTAAGTCCCCCTGAAATTTGAATTTACTAGTAAAATGATTTTTTTTATCTGGATATAAATTAAAAAATGCAAATTCCATAGATTAACAGAAAAAAAAAAACCTGTCTGCTACATAATGAAAATTAAATTCCAAAGCATGAACGTTTTATACGGGGTTTCAATGAAGAATTGTTAAGCAGTTCTCTGATTGGCTGCCTAAAAAACAGGTGTCAGCTCGAAAAAAAACACTCTGGTTGAAAAACTTGGAGTTGAAACAAATTTGTGCGGGGAATCCCCGTTCATACTGTTATCTTTTTTTTGCAATGTTTAGGAACAGGCGGGGAATCCCCACTCGTTTGGAATGGTACCAACGGGACATAAGCAAATAGCACATAGTTTCATAACGTGTTTAATCACGTGTAGAGGTCCCATAGAATAACATGGTAATTGCTATAGCTTTATGCAAAATGGTACCTAGATACCTACTTACAACATAAATATATATATCACTCAATTACTAATACAACTTATTCTCCTCAATATATTTCACTATTGCATTTAAAGCATCTTGAACTATATTGATATGCACTAAATTAAGTTTTGCTGCAAAGCATAACTGCTCCTCGAATTTGAATATGCTCAATGATATCACCTGTCTTGCATACATTTCATTCTATTCCAGGGTTAGTCGAGATCCTCTTGTAACTGCTACTGCTATGTTTAGTATGCTTGTGTTTGTATCATTGCTGCTAGTAGAAAGGGGGGTGCTACTCGTGACATGACCACGTGGTTTATGGTTTTCTCAGTGAGAATGAAAAAACAGAAATTTTCTCACTTGGAAAAACAGGAATTTTCTCACATTTATGTCTGTTTTCATGGATGGTTATGTGTGTTGGTCGATTTATTTGATGTTTTTCATGGATGGTTATGGATGATTTATGGTTTTTGTCAGTGAGAATTTGAATAACAGGAACTTTCTCACATTTATGTCTGTTTTTATGGTTTTTGTCAGTGAGAATGGAAAAACAGGAACTTTCTCACATTTATGTATGTTTTTATGGTTTTTGTCAGTGAGAATGGAGAAACAGGAACTTTCTCACATTTATGTCTGTTCGTTGTCAGTGAGAATGGACATGCTCGACGCGAATGTTATGAGATTGTTTGGCTAACCTAACCTGAGAACTTGATTTACATAATCGCTAGGGGAAATTATTGATTCACGAAGGGGGAATTAAGAAACATTATGCTTTCTTTGATCTTTAGGCGAACCTAACCTGAGAACATGATTTACATAATCGCTAGGGGAAATTATTGATTCACGAAGGGGGAATTAAGAAACATTATGGTTTCTTTGATCTTTAGGCGAACCTAACCTGAGAACTTGATTTACATAATCGCTAGGGGAAATTATTGATTCACGAAGGGGAATTAAGAAACATTATGGTTTCTTTGATCTTTAGGCGAACCTAACCTGAGAACTTGATTTACATAATCGGCGGGGGAATTATTGATTCACGAAGGGGGAATTAAGAAACATTATGGTTTCTTTGATCTTTAGGCGAACATAACCTGAGAACTTGATTTACATAATCGACGGGGAAATTATTGATTCACGAAGGGGGAATTAAGAAACATTATGGCTTCTTTAATATTAGGTCTGAGGGATAAACGTTCTTTAGGTCAGAGAGAAAAATTAATATTCTATTTTTAAATAGGGCTTCATTGATCTTTAGTGCCAGGAATTATAAATGACATCACTTATTATCTTGGAATTATGCGGGAGTCTAAAGAGATAGAAATTCTATTTTTAAATACGGCTTCACTGAGCTTTAAGTCGGAGAGATAAATTGATATTCTAACGAAACCTTAATAGTTTAGCTAGGAAAATTTATGAGATGAAGAGATTAACGTAGGAAAGGGTTTCCTAGAAATTTGAAATGTGAAAGCACAGAGTTGCCAAAAAACAAAAGGAACACACAGAAATTACTTTTAGGGGATTATTTGGGCGAAACGGTTTTAGACAGCTTATGGAATTATTTCGGCGAAACAGTTAGAGACATTTTAAAAGATGATTTAAAAGATGATTTTAGAAGAGGTTTTTAGTGTGGTCGTTTTAATACACAAGTTGTATTTTAACAGTGTTGTGAGGTACCCTACCCCAACCCCAAAGGGCCCCGATCGCCCTACCCCGATCCAAAGGGTTCCAATCCCCATACCCCAACCCCGAAGGAAGCCCCGGTCCCCAAAGGTCCCCCCAAGCTCCCAAAGAGCCCCAGTCCCCCAAACGCCCTCCTCAGACCCCCAAAGGCCCTCCCCTGGTCCTCAAAGGGCCCCCGGACCACCAAAGGGCCCCCCGGACCCCAGAGGCCCTCACCCGGTCCCCAAAGGTCCACCGGGCCCCCAAAGGACCAATTGGCCCTCAAGTGCCCCCCCAGACCTCCAAAGGCCGTCTCTGTGCCCCAAAGGCCCTCCCCCGGTCCCCAAAGGTCCCCCGGGCCCGAGAAGCGCCGCGGGCCAGGAAAGCGCCGCAAGGGGATGCGCCACAGGGGGATTCGCCGCGGGTCGGGTGGAGCGCCGCAGGGGATGCGCCGCAGGGAGGCGCCGCAGGGATGCGTCGCAGGGATGCGCCGCAGGGATGCGCCGCAAAAAAGTAAACTAAAAAGTAATCTATGTATCCGAGAAAAGGATGTTGATGTAGAATTTAATCACGTTGATACTTAGATTTTGTCAATTTTATCCGACTGGTCGCGCCGGATTTCCCAGCATTAATTAAAAGATCCCCAAAGGGCCCCCGGCGCCCCAAAGGCCTGATTTTTCAAAATTCATTTTGAATTTCTTTCGTTGAAATGCAATAAATAAAAGTTCAAATAGGGATAAAATCCTTTTAATAGACAGTGATGATAGAAATTCACAAAAATACCAGATATTTCGGTCACATATACAGTGACCGTCATCAGTAGTAAAACTAAAATAAAACAATTTAAAACAAAAGTTTATATACTAAATCAAATAACACTACATATTGTTTGAATCTCTAATTCTTTTCAAAGCAAAGGCGGAAGCTATTCTCTTTGACCTTCTTGGATTCGGTTCATTAGCGTTCAATGATATAACATTTGGACAAAGGTCAACTACATTGGGTGAATTGAACTTTACTCTCTCAGATTTTAATAAATTATCATAGATAGAGTCCAGCCCATATTCACCTGTATCTCGATTCAAAGCAATATTCTTGAATAAGATTTTCTTTATTTCAAGAATTTCACGAAAATTTTGCTTTAAACCCCGATCCCTAGAAATCAAAGAGACATTCTCGAACAAAATAAAATGGTCTGGAAAATTAAAAATATGTTCTGAAAGGGCTGAAGTGAAATCTTCAGACTTAGAAACTTGCTTTAAAGCCGAAGAAATAGAATCTTTGTGTTGTAATAATCTCATTTCCAAACTCTGGTTAGTACGTCCCACATATGAGCTTCCACAAGTACATGGGATCTGATAAACCCCACTTTGTTGCCCCATTGAAGTTAGATCCTTCTCAGAATTTAGAAAACTACCCAAAGTATTATTACTCTTTAAAGCTACCCTTAGACCATTGCTTTGTAAAATTCTTTTAAGTTTTTCACTTAGCCCGGGTACATATGGTAAGGAACAAAAAACATCCTTCTCCCGATTCTTCTCCAAGACTTCCTTAGAAATCTCTAGAAACCTTTTTCTTCTTTTTGAAAAAGTCTGGTTAATTAACCATTCTGGATACATGTTACTTATTAGTATTTTCCTTAGAAAAGACAACTCCTCCTCAACAAATTTTGGAGAGCAAATACTAAAGATCCGATCAGTTAAAGAAATGATCAAACCAATTTTTACTTGGCGAGCGTGACCGGAACTATAAGACAAAAATCTATTGTTATTTGTCGGTTTTCTGTAAATTTTAAAATCCAGACTATTTTGATTTTTCAAAAGAAGAACATCAAGGAAAGGAAGTTTCCCATTCTCTTCCAATTCAACGGTAAACTTTAAATCCCCTCCCAAACAATTAAGATGTTCCAAAAATCCTTTTAATTCCTCCTCCCCATAATCCCATACTGAAATAATGTCATCCATATACCGGCCCCTGAAAATATGTTTTAAAAAATATGAATCTAACGCAATTGTTTCAATATTCTCCACAAAAATATTAGCTAATAAAGGGGATAAAGGGGCCCCCATAGGTAAACCATTTATTTCAGTAGTGTTTGGTTGTGGTTTACCTTGTCACAGTTACATTTTCTTGATTTTTCAAAGTTCATTTTGGATTTCTTTCGTTGAAATGCAAGAGTTGGAATATTTCAGTAGTGTTTTGTCGTGGTTTACCTTGTCACAGTTACATTCTCTTGATTTTTATAGTTCATTTTGAATTTCTTTCATTGTAATGTAAGAGTTGGATTATTTCAGTAGTGTTTTGTCGTGGTTTACCATGTCATAGTTACATTCCCTTGATTTTTCAAAGTTCATTTTGAATTTCTTTCATTGAAATGCAAGAGTTAGAATATTTCAGTAGTGTTTGGTTGTGGTTTACCTTGTCACAGTTACATTCTCTTGATTTTTCAAAGTTCATTTTGGATTTCTTTCATTGAAATGCAAGAGTTGGAATATTTCAGTAGTGTTTTCTCGTGGTTTACCTTACCACACTTACATTCTCTTGATTTTTCAAAGTTCATTTTGAATTTCCTTCGTTGAAAAGCAAGAGTTGGAATATTTCAGTAGTGTTTGGCTGTGGTTTACCTTGTCACAGTTACATTCTTCCTATTTTTCAAAGTTCATTTTGAATTTCTTTTGTTGAAAAGCAAGAGTTGGAATATTTCAGTAGTGTTTTTTCGTGGTTTACCATGTCACAGTTACATTCCCTTGATTTTCCAAACTTCATTTTGAATTTCTTTCATTGAAATGCAAGAGTTGGAATATTTCAGTAGTGTTTTGTCGTGGTTTACCTTGTCACAGTTACATTCTCTTGATTTTTCAAAGTTCATTTTGAGTTTCTTTCATTGAAATGCAAGAGTTGGATTATTTCAGTAGTGTTTTGTCATGGTTTACCTTGTCAAAGTTACATTCTCTTGATTTTTCAAAGTTCATTTGAATTTCTTTCGTTGAAATGCAAGAGTTGGAATATTTCAGTAGTGTTTGGTTGTGGTTTACCTTGTCACACTTACATTTTCTTGATTTTTCAAAGTTCATTTTGAATTTCTTTCATTGAAATGCAAGAGTTGGAATATTTCAGTAGTGTTTTGTCGTGGTTTACCATGTCACAGTTACATTCTCTTGATTTTTCAAAGTTCATTTTGGATTTCTTTCGTTGAAATGCAAGAGTTGGAATATTCCAGTAACGTTTTGTCATGGTTTACCTTGTCACAGTTACATTCCCTTGATTTTTCAAAGTTCATTTTGAATTTCTTTCATTGAAATGCAAGAGTTAGAATATTTCAGTAGTGTTTGGTTGTGGTTTACCATGTCACAGTTACATTCCCTTGATTTTTCAAAGTTCCTTTTTTATTTCTTTCATTGAAATGCAAGAGTTGGTATATTTTAGTAGTGTTTTGGTGTGGTTTACCTTGCCACACTTACATTCTCATGATTTTTCAAAGTTCATTTTGGATTTCTTTCATTGAAATGCAAGAGTTGGAATATTTCAGTAGTGTTTTGTCGTGGTTTACCTCGTCACAGTTACATTCTCTTGATTTTTCAAAGTTCATTTTGGATTTCTTTCGTTAAAATGCAAGAGTTGGAATATTTCAGTAGCATTTTGTCGTGGTTTACCTTGTCACAGTTACATTTTCGTGATTTTTCAAAGTTCATTTCGAATTTCTTTCATCTAAATGCAAGAGTGGGATCATTTCAGTAGTGTTTTGTTGTGGTTTACCTTGACACAGTTACATTTTCTTGATTTTTTCAAAGTTCATTTCGGTTTTCTTTCATTGAAATGCAAGAGTTGGAATATTTCAGTAGTGTTTTGTCGTGGTTTACCTTATCACAGTTACATTCTCTTGATTTTTCAAAGTTCATTTTGGATTTCTTTCGTTGATATGCAAGAGTTGGAATATTTCAGTAGTGTTTTGTCGTGGTTTACCTTGTCACAGTTACATTCTCTTGATTTTTCAAAGTTCATTTTGGATTTCTTTCATTGAAATGCAAGAGTTGTAATATTTCAGTAGTGTTTTGTCGTGGTTTACCTTGTCACATTTACATTCTCTTAATTTTTCAAAATTCATTTTGAATTTCTTTCGTTGAAATGCAAGAGTTGGAATATTTCAGTAGTGTTTGGTTGTGGTTTACCATGTCGCAGTTACATTTTCTTGATTTTTCAAAGTTCACTTTGAATTTCTTTCATTTCACTTGAATTTCTTTCAAAGTTTTCACTTTGAAAACTTTGAAAAATCAATAGAATGTAACTGTGACAAGGTAAACCACGACAAAACACTACTAAAATATTCCAACTCTTGCATTTCAATGAAAGAAATCCAAAATGAACTTTAAAAAATCAAGAAAATGTAACTGTGACAAGGTAAACCACGACAAAACACTACTGAAATAACCCCACTCTTGCATTTCAATGAAAGAAATTCAAAATGAACTTTGAAAAATCAAGAGAATGTAACTGTGACAAGGTAAACCACGACAAAACGCTACTGAAATATTCCAATTCTTGCATTTCAACGAAAGAAATCCAAAATGAACTTTGAAAAGTCAGGAGAATGTAACTGTGACAAGGTAAACCACGACAAAACACTACTGAAATATTCCAACTCTTGCATTTCAACGAAAGAAAACCGAAATGAACTAGGAAAAATCAAGAAAATGTAACTGTGACAAGGTAAACCACGACAAAACACTACTGAAATTTTTCAACTCTTGCATTTCAACGAAAGAAATTCAAAATGAACTTTGAAAAATCATGAAAATATAAGTCTGACAAGGTAAACCACGATAAAACACTACTGAAATATTCCAACTCTTGCATTTCAATAAAAGAAATTCAAAATGAACTTTGAAAAATTAAGAGAATGTAACTGTGATAAGGTAAACTACAACAAAACACTACTGAAATATTCCAGCTCTTGCATTTCAACGAAAGAAATTCAAAATGAATTTTGAAAAATTAAGAGAATGTAAATGTGACAAGGTAAACCACGACAAAACACTACTGAAATATTACAACTCTTGCATTTCAATGAAAGAAATCCAAAATGAACTTTGAAAAATCAAGAGAATGTAACTGTGACAAGGTAAACCACGACAAAACACTACTAAAATATACCAACTGTTGCATTTCAATGAAAGAAATCCAAAATGAACTTTGAAAAATCAAGAAAATGTAAGTGTGACAAGGTAAACCACGAAAAAACACTACTGAAATGATCCCACTCTTGCATGTCAATGAAAGAAATTCGAAATGAACTTTGAAAAATAGGAAGAATGTAACTGTGACAAGGTTAACCATGACAAAACACTACTGAAATATTCCAACTCTTGCATTTCAATGAAAGAAACCCAAAATGAACTTTGAAAAAGCATGAGAATGTAAGTGTGACAAGGTAAACCACACCAAAACACTACTAAAATATACCAACTCTTGCATTTCAATGAAAGAAATCCAAAATGAACTTTGAAAAATCAAGAAAATGTAAGTGTGACATGGTAAACCACGAAAAAACACTACTGAAATGATCCCACTCTTGCATTTCAATGAAAGAAATTCGAAATGAACTTTGAAAAATCAAGAAAATGTAACTGTGACAAGGTAAACCACGACAAAACACTACTGAAATATTCCAACTCTTGCATATCAACGAAAGAAATCCAAAATGAACTTTGAAAAATCAAGAGAATGCAACTGTGATAAGGTAAACCACGACAAAACACTGCTGAAATATTCCAACTCTTGTATTTCAATGAAAGAAAACCGAAATGAACTTTGAAAAAATCATGAAAATGTAACTGTGTCAAGGTAAACCACAACAAAAACTACTGAAATGATCCCACTCTTGCATTTCAATGAAAGAAATTCGAAATGAACTTTGAAAAATCACGAAAATGTAACTGTGACAAGGTAAACCACGACAAAACGCTACTGAAATATTCCAACTCTTGCATTTCAACGAAAGAAATCCAAAATGAACTTTGAAAAATCAAGAGAATGTAACTGTGACGAGGTAAACCACGACAAACACTACTGAAATATTCCAACTCTTGCATTTCAATGAAAGAAATCCAAAATGAACTTTGAAAAATCATGAGAATGTAAGTGTGGCAAGGTAAACCACACCAAAACACTACTAAAATATACCAACTCTTGCATTTCAATGAAAGAAATAAAAAAGGAACTTTGAAAAATCAAGGGAATGTAACTGTGACATGGTAAACCACGAAAAAACACCACTGAAATGATCCCACTCTTGCATTTCAATGAAAGAAATTCGAAATGAACTTTGAAAAATAGGAAGAATGTAACTGAGACATGGTAAACCACGACAAAACACTACTGAAATATTCCAACTCTTGCATTTCAATGAAAGAAATTCAAAATGAACTTTGAAAAATCAAGAAAATGTAAGTGTGACAAGGTAAACTACAACCAAACACTACTGAAATATTCCAACTCTTGCATTTCAACGAAAGAAATTCAAATGAACTTTGAAAAATCAAGAGAATGTAACTTTGACAAGGTAAACCATGACAAAACACTACTGAAATAATCCAACTCTTGCATTTCAATGAAAGAAACTCAAAATGAACTTTGAAAAATCAAGAGAATGTAACTGTGACAAGGTAAACCACGACAAAACACTACTGAAATATTCCAACTCTTGCATTTCAATGAAAGAAATTCAAAATGAAGTTTGGAAAATCAAGGGAATGTAACTGTGACATGGTAAACCACGAAAAAACACTACTGAAATATTCCAACTCTTGCTTTTCAACAAAAGAAATTCAAAATGAACTTTGAAAAATAGGAAGAATGTAACTGTGACAAGGTAAACCACAGCCAAACACCACTGAAATATTCCAACTCTTGCTTTTCAACGAAGGAAATTCAAAATGAACTTTGAAAAATCAAGAGAATGTAAGTGTGGTAAGGTAAACCACGAGAAAACACTACTGAAATATTCCAACTCTTGCATTTCAATGAAAGAAATCCAAAATGAACTTTGAAAAATCAAGAGAATGTAACTGTGACAAGGTAAACCACAACCAAACACTACTGAAATATTCTAACTCTTGCATTTCAATGAAAGAAATTCAAAATGAACTTTGAAAAATCAAGGGAATGTAACTGTGACATGGTAAACCACGACAAAACACTACTGAAATAATCCAACTCTTACATTACAATGAAAGAAATTCAAAATGAACTATAAAAATCAAGAGAATGTAACTGTGACAAGGTAAACCACGACAAAACACTACTGAAATATTCCAACTCTTGCATTTCAACGAAAGAAATCCAAAATGAACTTTGAAAAATCAAGAAAATGTAACTGTGACAAGGTAAACCACAACCAAACACTACTGAAATATTCCAACTCTTGCATTTCAACGAAAGAAATTCAAAATGAATTTTGAAAAATCAGGCCTTTGGGGCGCCGGGGGCCCTTTGGGGATCTTTTAATTAATGCTGGGAAATCCGGCGCGCCCAGTCGGATAAAATTGACAAAATCTAAGTATCAACGTGATTAAATTCTACATCAACATCCTTTTCTCAGATACATAGATTACTTTTTAGTTTACTTTTTTGCGGCGCATCCCTGCGGCGCATCCCTGCGACGCATCCCTGCGGCGCCTCCCTGCGGCGCATCCCCTGCGGCGCTTCCCCCGACCCGCGGCGAATCCCCCTGCAGCGCATCCCCTTGCGGCGCTTTCCTGGCCCGCGGCGCTTCTCGGGCCCGGGGGACCTTTGGGGCCCGGGGGAGGGCCTTTGGGGCACAGAGAGGGCCTTTGGGGGTCTGGGGGGGCAATTGAGGGCCGATTGGTCCTTTGGGGGCCCGGTGGACCTTTGGGAACCGGGTGAGGGCCTCTGGGGTCCGGGGGGACCTTTGGTGGTCCGGGGGCCCTTTGAGGACCAGGAGAGGGCCTTTGGGAGTCCGGGGGCCCTTTGGGAGCCCTGGGAACCTTTGGGGACCGGGGGGTTCCTTCTGGATTGGGGTATGGGGATTGGAACCCTTTGGATTCGGGGTAGGGCGATCGGGGACCTTTGGGGTTGGGGTATGGTACCTCACAACACTGTTAAAATACAACTTGTGTATTAAAACGACCACACTCAAAACCTCTTCTAAAATCATCTTTTAAATCATCTTTTAAAATGTCTCTAACTGTTTCGCCGAAATAATTCCATAAGCTGTCTAAAACCGTTTCGCCCAAACAATCCCCTAAAAGTAATTTCTGTGTTTTTTTTTGTTTTTTGGAAACTCTGTGCTTTCACATTTCAAATTTCTAGGAAACCCTTTCCTACGTTAATCTCTTCATCTCATAAATTTTCCTAGCTAAACTATTAAGGTTTCTTTAGAATATCAATTTATCTCTCCGACTTAAAGCTCAGTGAAGCCGTATTTAAAAATAGAATTTCTATCTCTTTAGACTCCCGCATAATTCCAAGATAACAAGTGATGTCATTTATAATTCCTGACACTAAAGATCAATGAAGCCCTATTTAAAAATAGAATATTAATTTTTCTCTCTGACCTAAAGAACGTTTATCTCTCAGACCTAAGATTAAAGAAGCCATAATGTTTCTTAATTCCCCCTTCGTGAATCAATAATTTCCCCGTCGATTATGTAAATCAAGTTCTCAGGTTATGTTCGCCTAAAGAGCAAAGAAACCATAATGTTTCTTAATCCCCCTTCGTGAATCAATAATTTCCCCGCCGATTATGTAAATCAAGTTCTCAGGTTAGGTTCGCCTAAAGATCAAAGAAACCATAATGTTTCTTAATTCCCCCTTCGTGAATCAATAATTTCCCCTAGCGATTATGTAAATCAAGTTCTCAGGTTAGGTTCGCCTAAAGATCAAAGAAACCATAATGTTTCTTAATTCCCCCTTCGTGAATCAATAATTTCCCCTAGCGATTATGTAAATCAAGTTCTCAGGTTAGGTTCGCCTAAAGATCAAAGAAACCATAATGTTTCTTAATTCCCCCTTCGTGAATCAATAATTTCCCCTAGCGATTATGTAAATCAAGTTCTCAGGTTAGGTTAGCCAAACAATCTCATAACATTCGCGTCGAGCATGTCCATTCTCACTGACAACGAACAGACATAAATGTGAGAAAGTTCCTGTTTTTCCATTCTCACTGACAAAAACCATAAAAACATACATAAATGTGAGAAAGTTCCTGTTTTTCCATTCTCACTGACAAAAACCATAAAAACAGACATAAATGTGAGAAAGTTCCTGTTATTCAAATTCTCACTGACAAAAACCATAAATCATCCATAACCATCCATGAAAAACATCAAATAAATCGACCAACACACATAACCATCCATGAAAATAGACATAAATGTGAGAAAATTCCTGTTTTTCCAAGTTAGAAAATTCCTGTTTTTTCATTCTCACTGAGAAAACCATAAACCACGTGGTCATGTCACGAGTAGCACCCCCCTTTCTACTGCTGCTGTTACCAGCTCCACTACCAACTTCCAATAATGTAAACAATCCCCTCATTATTGCTAATATATATCTTGTCAAATAAAAAACAACAACTTGATGATAAAAAATTGTATTCAAACTCTTTTCTCTCTGAATTCTGTTCTCTTACTAATATGAATTACATTGAAAATCCATCCTTGTTTTGGATATGGTTGGTATGGCTGGTTGCTAGGGTCTCATAGTTATGGTATCATGTAAGTAGGTCTTTACTCTAGTTTAGGGTATGATCTTTAGAACCCTTAGGTGTCCTGTCAGTGCTGCAGAATAAATTGTGTCCCGGCCGGAATTATATATAATATACTACGGTATGAAAGGTCTTCTGGCCGGAGTACTGTTAGTGCCTCAGGGGTCTTACCTATGTATTGCATAGCCATTCAAATGCCCTGAAGGGTCTTCTGGCTGGTCTTCTGGCCGGACGTAGATATAGCATACTAGTATAACTGTGTCTTTGAGGATGACTTAATCCCCCACAGTCCCAAGGGGAAGGGCTGCAAGCTATGAACTTTGCCCATTGTTTACATATAGTATTGGTTATTGGGAAGTATGCAGACGTTTTCAGGGGGAATTTTTCTTGTGGGAGAGGGGTTGGGAAGAGGAGGATTACGTTGGAAGATCTTTCCACGGATGAAGTTTTCATGGGGAAAGGGATATTTCTTTGAAGGGAACGACGGGTTTTCCAGTATTATCTTAAAAAAGATCAGAAAATAAATTAAAACAAGTTATTTTAACTGAAAGTAAGGAGCAACATTAAAACTTAAAACAAACAGAAATTATAACGTTTACGAGGGGTTTCGCCCCCAATTCAATAAACCGTTCTTTACGCCAAAGTTTTGTTATTACTTTCAAAACAGCTATTTAAAAGAACTTTCAAAAGAACTTTCAATATCTAATTAAACGGCCTTTGTGATTCAAGAGTCACTCTTAAAGAATGGGAATAAAATTTGAACTTTTGCGTCAAGAGCGAGGTATTGACTAGGGGATAAACCCCCTCATATACGTAACAAATTCTATTCATTTTGAGTTTTAATGTTGCTCCTTATTTTTCGTTGAAAAAACTTTTAATACCTATAGAAAGTGAGATCGAAACACATTTTCCGTGGAACTTGTTGAGAATACAGCCAATTAAACGAATACCTGAAACTATTGTTAAACACTGCTTTGGGATAAATTTAACAAGACTTCCTCTTTCTTTTAAAGCACGTAAGTTTCAGATCATAATTGACCTATGTCACTACTGTAACTTCCAATATTCTAATTTTGGTTGGCAGAGTTGTTTTTCCGTTTTTCTAAAAAGTCTAAACTGTAAAAAAAAAGCCCTGGGCATCAGCTATTCCACATTTTTAAATCCTCACTGCATCCATTATATTTACTAATAATTAATTTGAAAAAATAAAAAAAAGTTTTCCAAATAAAAGTAAAAAGCTAGATTAAACCATAAATGAACAAAACTAAAGTAAAAAAAATATTCAAACTCGAAATAAACAGAAATCAGTATTAATGAATAAATGAGACTCAAAACAAGCAGAAATTATAATTAATAGGGAAATCAAAATTACCACAACGAGGAGTAGGGCTAAAACAAACCTTTTAAGGGCTAGGGCGTTATTTTTAATTTATTCACAACAATTTCTATTTCGAACACTGTATTCTATTTGTCATGAAAATAGCAATTAAAAAACAGGAAATTATTACAACAACCAGTACTACTAGATAGAACTAATAAAAATTGAAATACTGTTTATTATATAATTATATTCATTCTTGGAAGACTCAGCAATCATAGATTTGTCAAGGTTATAAAAGAAAAACGTTTAAAATGTTTTATTTTAGTAAAGTCCAAATGTTGATGTGGACTTTATAAGGCTTAAGAGCGCTAGCACTACTCCTGTTCGTGGTAATTTTTGTTTGTTTTAAGTTTGACCTAACTATTTATTCTAATTTGCGCTTGTTTGGGGCTTCATTTATAAATTGATAAGAATTTCTGTTCGTTTTAAATTTTATTTATTTTTTACGTCTTTGGTTTAATTTAGTTCTTTAGTTTTCTTTGAAAAATTCTTTTTGTTTTTTTTTAGTTAATTTCTTATTGTTTTAATTGACGCCGTTTTTTATTGGTTTGCAAAAGAAACACTTGTAAAGTTTTATTCATTTTTTCTGCGTTGCTTAAAAGAATTAAGATTTTCACTTGTCATTTTTACTTTGGACAAAATTTTGCAGCTAATTTCAGCAATGGTTATACTATAGAACTTTGGATGGAAAGAGTGAATATTATTTGATAAATGGGTCGAAAGTCATTGCATAATTTTCAGCCTTCAAAAGGGATTAAGCCATCTTGACCCCCATCAAGTGATAGCCTTGAATATAGATAACTATTGGTCGATTACTTTATTGTAAGAATTTTATTGCATTATATTTTATTTAAACTGCGAGTTTATTAAAAGAAATGCATCCTGAGCTCATTTATTTAAAAGAAATTTGATTTGCTCTTAAAGAAAGATATAAAATATAAAAATTTACTTTTTAAACAAGTGTTTTTATGTATATTCAGTTTTTGCTTTTTTTTATTACTAAACTTTTATTATTAATCAATATTAAGAACAGTTTTCCTTTTTTTCAGGTTTTTCCCTAAGAATTAAAATTGTGGATCCTATTTTAATTTATTAAGTTGCAAGTTGACCTGAGCGTTGGCTTTTATTGTGTTCAATATAATTATTGCATGAATTTTCTTCAATTTGAAATCAAGGTTTAGAATGGTTCTTGAATTAAGCTTTTGATGGAGCGCTAACTTAGAGATAACATACTCAAAAGAATCCTCCTTGGAGAATGTTCAAAAGATTGGCTACAAATGAAAATGAAATATAAATGTAATAAGAGGCATCACTCAGCTCCCTTTATTTTTGACTACTTTAAACTCTTTTATTCGTGGCTTTAATGTAAACGTACGCTCGGTCGAACGGGCGACACATGTCATTCTGACAACTTGGATGTGCAAAGTGTCTTTGATTAAGGTAAACATTCCCCTCAGTATTCCCTGAAACTTTCAATTTAACACCCTTAGTCATTCTTGAGACATTTCACGTACACCATTTTGACAGCCCGGTATACACCAGATGACAACCTGGATATACATAGCGTCTTTTGATTTAGCTGAACATTCCTATCAACATCACTGACAAGTTTGAACTTAATAAGATTATCCTTTCCTGAGATGTGGCAGCTATGCTCACATTCCCTCTCACAATTCTTTGAAGGTTTAACAAAAAGATCTAAACTACTCCTGCGATATTGCAGATACCCCTTCGTGGCAATTTGGTTGCATATAGTGTATTTTGATTTCGTACGACACTCCCCTTAATATTTTCTGAAAGTTGAGTATTGAAAATTCCTGAAATATTCAAAATACACCCTTTTTACGATCAGGATTCTCCAGAGGTATATTCATTGGGCCTCTTACTATTTCAAATAAAATGGGAAAAGAGACTTTTAAAGAGACTTTTGTCTCTTTAAAAGGACACTGGTACTTTAAGTTTCCCATCGAATGATCCACCTCCAAGGTTTCTAGAACCACATCTTTACTAACTTTGACAACTAGCCCCCCCCCACCTACTCCACGCCCTTAATACATCAGATAAAAATTTTGAGATAGACATTTTGTTAAAAATAGTTCAGGGTTCCGATAACAAAAAACCCCGGTGTCAACACAGCCCCCCAGGGCCCGGGGGTAGGCGTTTTAAGTTATGCCCTGGGGGTATATATGGTTGTTATGGGATGGATGCTCGTTTTAACTTCCTAGAGGGCTCATTTGACTGGAAATTGAAAGTTGTAATTCACTTTTTAAGAGTCTAAAGTGATTAGAGGGCAGCTAGCCTCCCCCACACTCCCTTTTTTCCCAGAGGCACTTCATATAGAAGGGGTCGTCTCATAAACTTCAAAGGGGGCTCATTCGATGGGAAATTGAGAGTTCTAGTGCCCTTTTTATGAGTCAAAATTTATCGGGGGGCAACTGCCCCCCCAAGCCCTTTTCCCCAAACACATCTGATTAAAAATTTGAGGTAGCCATTTTGTTAAAAATAGTTCAAAGATCATATAATAAAAACTCCTTTACGTATGGCCAATTCGTTAAAAATAGTTCAAATGTCAGATAAGAAAAATTTCTGTGTCGACAAAACCCCCCAGGCCCCGGGGAAGACGTTGTAAGTATTGCTCTGGGGGCATATGTGGTTCTTATGGAAGGTGTACTCGTATAAACTTCTAAGGGCTAATATGATTGGAAGCTGAAATTTCTCGTTCACTTTTTAAGAGTCGAAAGAGATTGGAGGGCAACGATCCCCCCTCTCCACGCCCTATTTTCATCAAACCCATCCGATAGGAACTTTGAGAGAGCCATTTTTTCAAAATAGGGATGACAAAAACTTTGATGTCGACACTTTCTCCCGAGGCCCGGGTGGCAGGCATTGTAACCATGTCCTGGGGCCATATGTGATTCTTATGAAAGCGATGCTCGTATAAACTTCAGAGAGGGTTCATTTGAATGGAAAATAAAAGTTGTACTTCATTTTCTCAGAGTGAAAAAAGATCAGAGGGCAACTAGCCCCTCCCGCCCTCACCGTCTACTGGTGTATCGGATGGATAAACCCATCCGATAAAAATTTGAGGTGACCCTTTTGTTAACAATAGTTCAACCATCAGATATTAAAACTCAGGGGTGAACACAACCCCTCAGGACCCAGGGACAGGCGCTGTAAGCTATACTCTGGGGATATATATGGTTCTTATAGAAGGGATACTCGTATAAACTTCAGAGAGAGCTCATTTCATTGAAATTTGCAATTTTTAGTTAACTTTTAAAGATTCAAAAGAGACCAAAACGTCATATTTATGGGGATGATTTGACCAAAAAAGTGTATAAATATATAAACACTCAGAAAAAACATGCAAATGTTATCAACCAGCAGGATTTTCTTCTACAATGTAAGATGTAGTTTTATTTGAAATCATATATAAACTTTTGTTTTAAATTGTTTTAGTTTAGTTTTACTACTGACGACGGTTACTGTATATGTGACCGAAATATCTGGTATTTTTTGTGAATTTTTATACACTGTCTATTAAAAAGGATTTTATCCCTATTTTGAACTTTTATTTTATCGTCATGGAAAGGCAGTGTCGTCTCCAAAATTAATTACTTCATATTTATGGGGATGATTTGACCGAAAAAGTGTATAAATATATAAACACTCAGAAAAAAAACATGCAAATGTTATCAACCAGCAGGATTTTCTTCTACAATGTAAGATGTAGTTTTATTTGAAATCATATATAAACTTTTGTTTTAAATTGTTTTAGTTTAGTTTTACTGCTGACGACGGTCTATTTTGAACTTTTATTTTATCGTCATGGAAAGGCAGTGTGGTCTCCGAAGCTATCTCCCTCCTATACAGAATATATTCTGCTCATTTTGGGATTTAATGTTACTCTTTACTTTCATAATAACAGCGCAGACCAAAATTATTCCGAGAAATCATAAGGGAGTAGATATCAACTTCACAATTTTGATCCGTTTTTTAAAGTTTCTGTTGTACACCTCTCGCCCCCTAAAAAGAAAACTATTTTCCTTTGCCGGAAAATACCCTTTTGCTGGGTTGTTGATGGAAAACTTTTCCACAGAGAGGGAGTCCTGTTGTTCTGCATCGCGCAGAAGGTTTAGTAAACGATCATGAGTGAAGCGATCTATCATCTTGGACCAACGACGTTTCCTATTTTCTTATTTTTCCGCTTTAGCGCAACCAAAGTACATGCAAGAAAAGCCAAATCAGTATTATTTTGCATTTCTCACACGGTAGACACTTCACTACCCGACTCTGACCTGAGACTAAAAATCTGGCTGTGATTTGAAATTAAACTTGAAATTAGCTTTAGTCAAGATTGAAGGGTTGATTGAAGAGTCAATTGAAGGTTGATTGAAGCACACGTCAATCGATTGACAGAAGCTTTTGATCAAAATTATTGACCGTCTAGGGTGTCCTTAAGATAACTGTCTGTTTTAAGGAGGCCCTAGACGGTCAGTCATTTTTGATCGAAAGCTTCCGTCAATCGATTGACTCAAACATAATTGACAGTCTAGGAACTTGTTTGACGCTTGAGTCAATCGTTCACGGCGATTGATAGAAAATTTGGATGACTCAATCATTTTGACCAAAACCAGTGTGTTAAGGACATCCTAGACGGTCAATCATTTTGATTAAAAGCTTCTGTGAATCGACAGACGTGGGCTTCAATAAGCCTTCAATCGACTCTTCAATCAACCCTTCAGTCTTGATCAAAGCTAATTTCAAGTTCAATTTTAACTCACGGCCAGATTTTTAGTTTAAGTTCAGAGTCGGGCAGTGAAGTGTCTATCGTGTGAGAAATGCAAAATAATATTGATTTGGCTTTTCTTGCATGTACTTTGGTTGCGCTAAAGCGGAAAAAAAGAAAATAGGAAACGCCGTTTGTCCAAGACGATAAATCGCTTCACTCATGATCATTTACTAAACGTTCTGCGTGATACAGAACAAGGGAACTAAATGAACTTTATCAGAACGGATCAAGGTAGTTTTGATTTTTTACTCAGGTTAGTACGCCACAATACAGAGAAGAAAGATGAAAAATGCACTCCTTAGCAGGACAAGGGGTACCAGTACTGTGTGTACTGACGTCACAGCCAATCACAGAGCTAGAAATAGGAAGCTAAGTGACATCAGACCAAACTGTCTAGAAATTAGTGGGACTCTAAAGAGATGGAAATTCTATTTTAATAAGGTTTCATTTCCTTTAGTCTGAGAGATAAATTCCGGAGTTATTATTTCGAAGCCCTTATAATATAGTTAGGACATATTACATATTTTTCAGAGATACAAGGAGATTAATAGAGATTGAATATATTACTGAGCCAGATTCCTGGGAATTTAAATGTATCAGGGCACAGTTGCCAGAACAAGGAACCGTCAGAGATTAATCGACATTTTATGGGATTATTTGGGCAAAACAGTTTGAGACATTTTAGGGGATTATTTGGGCGAAACAGTCTGAGAAATTTTACAGGATTATTTGGGTGAAACAGATTGAGACATGTGAGTTGACTTAGCTTTACTTGATGGATGTGTTCTGTATAATACAGATGTAGCAATTGAACAGTGTTGCCAATATAAAATATTGTTTAGCATTGGAATATACTAAAAAGATGAAAGTAATAGAGCCGTAGGTGCCAAGAAAATAACACCTGACTAGACTTAGCTCTCACTTCTTGGCTGTGGTCGCTAAAATAGACATGTGCATAATGTGGGATGTGGATGATATAAAATATTCTTTAGCATTGGAGTATACTAAAAAGTTGAAACTAATAAGGTTGCAGATGAAAAGAAAAGAATTTTAATCTAGAAATTCAGAACAATCCTTAGAAACCCCTAGAAGTCAACTAGTGAGATAGATATGGATTTGAACAATCAAGGACCGCAACCACCAATGACCCTAGCCACCAAGGACCTCAACCTCCTACGACCCCCCTCTCCCCAGCCTCCAAGGGAACCCTTCCCTCCAAATTTTTGAGGGTAAACCTCCCCCCCATTTTTTGTATACTTTTTTTGTTTTATTTTTATCTTTTTTTAACACGGTGATTTTTTTAACTATTTTTTTAAATGTCTTAGAATGACATGAAACATACTTAAAACATAAAAAATTCACATTTAATATTTTCCGTATTCAAAATGAGAATGATATAGATATTTCTGTCGTGACTTTTACTATTAGAAAAATAATGTTTGTAGTAGCACTTTTTTTTGGACTGAATTTTCTTGGACTTAGAAATTTTTTTATGAATCTTAAAATGACATGAAATATACTTGCGGCTGTACCAATCGCACCCTATGCTTCCTCATAGACACGACTTGGCTTTTTCCTGTGGCACTCTATGGCCGGTTATCGACACCTAGCGGTTGCACCATTTGAGAACTTAAGTTACATCAATCAACAACATAGCAGATTTTAACATGGATCAAAGTGTTGAGTTAGAAATATCTTTTTATTGTGAATGTGCTATTTGTAATGGCCACTATCATGACTTCAGTAATTCGTATGAGAGGAATGCAGCAAATTTAGAAATCATGGAAAATGAAATAGAAAAGGACAATCTGCAAGAAATGAGATGATGAATCTTTAATGAAATGGCGAGAAAAAGGGTAGGCTCATCAGTTTCTGCAGTGGGAGAGAGTGAGCAATATCACAAGAAACAATACAAACAAAGGACATCCTCTCCAATAATGGAAGACCAGGAGCACAAGGAAGCTCTCACAAAAGGATGTTCGATATGGTAGAAAACAAAGATCTAAAGAAGAGACATAGACAAGATGGATATCTCTACATAGGGCACTATCAAGAGAGAACATGATGAACTATTTTATGGAGCAGATTCAGAATGTCTAAGGTTGTTAAACGATGTTAATAATGTATAAGAATGTATGAAACATATTTTTATATTAATATTCTACAAGCCTTTACTTCATTAAAAATATATTATACACTACTTTGTTATATTTCCATTATTTTTAGGGTACATTAGCACCTCAAATACTTAGAATATCTACTAAAAAATTGGAGATGTAAGAAAAGGAATTTACAGAAATATAGATACTGCTACTAGCAGGCTCATAGAGGATATATTAGAAAAAGAGATAGGTTAAAAGAACTTTCACCAAAGTCTGAGAGAGATGAGATGAATTTTTTTCTCAAAAATCTCCACAGATAAGCAAACATCCGTCCAGACATACAGGCAGAGAGAGTTTTCAGTTTTCAGAAACAGGCATATCCACGTTTAAAATACATATGATTTCATTAATAACATTTGATTTTTTAATAAAGTTGGTGTTTAGTTTTCAGGAATAAAAACATCCCCGTTTAAAATACATCTGATTTTATTAATAATACTTGATTTTTTTTAATAAAGTTGGGTCAAAGTTTTCAGAAATATGAACATCCATGTTTAAAATATATCTTATTTTATTAATAACATTTAATTTTTTAATAAAGTTGTGTTTTAATTTTCAGAAATACGAACATCCACGTCTAACTATCTTTGATTAAGCTATATACTAACTTTGATTATAGATTTACTCATTTTTGTATTATTAAGCTTTCAATTAGCAAGCATATGCACATGTAAGGTAAAGAAACACAGTTTGTCCTAATTTTCTCTTCAAATTCTTTGTATTTACAAACGCTGTACAGGCTTCAAATAGAATGAAACCGTGGCTTTTCATTGATATACTAGCTTTGACTATAAGTTTAGCCATTTTTAACTTGTTAAGCTTTGACTGAGCAAGGAAATACACAAATCAGAATGTAGAATATCTAGAAGGATTATTTTTATTGACGAGATTGAATTGCTCCAGAGGTGTTATTTATACATGTAGAGGTAAGTTCATTCAATTTGCAGTTTATTACAAATGGATATGTGATGGAGTTGGTACTCTCTCCTTTTCCTTACACAGTGGAAATCACATAGAAAAAGAAGAAGAAATATACCGCCTCATCCTCAATTCATGCTCTTGCCAAATGTAATAACCATTACCATTGCCATTTTGTCTCAGCCCCACTCCCCTAATAGGGCTAGATATAGCCTTAAGCTACATACATTAGGTTACAAAACATTAAGTTAAATTAGGAATATGCTAAACTGGGTTTGGAATTTGACTCTGAAAAATCTGAGGTTCTTTTATTTAGTTGGAATAATTCGGGTCTCTACTCATTTAGTCCAGTTGGTACGTTCTTTACTAAAGCTAGTTGAGCAACTTGTTTACCTTTGCCTTCCAATTGGGCCATCCCTAAAGCGAACCCGTCGGCTGCTGATTTCCTATTTTGAAAAGAACTGTGGTGCGTCTTATGTCTCAGTTGTCCAAAATAAAAAACGTATAACCGAATCATCCTTGTTAAATTCTAAATTGTAAAATTCAACAGTGCTACCATATTTTCTATGTACCATTTTGTACCGCAAAACAGCACCATTTTGTAAATAGCAACGAAGACCACACTGCCTTTCCATCATAAATATACACCGCAAAACAGCACCACATTGTAAATAGCAACGAAGACCACACTGCCTTTCCATCATAAATATCAACAACAATAAGAATAATAGGGAATAATTTTCAAAAGACAGTGAAATTGTATATTTAAACGAATTCTTTCACCCTATGTCCAAGGGCCGTCATCAGCAAAACATAAATATATAAAAAAAGAAACTTACAATAACATATAACCATTAAAACTAAAATTAGAATTTTAAAACAGTCCCAGCATCCTTACTTCAGAGAAGTTCAACCAGGACTGATAAATAAAGTAAGGAGAAACAAGGCAATTCATTGAAGTGAAAGAAAAATAATTAAAAACACGCTTCCACTGCTAATCTTGCCTTTTTGGCAAGTAACCTCGAAGGTCTTTTTGTAACTGGTTCTGTGTTGGTGTCTACTGATTTGATAATATATTTTGTAAAATCGTTTTCAATTAAATTTGCGTAATGTGTGATGACGGCCATTGGACATAGGGTCGAAATATTCATTTTCAAACAGTTCGTGGTAACGACCTGTAACTAAGGGGCGACCCGGCTCAATAGTAATCGAAACTCTAAAACACGAAATTTTGATACCAATAGATTTTTTGCTGATTTCAAATATCCTGATTTTTGCTGAAATTCACACCATCAGATTCAGCGTATCAGAGAACTCTACAATAGAAGTTTCAAGCTCCTATCAACAAAAAATGTGGAATTTTTGTATTTTTTGCCAGAAGAAAGATCACGGATGCGTGTTTATTTGCTTTTTTTTGTTTTGTTTTTTTCCAAGGAGTGATCGTATCAACCCAGTGGTCCTATAGTGTCGCGGGAGGGATCATTCGAATGGAAATTAAAAGTTCTAGTACCCCTTTTAAGTGACCAAAAAATGGAGGGCAACTAGGCCCCCTCCCACGCTCATTTTTTCCCAAAGTCACCCGATCAAAATTTTGAGATAACCATTTTGTTCAGCATGGTCAAAAAATACAATAACTATGTCTTTGAGGATGACTTAATCCCCCACAGTCCCGGGGGAAGGTCTGCAAGTTATGAGCTGTGCCCTATGTTTACATATAGTATTGGGTATTGGGAAGTATACAGAAGCTTTCAGGGGGGTTTTTTCTGGTAGTTGGGGGTGGGTGGGTAGGGGGAGGATCTTTCCACGGATGAAGTTATCATAGGGAAAAAACATTGCTATGAAGGGGGCGCCGGATTTCTCAGCATTATTTAAAAAACGATCAGAAATTAAATAAAAAAAACAATATTTTCAACTGAAAGTAAGGAGCAACATCAAAACTTAAAACGAACAGAAATTATTAAGTATATGATTGGGTTCGCCCCCTAGTCATTACCTCGCTCTTTACGCTAAAGTTTTTTTTGTACTTTCATCTGAGCTATTTATTCTAATTTACGGCCTTTGTGATTAAGGGGTCATTCTTAAAGAATTGGAACAAAATTTGAACTTTAGCGTAAAGAGACAGGTATTGACTAGGGGGCGAACCCCCTAATATACGTAATAAAAATATACGAATATGGATGTTTGTTACGCAAGTTAATTCGTAAGTTACGTCGCATCAAAACTTCGAGAAAGCCATTTAGCCATTCAAAAAATTTTTGCTTTAATTATTCATGTACGGTGAGCCAAAATCAAAGCAGCATTAATTCAAAAATGTTCAGAAATTAGATAAAAAAAAAACAAGTTCTTTTAACTGAAAGTAAGAAGTGCCATTAAAACTTAAAACAAACAGAAATTATTCTGTATATGAAAGGGGCTGTCCCCTTCTCAACGCCTCGCTCTTTACGCTAAAGTTTGACTCTGTCTCAAAACTTTATTTTTTAAAACAGTAAAAAATTGTTTTTATTATTTGATCATACACAGTGACACAGTGATGTGTAAGTGAGCATCAATTACTCTGAAGGGGGGACGGTGGTATTTTGTTGGTAGGGAGAGAGAGTTGCCTCGAAGATTGCATTTTAATGCCTAAATATACTAACTCTCATTGAGCCTTCAGATAATTATAGAAAGATTTTTTGGGAAGGGGAGGTGGTATCAATAGATATCCAATTCCTCTTGATTCCCGGGAATATTTTTAAGTCAGCGCCTCTATTATTGGTAATGAGCAGGATAGGGTAATAGTGCCCTTCCCATTGTTACAATCTTTATCTATCTAGCATATAATATTAAATTTACCTGCCTACGGGAAAAGATGGAAAAGGCGTGGCGTGGCATAATGAGCCTCACCGGGAAATCTCTTGGGGGGGGAAGCATGTGCTACCAGAAGTTTGTTTTTCAGTGATTTTAAATGATAATGTTTCTCTTTTCCTATTATACATAAAGAATAAATGTATTTAAACATGTCTGCACACTGTAATTAAACATAAGAAAACCCTATTTTAGAGGTCGTGATCGTGATGGCTCAAGCCGTGTAGAAGATCAAAAGCGTGCAGAATTTCCATGCGTAAGAAAAATAATACCCCTTTCTGTGCAAATGAAACTCGGTAGTCAAAATGTTATTAGGGACTTATTCGACAAGACTACTTTTCATCGAAATTTTGTCCAAATTTTAATTGGAATCCAACATTTTAATTCTTAAGCAGAAAAAACTGAAAAAGTGGAATACTACAAAATAGTTTACAGTTATTGATGTATACAATTTATCAGCAAGAAATCGAGAGTTTATGTGGCTGATACCCAACATAATATTTTGGTTAGAACTGGGTATGATTTGGAAAACGATCAGAAATTTGATAAAAAAAAAAAAAAAAAAAATTCAACTGAAAGTAAGAAGCAACATCAAAACTTAAAACGAAAATAAATTGTTTCGTATATGTTGGGGGCTGCTCCCCTCTCAACCCCTCGTTGTTTTGTTTTTTTGTCCCAGTTCTTTAAGAACGAGTACTGAAACAAAGGATCGTTGTTTCGGGAAAAGAAGCTTTTTTAAAGCACTTAACTTCAGCGTAATGTTCGTTTTGGTTTTAATGTTGATCCATTTTTTGAGTTGAATTTTATTATTATTAACTCATTATAAGGAACTAATGAAAAAGACCTAAGCTACTTTAGATACCTCAGGAGGCAAAGTTTGTTGAAGCATGAGAAATTTCGCCCAGTATTGTCAAAAACATTTTGGGAGCAAGCAAAATCGGTCTCTTGGGACAACCTACAAGACTTCATGGAAGTGCCAGTGATTGGCCCTTTCTTAGTTATAAGCTTGGAGGTTTAAGCCGACATGTACTTAAACTTCTGCTGCAGCATGGAAGAGCCACCTCTCAATGCTTAAATACTGAAAAACCAAGGGATTGCTAGCAAAAATATTTCTGACTCAGAATATTTTCTTTCTTTAATTTAGACATAAAACTTAGCAGAGAAGAGCCAATCAGTTGTTATTCAACTTTTCCTTATTTTTGCCAATTTAAAATTTCCCGTAAGATAACCATTCAGGTTTTAAAAAGGTGGGTTATTTGGCATCCCATTCTGAAATACGATTCAGAAGCAATTTGATTCACTTCGGCCAATATTTCAAAAGCGGAATAAAATCAAATAAAAGCACACTTTTTCCTAGGGAACTACGGGAAAGTAGTCTGGGTTTTTTTTCTTCGGCCTCGGACTTATTCTTAAATTGGCTGGAAAAGATGTTTAGAGATATATTTGGTCTCAAGACTAGTTTTGAATGGGCAGCGAATATCCCAAGCTTTAACCTCCACAACCTTTAATTCGGGCAATATCAAAAGCTGTATACACTGAATTCAAGAGCGTCATATAAGGAAAATATCACCACTGATGTCAGAGTGATTTTTTAACCGTTTTAGGAAAGTCATGAGCAAATTTTTCGGCATGCCTAAGAAATGCAAGAAGGCAAATAAGAATCTCCTCGAACTTCGGTTCTAACCGGAAGAAAAAACAAAGTTCAAAGACTCTCAAGTATCAAGGTACAGACTTTGCATCTTGCTAGATCAGCGGTCGGGGAACCGGGGTAATTTACCCGATAATCTTTCCTTTCAGTATCACACTGACCTGAATAAAATGAAAGCCCCCAGAGTCCCGGAATCCTTAGAAAGCTAAAACGCATATTTCCAGGGTCGGTCCTTAGAATCCAGCCTAGTTGAGCCTTATGTTTCGTATTTTCCTGTTGTTTGGATGTAAACCTTTCCCTCCTCATTAAGCAACTTTCGAAACTTTGTAATAAAGCAAGGACTATTATTCAGGAAACTAACCGATCTTCACTTAAACCCTTGCTTGATTTGAAGTCTGTTTTCTGTGGTGTGCTTCTTTCACTTTTCTACAGTTGCATGGAAACCTTCCAACTGCCCTGTGTAATAATTTGTCTTTTATAATTGATAATAACTAACAGGTTCCTAATATTCCCTCATTTTGATGTGATTTCAACCCCCTGGTAGCTTGTAACATGATCTGGAACAAGTTCTCAATCTGCATAAAGCTGCCACTCATTTGGTGTCTTCAAAAAGAACGTTAGAGCATATCTAGCTAATAATTGGTGTTTTCTTCTTTTTTTCAGTCTTACCTTCTTAGCTTGTGATTTGGAGGATGCAACTGGAATGGATTTTTATTTTGTCCATATTTTTTCTCCTGTTCTTTCCTGGCTATGGAGCCTTATTTATTGTTAAATAAAAGAACTCAGAACTCAGGAATTCTCATTCAGTCCCAACTAAAGACTAAAAAATTAAACCAATCTAAACTCAACCTTTTTATAATTTCATCCTGTAATTTGGAATATTCTAAAAAAGAAAAAAGGAGCAGACTTTTAAGATTCGAAGCATGATCATTTTTGGACCAAATAATTGTATTATGATGCATGTTTTATTCTTCAGAATTCCCTAGGGCTAGGGTAGAGAGACCCTATTGCTGGCTAATTCTCTGTTTCTTTGGTAATAAGTTTTGATTTATATCTATACTAGATGCTTTGGAGGTAGAAAAATAAAAATAATCCGAGCTAAAAAAAAAATTAAAGCAAAACGTCGTTTAATTAGACACAAATAATACATAATCCTGTAAAAAATGGTTTGCAACAAGAAGGTTAAATGAAAATTATGTTACAAATAAACCGACATTAAATCCAAATAAAAAATTAAACAATCCAGGCGTCAGTAAAAATTAAAACACGAAAAATAACAAAAATATCATTTTCCACACTTTTTACAAAAATAGCCGATGAAAAGAATAAATCAATCGTCAATGGACCGATCTTGGAGCCCATGAAAACAATTCTCGACTACTACGTTGATCGACAAGTCATTCAGACTGGTTTGTTTTCATAAAATTCGATAAGAACAAATTCTAATTGTATAAGGAAACTTGCATAAAGGCTTCCCTCAAACTATTATATAACCAGACCACAAGCTTCACTTTAAAACTATTTTGAAATTTTTATCTGAAACAAAAATCGTATTCTGAATTTTTACCTATCAGGATCCAATTCTATAATTAAAAGAATTAAAGCTTGGTTCTGACCGGAGTTGAAATTCGACTCAGCACCGAAATTTCTCGTTACACAACAAAAAAATGTCTGGTTCGCTCTGCATCGAGTCCCAGTTGAAAAATCCAAATCTCTGGCTGGCTATATTGTACTTAAAATAAATAGGGTATACTACCATGTTTCACACTGACTTTCTTTCATGTTTTCAAAATAATTAGTTGAGCCAGATCAATGAAACTTCCGGGTTTTATATCTGAATCGGATCGATTAAACAATCTAGCGAAAAACAAAATCATCAACCTTGCTCAACTACTTTTTTAAGATGTCACGGAAACTTTGTCCAGAAAGCTATTGTTTACCTTCAAAGCCTCCTCTTTATGCACTGGTATAAATAAGGTATAAATATTCTTCTTTAGAAAAGTCTTTTTCTTTTAAAAGTTTTCTAGAAAGACTTCAGAGAATTTTAATTTCAATCAAATATATTAGCCTGAATTTGCATAATGACTTCCCTTTGTCATCTTTGCTTATAAAATTTACTATTTTATGTGAGAGCTTAGGTTAACGCCCAAAAATGAGAAAGATTTCGGCCTTAAAGTTTTTTTTCCTTAAACTACAAATCCCCGTACAGTCTGAATGCTCAAATAATATACCCTTCCTCAAATACTTTATGCTATCCCCTTCTATTAATTTCTTTCTAACCCGGAAAAAAATTAATCCGTTCCTACTATTTTAGATTTGCTAAATACCTTCTACGTTTTCCAATTTGGACAAGCAACTCCTTTCTCGTTAGAAATTGTGGGGTTGCCGATCCAACCACTGCACCTGAAAATTTAATGTGCAAACATAATCGGGGAATAATAAATCACGAGTAGAAAGCAATTTTATACATGTAATATAACTGAGATTCATTTAATAATTGTAATTTGTATTCTGTTTGTTGCTGTTTGTTTTGTTTTTTTTATCCCTTTTCTTTTTTTATGTGAGTGTCCGTCTTTTTATATGTGACGGTTTATCAATAAATAATAATAATAATAATTAGCTCTTGCTGAATGCGATTTTGTGAAACTGCTGGTTAAACTCCAGTAAAATTAAACAATCCACCACAGCATTCCATGATACACCCGACATTTTTCAGAAAGACCAAACGAAACCTTATCTCCCTAGACTTGTGACAGGACAATGAGGCCGCACCTGGAAACAATGGTTCGAGCCTGCCTATCACAGAGCACTCATGGAGTGGCGACCCAATAATTAAAAAGTAAAGACTGACATTGCTTTGCGTAGCTGTGATGGCCTTTTATGACTTCTTTCTACGATCAGTTGGTGTTTTTTAGTCACCTCTGATAACAGCCGAAGAGCACACAAAAAGCAATTGAAAACCAAAAAAAAAACAAAAGACTTTGACCAAATTTATGTCGTTGTCACACACAAAAATTCCCAACGAAAGCGTTTATCTGTTTCAAAGGGGATCTGATGTTACTCAAAATCTCATGAATACTGGGGTAAATGAGATCAATTTTATTTTTCTTCTGTCTAATTGTGACTGGAACTTAGTAATAAAAACTGATTGTGTAATAGTCAATTTATGTGCCCCAACCCCCTCTCCAAAAAAACAGACATTATTTCATACAACCCCTATTTGTCCCAGTAAGCCTCTAGTTAATTTGTAAAACTAATTAAAAGATAGAAAAACTAGTGAGATCAGGTTGTCAAAAAATTGGTGCTAAGTTTGTGCTTTACCGTTCCTTCTGATCAAAACCGGAGATAAATAGAAAGAAAATGTGTTTTTTTGTGCAATCGTGTCCCCTTCACTCACGTTATATTCTTAAATCACTACTCATTTCAACTTTCAAGTACTAATAGCCAAGAGAGTCGCAGCGTGTTAGGAGAAATCAGAACATTACCTTGACTACCTGTCACCAATCTAAAATAATTCCCCTTTTGAGAAAATTTGATGCCTTCTGAAACATAACACAAAACATCATGTCTGTCTTGACCGTGACTGAACTGTAAATTCTAACAACGACATAAAAAGAGTTAAATACATTGTAAGTTTGATTTGGAAGATATCAAATCATAAAATCGGACTTAACGGAATTTTAACAAAAAAGCGGTTATGGATTCAAAGACACATTGCTGCAAAACTAAACAGAAACTACTGAGATATCAAACTCCTAAAACACAGTTTCTTTCCATTTCGAATTCAAAAGTAAAATGGGTGGAAATTTTCATCAGCACAGTGTACCTCAAAAACAAAATTTTGTTTTATACAAATACTAATAAAAAACTAAGTATTTGAGCGTCACATTTGGAATTAAAAAATTACAAGTTATTATATATTCGTTTCAATTGGAAATCAAACCAAATAGCCACTTTTATGCAGAATTAAAAACCCATAGAAATATTTTTTTAGTAGCGCTTAAAATCCACCTAGTAAAAGTTTTCTAATTTTCCAGGAAGTTTTTTTTGTTAAAGAAGGTTCGAAACCTTAAATCTTTTTTGCTAGCCTCCACCTCGACTCAAAGACAAAGGACTGATTATCAAATTATCCCACGTGACTAGCCAACATCGAGAGCTATTGAGAATCTGTGGTTTGACAATGAAATTTGATTGAAAAGATAACAGAATTTTACGTCCTCTGTGTCGGCATGGTTTTAAATCAAAGTAAGTAGCATCACAAGGAACTGCCAAATTGCTCAAATAGTATTTCCTTTGAGCTTATTTTTAGAATTTTCCTTGCAGACATGGTAGAAGGTTTTAGAAACTACTCTTTCCTGGACCTTCAGAAGAAAATTTTGCTCTATTTAATCAGAAAAATAAAATTAACACTTTCTGATGATGTAAGTTTCCTTAAAATTGAAGCACAAACCGGAAGAAGTTAAATATCCTTTCTGAGATTTCGAGGAAAGCGGGTTTCGGCTTATACTATTCTGTTGCTTATTCGGATCTCTTATCCAATCTCTACAAGTGATGGCAAGGCCACTCAGCCAATTCTAAATAGTAAAAAAAAATAACTAATTTAAAAAAAGAAATATGGTCCTCACGCATTATAAATAGCTTTTTGCTAATAAATTAAGATGTAAATGCAAGAATCAGATGCAGGGACAATTGATCAGAATTTTTTCTTATTTCATTCTTGTCATTTTAATTCATCTTTTGTTTATTTTTATTTACTCTGCTATTAAAAATATTGGGTAACAAATACATTATTCTTATACTTTGAGAGCCAAAAGGGCTTGTTTAATATCAGTCTACATCGTCCGACCAATTTGGCACCAAAAAAATCATAGTAAAAAAAAAACAATAGAAAGAACTGAGATCGTAAAATATCAGCCATCAATCGAATCGTCAGTTTTTGCGTCTTAAAACGTGAGGGAGGGACATTCAACCTTTCTTCTTTGTCAAAACTACGTGTAAAAAATAAGTTAAACCGCATCTATTAAGACAGAACTGTTGATTTACTTTGTAAAGGTGCCTTTTTTAACACGAATACAGAGATGTTGTCTAGGTCAAAGTATTGTTTGGGTTCCAAGGCCCTCTAGCTTTTAGATGAAACATAAAACGACAAACTAATTACAACATAAATGACAAAATGCAAAAATAAAGACTGCTTAAGAATTGTTCTGGGTACCCGACTGACTGACCGTATTTCAAACAATAGGCTATACGAAAAATGTGGTTCAATACCGCTTTCTAGGTCTATAATGAAAGAAAGGTTGAGGTGGTTAGGGCATGTTATGCGGATGAAGGATGACAGATTGCCGAAGATTATTCTTTTCGGCCAACCATCTAGGGCTAAACGGAAAGCAGGTCGTCCCCGTCTGGGGTGGGAGGACGTCATAAAGAAAGATTTAAAGGAAATGGGAACTTCGTGGGCGGGTGTAAAAAGGGAGGCTTTGAATAGATTGGGGTGGAGGAGGAGCGTGCGTAGCTGTGTTGGCCTCAGGCGGCTTGGTGCTGCGATGAGTTGTTAGTAGTAGTAGTAAAGACTGTGTCATACTACAGTTTAAAATATCCTCAAAGAGCAAAATTCAGTTTTATTCATTATATCCTTATAAGAGAGATGGCCTAAGGAGTAAGCCTAGCAAAGCGGGAACCAAATCCATTAAGTTTATCAAAATTATCCTTTTCATCTGAAAAAGCTTTGACTCCCTTTAAAACTGAAATTTTTAAGTACTGACAACACTGACATTTTACGGGCGTTGACAAAGCTGTTTGGGTCTTAGATACAGGGACCTGGCATAATATTAAATTATACATCTTTTTTAGACTTAGGCTATCATATCTACGTCATTCAATGAAAATTTTATTCCTTTAAACAGCCCACTTAATAATAAAACCATTAAAATAATGACGACGTCACAAATAATGCATCATCAACAAAAAGGTGAATACCAAAAGTAACGGTTTATTGAGATACGTCTTTCGCGCTAAGCACGGTAGTGTATGAGCCAAATGCATACTAAATTTCACTTCAGGCAGTACCAATAAAATCAGTTCAAATCCGATTTAGACTGATATAGCCTAATGCTACAAGTGTAGAATTTCTCGCTCCTTAGTTAAGGATGGCATGTTGAATGTTGATGAAATTAATGATGATCCGTACCATTTTTTAGTCACATTTCAGGAGCTACAATCTTTAACGAGAAATTTTTAAAAGATACAAATCTGCTACTTCAAATTATTTTGGAATTCTACAGATTTCAATGTAATTAAATCCTAAGTTTAGAGTTTGTTTTATTGAATTTCCGGCTTTTATATTTTGAACTTCAAGAGCATCTTATTTTATTTTTTATTTACGTTATGGCCCTTTGGGCTTGAATACGCTTGTCTATATATCTATTCTAAATAAAAAATAAATGATATTTTCAGTTTAAGGGGCAATTTTAGTTGCTTCTGGCAAAAAATACAAAATTCCACAGTGTTTTAGATAAAAACCAAAACTCAAAACCCCTACAGTAGGGTTCTCTGACACGCTGAATCTGATGACATGAGTTTTCATTAGGATCACTTGACTTTTTGCTGGGTTTTCTCCCATTTTTAGAAAATCAGGCAAATTTTCTAAGGTTCATAATTTTAGGTTGGCAATACTTAACTTGATGATTTTCTCTATATTTGGAATCAGCATAAAAGGCCAATTTTTTTATGTTTTTTATTCTCCTATTAATTGTTACCGAAATTCATTTTTTGTTACCAATTCCCCTATTAATTTTTATTAAAATTCATTTTCTTTAGAGTTTCGATTACTATTGAGCCAAGTCACTACTTAAATTAATATTTCATTAATTTTGAAGTATTGCTTGTAATTTACCAGAAAAGCTCATAGAACAGCAAAATTCACAATTACAACAACAGTTTTTTTTTTCCTTTTTTAAAAGCAGCAGGATTTCTCTTTGACATAATTATCTTACCTTTAATTAACTGTTCAAAAACATTCCTTTAATATTCCTTAACTCAATTTAACATTTAATTTTTAAAGGATGAACTCACATTTTTAGTTTTAGCGTATACAGTAGAAACGCTCTACTTTTACTAAACTATTAAGAGATTTTCACTTTATGGTGTCTATTTTATTATTTTTGATCTTTAAGAAGAGGGCGTGATTTATTTTTTCCACTTTTCTCTGTCTTGCAGACTGAAGGAATTGAGGGCCTGGAATCTAGAACAAAATAATCAATTAAAAATAAGTAATTTACTAATGACACAACTAAAAACCAAGTTCATTATGTACTTAAAGGAAATAAATTCCATAAACTCACTTTTGTAAAACTAAGTTGAAAGAAACAACCGAAAAAGTTGAAAAAAACGACCGAAAAAGTTGAAAAAAACGAACAAAAAATAAAAAAAAAATGGAACAGGCGTAACTAATCATAAACACTCTAGATGAGCCTAGATTTATAAAGTATTTTTTCTAGGACATATTTTAGAAATTCTTTTTTAATGATCAGACCACAGGAAGCCAAGAAATCCTATCTGAGAGGGAGGGGAATAATCTCGCCTGCGGGGTTGCATGATAATAGCGAAAAAAAATTTCAAAGGCTTGAAAGAAATACTTTTGCCTGAAAAGTATAACACTGCTTTTTCTCTTTTTCTTTTTTTTTTTTTTTGCACTCTTGCTACAATTTTAGTTTTGCAGGGCTAAAAGACAATTGCTCTGATGACCCGCTATCACCCTGTGGGTGCCAAAGTAAAGGTCCGAAGTTCCAAACATAATTTGTGACACAGGAACCCGTGTTCTGAGCTGACTAACCCTCTAAGAAACTTAGTTACATGGAAAAAAAGTGAGAAGTAGAAAGGATTTCAGAAATAAAATTTTGGAACCAATTTGGAGGCGGGTTCCTGCTATTGGGATGGCCTCTTTCAACTATGGAGGCGGACTAATTTTGAGAAACATTATTTTACTTTTTAGGCGAGTGAAATTCAAGAAAGAGATATTAACCTATAGTGAGTTTCTTTTTTCAAAAATCAACGAAGATGAAAAAAAAAATATTCTACAGGCTATTCTGTCTCTCACGATTATAGGATATATACAAAAAAGTACAATATTAATGTAAACTAGCATACCTAGGGAAAAGCCATGCGCACAACTTGATATTTTTCTGAGAGATGGAGGGGGGCTACATTTTTCTATCAGAACTTGGGAATAAATTCAATTTTGAGGTCTTCCTAGAAAGCCCAACATTTTTCTAGGTGGGCATTGCCTCTCCTCACCAAAATACCAAACCGCAAAATTAAACTTCGGTGCGACGATGTCAATTAAAGTTTGTTTTCAGAGCCTTATTATCAGAAACTGGGACAACTTATACTCAAGCATTTACCACAGTTGTCAACATATTTAGTCAAATTCATAATTACAATTTATTTACATTATCATAATTGTATCTAAAGTCAAATTAAGGACATTTTTTATAAGTGTATACTGCCCACAATCGGCAAGTAAACTAAAGCCCCAGAAAAAATAAAACTCGAGGCGACGAAATCAATTAATTTTATTTTTCAGATCCTGATCATCAGCAACTCGAACAATCTAAAATTAAGTAGTTACCAGAGCTATGAACATATTTAGTCAAATTTATAACAACAATTAATTTACATAATCATACTTAATCAACCTATAGTCAAAATAAGGAAACCTAATAAAAACACAGGCGGCAAAAAAAGGACGAAAATGAACGTAACAAAACACAAATTAAATAACGCAAATGGTTAGTTGAAGCAATAAAATAGGCAAAACATTTCCTTGGAAAAGCCAAATCAGCCTTTTGTTTAAAAATAATCACTTAATATATCATCGTACCAACGGACGTATCTACTTTCAATCCATTTGGATTAATTCAATTACTAACGTAATTGCTCATGAGTTATTAATTCACCAAAGT
The DNA here is from genome assembly GCA_027921565.1 of Artemia sinica. NCBI lineage: Eukaryota > Metazoa > Arthropoda > Branchiopoda > Anostraca > Artemiidae > Artemia > Artemia sinica. Next base: position 20,068,764 of record CM051275.1, read on the forward strand.
TATTAATTTTCTACTGCATTCATCTCCTCCCCATTAAGATACTTTGCTTCGCGCTTTGAGCTATATTTGTGTTTACAATTGTAATTTAAGTAGTAATTCAAATTAACCCAATTAATAAGTAATTAACATTAATTCCTAATTCAATTAACCACTGATAACGGAGTCAATAAGCCAACTAATAAAAAAAATCAATAATAATCAAGTCAATAAATTAAATTACGATTATTTTAGTTCTTTCATTTTAAGAGCAAAGTAAGAGTAAGATTATAATACAGTTATTAACAAAAAGGTCTTTTTTCTTTATATAATTTTAGTATGAAAGAATTGTAAAAAATACAGTGCACAACTGAATAATATCCAGGCCGCACCAGAGCTACCCCTGTAAAAAAAAGGCCGGGACATGAACGATGTATGTTTTAGCATTGTTTTAACGTCACATTTAAGCTGTAGATTGAATTGAAATAGACACTTAAAAAAAATAGACCAAAATGATACTAAATAAACACTTCGCTGAATACCTATAATAACATTGATTTCTTTTCAAAATCGTCCACTAATACTATGTCTTTGTATCTTTCGCTAGATACATCATACAGATAGGGAATCTACTTTTCAAAGCCACCATATTTTCTAATTTCAAAAAATTACACCATATAAACTTATTATGATTGGTCGACATTATGCTTGAAAGTTGAACGAAGCTCAATTCGCCAAATCACACACTGAATACATTGTTGGCGCTGTAGTCATGCCTAATTTTTATTTATCCACAAATGCAACTCTAATGTGGCTCAGGAATAGCCTAATTATATTTTTGGTGTGTAGAAAATAAACTTAAGTTATGTGTTTGTTATGCAGGAGGTATATATCACATATCACAATCAACATCAGTCTGATAGTGATGACGTAACATGACGTAACAAAGCTTCTACAAGTTTGCCAAGTGAATTATGAGTGGCGTCAATTAGGGAGTGGGGAATTTGCTTCCTAAATTTTTCAATAAATCTTTTTTTGTATTTTCATTAAAAATACATTTTTTAGCATTTTTATTGAAAAAACAAATTGCCTTTCCCCTAGATTTTGAAAAATACATTCCCCCCCCCCCCTCCCTAAATTTTCGTGAATTGACGCTACTGTAAATAAGGGTCGAAAAGAAGACTCATCGGGCCAGATAATTACTTTCCAAATAGGTTAGATATCACCCTTTGTGGTACGACGATATATTTTTTTTGAAAATCATACAAAACCATCCCAAGAGTTTATTATCCGAGAGCGCCATTAAAAAAGAGGGAATAGATGAGAAGGAAAAAAGAAGCAAAAACCCGAAACACTCAGAACTACTATGTTCAAACTTCACAGAATTCAATATTTAGAATTCAAAACCAAGACATTTCTTGGCAAAAACAGCAAAACAGGAAATCTAGTCAATTTCAATTAATTTCATCTCTTGAGAAACTTCGGTATGATGTTTCTGTACGGAAGTATTATACTCTTACATAGTGTATACTCTAGCCAAAACCTTATAAATTTTTGTTTTCATTTCAGCCCTGTTTGGTGGTCTTCGAACTATTGAGGCCTTACTTATCTGCTAATGTAACATATTATCAATTTCCAATTTCCTTCTTATTCCGGCCTGAAAAAAATTCGCAAGCATGAATGAAAAACCCCCAAAATTACATATAATCTTGCTACATGCTTATTTACAAAGACATATCAGATTATTCAAACCCTTACTAAAAAGAGAGGATCTTGGAGTCCTTTGGTTTGGCTGTCAAGGCTAAAAAGATACATACTGACGAAAGCTAAAATAATTAAGGGTGCTTTCACACTAAGAGCCGTTGATGTTAGCACAACTTAATATATTACGTTATGTTATCATACAGGGAAAACTTGTTCATAACGCAGTGTCAAGTAGACTTGAGCTCAAAATAGAATTCTATATTACTTAAGCTTATGCTATGTTATGCGAAAGTCGACATACTATGAACAAAAATGAAGCTCTGTATGAGCTATTAATAATTTTGACAATCAATTAATAAGCTTTTCCCAGAAAGAATTTCACAATTGAGCAGAGCTTGAATCCCCATTACTCTTCCACATTTTTGAATTTTAAATAGTTTGCTTACGATAAGACAATTTTAGGCAATGATCCTGATGTTTATATGGATTTTTACAGCAGCCTAATGTGAAACGACTTGTTTATGCCTGAAAGTTCATATTCACCGTAACGTAAATCAACCACTTAACGCGCGTAGTATGAAAGCCGCTTAACGCGTTATAAGATGAGCTGAAACTCGGTTTTATTTTGCAACTAGACAAATGACGCATTAATTATTTCATAAATGAGCTGGTGAATTATCACCCCTTAGCAGCGAACATACGTACTACACGGATACGAGCACTAGACTTTACATTATATCTTGAAGTTAGAGGACATAAGCATAATTTCTTTTCTAAATAGAAAAACGTTTTTCTTGAATCAAGAAATTTTCCGAAGATTTTTTTTTTTTTTTCAGAAGAGAATATGTAACAAAACCAAAGTAGAGTACTAATTTTTACGATTTAGTTTTCTTGAGGTCAATTCTTACACATGATTTAGAGATAATCCCTATCTCTCCAACACATACAGGTATACTTTTAAATACCGAGAATTATTCGTTAGAATCTTTGTCAAAGACCTTTCTCCTCCAAGCAAAGGTGCAAGTCCTCTATACGAGAGCCTCCTGAATATTAGGTCAGCACACGCTATAATTAAAGTTGCTCATGTCGACTTTAAGCAGAACTGAGATTACTTATTAAATAGAACACAATTTTTTACAGATTAACACACTCTGACTAATATTATTAAAAAAAAAACAATTATCAACGATCACACATCAACAGAAGAATTCATCAGTTTATAAACAATCCAACTCCTGGCCATTTTCACATTGTCAAACTCACAAGACTCAATTATGGTAGGGCGTGACATAAGTGGCTGGAAATAATCCCCTTCGATTTCCAATTTCCCCTGTCCACCAATGTTGGTCACTTCGGTCTGTGACAGTGATAACATCTCCTCGTTTGAACTCCAATTCGCCTGGCTCCTGTGGCGTGAAATCATAGAGAGCTTGAACAAGAAACTAGAGAAAATGAAACATATTAGAATAAGCACCGGATTGTCTAAAAAAAAACTAGTGTGTGTCGTATTACTTTTTCAAAATATACAAGAGGACAGCCAGACAAAACGGTAATTATTTCAAAAAAGGAAAAAAAGATGGTTTTCCACCAACAAATGATGTGGCTGGTTTTGGGAATTGACTTTTCTATCATGTACGGTATATAATCACTTCTTACACAAAAACGTCCTTAATCGTTCAATGAAACTAATGTAACTAGCCAAGAAAAAGGAGAGGGAAAAGATTTACGTATCCATCTGTAATATAACCTCGAGTATCCACTATTTATAATGACATATGTTTCACCTCTTTACAAATTAGATCCATTTTAAACTTAAAAAAGCTTGAAAAATAATTTAGCAACTATTCGAAACTGAATATAGCGTTGCCTGATTCTCGATACTATTTCACTAGTATCAATACTCAGGGGTATGGGAGGGGTTTATCAATATTCTTAAAAAATACAAATGCCCTCGTTCCTAAAAATGTAGTAACGTATCTCACCAATGTTATCTTGAAACTAATTTTAGCCATAGTACAAGGAGTGGCACGTCCAACATACCACAATTTGCCCTAAGATATTCAAATAAACTTAAAATAACACAATGCATTGACTTCCAATAGCGAATTGACTAAAACGTCTTTCGTTAGTGTACTGCTTTGTTTTTAGATCATTTGCCATTGGTCATAAAAATGCAAGTCTACCACTATTTTTACAGATTGGAGAGACATCTAAAATATTAAAGATCAAAATCAGGCGCTTGCCTTCTATCAGAAGCAGCCTTCTATCAGAAGGCTGCTCCTAATGGCACCTGATGATCGAATACTATTTGATTATGCTGATAAATATTTCCGCCAACCAGTTTCCTCGCGTCAACTGATGGCAAGTGATAGCAGCCGATCGAATACTTTTCTATGAACATTTTTGCCTAGCAATTTCCTGTTGTCAACAAACAGCAATGAATCGCAACTAATAGCAACTGATGGTCGGGTACTTTTCCATAAATGTTTCTATCTGCCAAGTTTCTGGTGCTAATTGAACACAACTGATGATCTAGCACATTTTGATAAATATTTCTGCCTACCAGTTTCCTTGTGTTAAGTGATCTCAACTAATGGCAACTGATATTTAAATACTCTTCTATTAGTACTTCAGTCTACAAATTCCCTGATTTCAATTGATAGCAACTACTGGAAAATAATGATTGAATATTATTTGATAAATCTTTCAGCCTATCCGTTTCCTGATTTCAACAGATGGCAACTGATCGCAAGTAATGACCACTGACGATATAATACTTTTTGATAAATATTTCCGCCTATCAGTCTTCTGGAGTCAACTGATCGCAATTAATGGCAACTAATGATCGAATACTTCTCGAAAAATATTCCTGTTTACCAGTTCCTTGGTGTCTAGTACGACCGAGGTAGCCATGAGTTACCTTCATTACTCTACAGATGCCAACTTGACGGTTAACATTTTCAAAATTAAGCAAGTGTCGATTAAAGGTATAGATGAAACCTGTGTTTTCTAATAATTATATTATCTACTTTCAATGATATTTTCAAGCTCTACTGAAGAGGAAAAACATAACAGACGAGCAAAAATTCGTAGGGGACCAGGTCTCCTGGGTCAGGTGGCAAAAACCCCATTGCAAAAACCATTATCTCATTTGTTTTTTTTTTACATATATAGAAAAATATGCCATACAATCAGAGCTGAGTAGGAAAGGACAGTGGCTTGTACCATAAAAATTATACGAATTTATATATAGATTAATCATTGAGAAGTATTAGTAACGTCCATTAAAGACAGGAACAGTTTTCGGCTTTTTCTTAGCAGAACTAGTAAAAAACAAATTACCTTATTATCGCTACCCAGGGAACCTTTTAAAGTATGTTACTATAACGTCATTTATGGTTGTAACCTACGTTTATGACGTCATTTATGGTTGTAACCTACGGTTATGACGCCAGTTATGGTTGTAACATACAGTTATGACGTCATTTATCATTTTGCATACGAAGATGCAGTTTTTTGTCAAAAAGTTGATTTTATTTAAAATATTGTGTTTTACAACGGTACTAAATATGGCAATTTTCCTCAAAATGAGCCCCTAAACAGCTCTCTAAGATTTTCCACTGCCCCACTGGCAGTGAAGAAGGAAAAAATAGGGCACACAAGTGTTTTCCATGTAAAAGAAAGTGATTTTCCTTGTTGATTAAGCCAGGGTATTATATGTTTCAAGTATGTGGTTTTAGACCAAGGGGATTCCAATGGTTTACTTTTTATTCTGATCCAATTTTGTTTCAAAATAATGAATTTCAAGTTAATAATGTCCAAGGTTCGTCCTTTACTTGGTTGCAACTACGGTTACAAAACGATACTAAAAAAAGCTGTCAATGAAAAGTCTGTTATCGAGTCAAGGGTGTAAACTGAATATTCGAGGAGTCTAAAAAAAAATTAGAGATTAGGCTAGACAAACCCTGTTCACAATAGGCCTACATAATTATTCTTTTCATGGCTAGTCGCAGTTTTGGTGGATTTCCGCAAGCTCGGTGGCTGTACTTTTTTTCAAATAGAATTTTAGTAGCTGCTGACTATTTTACAGTTACTAAGCTTTAAATATCGAGGCATGTTTTCTCTTCTATTAGTCGCGTACTGACTGCAGGTATATATTTTCCACATTTGTCTTTTAAATCCCACACGTCCACTTCTTTCTTCTTTCCTTTGTGTTTTCTTCACTTTGAGTGCGATCTACTTTCTTTTACTTTTTGATACGCGCTTTGTTTAAAAATTAAATAATGTGAATTTAGGAAGAACATGATAAAGTAAAGAATGTTGTTTTGGTAATTTAAGATCTAACAATGTTTACATCTCAGACTTAAAAAGGAAATAAATACAAAAAGCATCTTCAGAAAGTTTTGACTTCCCTTTTTATAACACGCAGCGTGATAAACCAATACAGAGAAACCATTTTCATTAGAATTCCCAATTTTCCGGCTATAGTTTCAACAATGTTGCAAGACTTTCCCAACAACCATCAAATTAGGTTTCAGTTCTAAGAAACAAAACCCTGAGGGAAAAAGTAACAAACAGAGGAAACTTCTCCAAAGTATCCATTTTTAATATTTCTCAGAAACGATGAATCTTCTAGGTAAGAAAAAAAATACTGGAGGAGACTCATTTGAGCCGTTTCCGGTATATAGATTGCTACTATTCATTGACAAAGAATACGCAGATATCAAAGACTCATACAAAATGGCAGAATGTCCTCTCAGTGAAGGCTATTACAAAAAAAGAATAAAGAACAAGGCAGTAAAAGGGAGAGGAAAGAATTTTTTTAATTTTCGAAAAGGCTTAGAAAAAAGACGGATTTTTGTTACGTTAATGCAAAATAAGGACCTCTCAAATGCATCTGCAGAAACGATGGTCAGTAGCTCCAACCTCCTGAGGACCAACAATAAGGAAAGAGTTTAAAAATGCTCTTAAAAACAAATGACATTTTTCTTAGAAAATGTCTCCCAATGCCCGGGGTAATTTCCTTTTCAATCGGGATTTGAGAGTCATAATTAGACAGTTTATTACTTCTTCGGGAAATCCGGTAAGCTAGGGAGAAATCTACCAAGAAATTAAATACCAATGTAGCCCCAATTTCCCGAAGACCAGAAATGAAGAAAGGGAGTTTTACAGGTTTTTTTCTCATTACAAATGACATTTTCTTGCAAGATGTCTACCAATGCCAGGGGTCCTCCCATTTCCGATCATAATTTGAGGGCCGGAATTTGACGTTTGTTACTTCTTCAGTAAATCCGGTACACTAGGAAGAAATCTACCCAGAAATTGCATACTAATTTTGCCCCGATTTCCCGAAAACCCGAAATGAAGAAAGAGAGTTTTGTAGTTTCTTTTTAATTACAAATGATGTTTTCTTGCAAGGTATCTGCCAATGTCGGGATTCCTTCAATTCCTGATCATAATTTGAGGGTCAGATTTAGACAGTTATTACTGTCTAAATCTGACCGCCACGAAATTATTACTTCGCCACGAAACTCGGTACACTAAGGAGAATTCCTCTAAGAAATTGCATATTAGTGTTACCCAAACATCCTGTAGACCAGGAAAATTGACAAGAGTATGACAAAGGGAGTATTTTTTAAGTTATTAATTTAAGACAATTGGAACAATATTGCTCATTACGTCACAAAGACGGACATAATTCTAGCCCAATTAAGTAAATTATTCGAAGACTTTCAAAAGAAACCATCTAAAAATCAGCACACTAATTGTGTATAGTTTAGTAATCATAATATATTGCATATGGTGTCGCAGTGACACAAGCATTGAAAAACAACAAAGTCAAAATAATAGGGATAATATCGATCAATCTATAAGGAGTGTATAATTAAAGCTGGAGTGGGTCGTATATAGCCTACCATATTTCTGTAAATTACGTTATTTTATAGAAGCATGGCACAATCGTACAGGGATATACATACGCTTACCAATGAATAAAATAGGTGAATTTGGAGTAGAAGGGGTTTATTTTATCCTCTTTAACCAACATACAAATTAGTATTTAAAAAGTTTGCATATTTTATATTTTATTGCTTTCTTTAAAGCTTTATCTGAAGCTTCGGCCATTTCTATTAATTCGTGATGCTGAATTATCATTTTTTTTCAAAATACTTCCTCAAAAAAGACATATTTAAATTTCTTAAAATTAAAATGCATATACCTGCGCAGCAAATCACGCATCTCAGACATTCAGCCCAATAATTTTAGTAGATGTAGAAATTCAAATATAAAAAGAAAAATTAAGAAAAAAAACACAACAGAGGAAATAATGAGACATTCTACAAAACAACATCAAGGCCACGTTTCTGCAATATCTGAGAGGTCTGTTATTCTTACTTACATCAGTGCTTACCTAGTAACGCCGAACAGAATACCACGACACTTTTAAAAAGGTCTATTTATAACAGATATTTAATTAATAGAAGTCTTATAGATACTATAAAACCTGACTGCTTCCTTTCTGATAAATAAATAAAAGGAAAATGATGATACTGCTCTTGTCGTAGAGTAGCAATGAAACCGTTTCTAAGAAGCAAACCAGAGTACACAACTTCAGAACAAAAAGAGGCCACTTCAATTATTTGATAAGCTGAGGATTGTTTCTTCGTCCTAATTACAAAGAACATGGGGAAACATTCAGGAAAATCTTATATGAAGTTTTAGGAAGTTTATTAGAACCTTGCCTTTTAAGCGACAGGTCGGCACTATAAATGTATTTGACTTGAATATTTAACAAAAATGAAAATAAATTATAGCCTAATAGATAACAAGATAGTTTACAAATAGACAGAAAAAAATTGCAACACTCCTCCAATTGCAGAAAAGTAAAAAAATCTAAGTATCAAATAAAATAATAAAATACACAATTTCAGAAGAAAAGTTGGCAAACTAAGATATTTGATGATCCGACAATTGTTCTAATTACAAAAAAAAATTGAGAAAATAGTCAATCAATTATTATAATGATGTTTAAGAAATTACATAGAGGCCTTGAAAGAACCTTGTCTTTTAAGTGACATGTCAACCATAACGATGTGTTTAACAAGAACATTCTTTTTACCAAAAACAAGGAAAATAACCGAACAAGTAAATTAGCAAATAAAAAGAAAAATAAATTGAAAAGGAGAAGACCTCTCTCCCGGCAAGGAAGTAACAACACTATCTCAAGAGCAAACCAAAGTAAGTAGGCCATTCCAAATAGTTGACAATCAAAAGATTCCTTCATCCTGACTACAAAAAAAGTCATCAAAAAACGGGAAAACATTCAGGAAAGTCTTGTAAGTTAGGAAAATGTCTCGAACCTATGAAAGAACCTTGCCTTCTAAGTGACATGGCAACCAAACCAGATGTATATGACAAGAACAGTTTTTCTAAAAAAAAAAGAAAGAAAAACAACCTAATAAATAACAAATTAATCAACAAAAAAGGGAAAATAATTTAAAAAGAATGACACTCCTCCCATGGTGAGAGAGTAATGAAACTGTTTCTAAGAAACACAATAAAGTAAACAAGTTCAGAACAAATCCGATCATTTCAACAATTGGTGATCTGAAGGTCAGTATCGTCCTTATTACTAATAATGAAAGTAAAACATCTCGGAATGTCTTATAAGGAATTTTCTAGAAAATTTCTCGAAGTCATGAAAGAGCATTGCCTTAAGGGATGTGCCAATCAAGAAGATAAGTAAAACATGAGCATTCATTTTACGCCTCTCCCCACTAGGGAAAAATAAAAATCAGGGAAGATAAGTTATTCAATAAATGATCGATCAACACGTAAAAAACACCAAAAAATTAAAAGCGATGATACAGCTCCGGTGGTGGGGAAGCAATGAAATTTATAAGAAACAAAAAAGGGACAACACTTCATAAAAAAAAGGCTAATTCAAAAACTTCACAGGTTGAGCATTGTTCCTTCGTCCGAAATATAAAAAACGTGGGGAAACAATGTTTCTCTCTCAAAATTTTCCGAAACATTCACGAGTCATTTGAAAATATTTTGGGATATGTCTAGAAACTGCAAAAGAACCGTGCCTTCTAAGTAACAAGTCAACCAACAGATTGTTGACCAAAAAGATTTGACATTGATATCTTCTAACAAAACATGAAAAATGAACTGATAGATAACTAAGTCATCAACAAACAAAAGAAAATAAAAGAGGATGAAGACTCTCCCGATGAAGACTGTTTCTAGCAAAATAAAAATACACAGACTCAAAACAAAAGTGACCATTTAAAATTTTTGATGATCTGAGGATTGTTTCTTTGTAGTAATTGCAAAGAACATTGGGGAATACATTCAGGAAAGCCTAATAAGAAGGTTTTGGAAGAAAAATCTTGGAACCGTGAAAAAACAGTGTCTCTGAAGTGACATATCAACCAAATAGGTATATTTGCAATGAACATTCTCTAACTTTAAGACTATTCTTCTATTCTCTTTGTAACTGCAGTGAAAATTCTCAATGAGCAAATGAAAGAAATATAATTCGGAAAAGGAGTATACTGCTCTGGTGGCGGGGAAGTAACGGAAGTGTTTCCAACAAACAGACCAAAGAAGATAACTTCAGAGCAAAAAGGGGTCACTTGAAATAGCTGACGGTCCAAATGCTATTTCCTTGGTCCTAGTTACGAAGGACATGGGGAGATGTTCAGAAAAGTATTACATGGAAGTTTTAAGTAATTTCTGGAAACCTTGAAAGAAACTTGCCTTCGGAGTCATATGTTGACCAAGCAGATGTAAGGAAGTAAATATTCTTTATAACAAATAAAAATAAGATAACTGATAACTAATTAATGTTGGGGGAGCAACGAAACTGTTTCTAAAAGATAAAAAAAAGGTACAAAACATCAGATAAAAAAGGGGACGTGAAATATTAAATTATTCTAGGATTTGAAACAAGGAACATAGGGGAAAATTTGCGGACCCTACAAGAGATGACTCCTTGAAATTTTCACCGTGCCTCGTGGTCCATATGATACATCAATAAAAGAGAGGCATCTATACCATAAAGATCATCGCCTGTGAATCTATCTGTACATAAACACGAACAAAAACTATTAGGTCTATTTTCTTGGTATTTGGAACAATAAAGTAAAGAAATTGGAGTAGAATGACCCACTTTTAATGAATGTTTACGTAAATGTATATGTTTTGATTGATTTTCCATATCCTCTTGTGAATATAAAAGCCCATTTTTCATCATATGAACAATTTTGGTCTCTGAAGTGTTCTTGTTTGCTGTACCGCTTCTGAAGCAACCCATCACAGAGCTGGTAATCGTAGGAAGCGCAATCGCGCTGCCTAAGTAAAGAACGATGTCGGCACAACATATTATTATTTTTTTTTTCATACCAGGGCACTTCGTATCGAAGAAGTTGTCGTAGAAACTTCGAAAAGGCTCATTCGATTGGAAATTAGAATGGCTTGTGCCCTTTTTAATAGTCGAAAGTGATTGGAAGGCAACTAACACCCCTTCAACGCCCACCATTTCCCCAAACACACCGAATCAAAATATTGAGATGGCCATTTTGTTCAGCGTAGTTGATTTCCAGATAGAAAATATGTTTTTGAAGAGGATACTCCCCCACAACCCTCAGGACAAGGGTTTTAAGTTATGCCCTGGGGGCACATAAGAACGATGTTGGCACAATGTATTATTTATTATTTTTTTTCCTTTAGACCAGGGCACTTCGTATCGAAGAAGTTGTCGTAGAAACTTAAAAAAGGGATCATTCAATTGGAAATTGGAGTAGCTTGCGCCCTCTTTAATAGTCGAAAGTGATTGGAAGGCAACTAACACCCCTTCCACGCCCACCATTTCCGGAAACACATCCAATTAAAATTTTGAGATAGCCATTTTGCTCAGCGTAGTTGATTTCCAGATAGAAATTATGTTTTTGAGGAGGACACTCCCCCACACCCCTTAAGGCAAGGGTTGTAAGTTATGCCCTGAGAACATATAAGGTTTTTTATAGAAAGCGTTGTCGTAGAAACTTCAAAAAAGGCTCATTCGATTGGAAATAGGATTAGTGCCCTTTTTAATAGTCGAAAGTGATTGGAGGGCAACTAACACCCCTCTCACGCCCACCTTTTCCCCAAACACATCCAATCAAAATTTTAAGATAGTCATTTTGTTCATCGTAGTTGAAAGTTCTGGAAATCAGGTCTTTGAGGATGACAACCCCCCCCCCCCCACATCCCTCAGCGCAAGGGTTGTAAGTTATGCCCTGGGGGCATATAAGGTTTTTATAGGACGCTTTGTCGCAGAAACTTCAAAAAGGGCTCATTCGATTGGAAATTGCAATAGCCAGTGCTGTTTTTAATAGTCGAAAGTGATTGGAAGGCAACTAACACCCCCACCATTTCCCCAAACACATCCAATCAAAACTTTGAGATAGCCATTTTGTTCCACGCAGTTTAAAGCTCAGGAAACTATACCTTTGAGCAGGACACTCCCCCCACAGTCTTCAGGGCAAGGGTTATAAGTTATGCCCTGGGGGCATATAAGGTTTTTACTGAAATCTTTGTCGTAGAAACTTAAAAAAGGGCTCATTCGATTGAAAATTCAAAGGGCTAGTACCCTTTTTAATAGTCGGAAGTTATTTGAGGATAACTAACCCCCCTCTCATGCCCACCTTTTCCCCAAACACATACAGTCAAAATTTTTAGACAGCCATTTTATTCAACGTAGTTGAAAGTTTTTAGAAATTAGGTCTTTAAGGATGAAAACCCCTCCTCCCGACAGCCCTAAGGGCAAGGGTTGTAAGTTATGCCCTGGGGCATATAAGGTTTTTATAGAAAGCGATGTTGTGGAAACTTCAAAAAGGGCTCATTCAATTGGAAATTGAAATGGCTAGTGCCCTTTTTCACAATCGAAAGGGATTGAAGGGCAACTACCCCCCCCCCTCTCACGCCCACCTTTTCCCCAAACACATCCAATCAAAATTTTGAGATAGCCATTTTGTTCAACGTAGTTGAAAGTCCTGGAAACTAGGTCTTTGAGGATGACAACCCACCCACAGCCCTCAGGGCAAGGGTTATAAGTTATGTTCTGGGGGCAAATAAGGTTTTCAGAGAAAGCGTTGTCGTAGAAACAGAGTGACGAATTATCAGATACGGACAGATACTGAACAACCATCGGTGATCAATGAGATCATAATGAGGAGATGAGGTACTGGGGGTATATAATCCACATGATTGAAGGACGCCTCCCATACGGTCTTAGAGGGAGGGAAAGACAGGAAGCGAATTAGGGCAATCCCTGGGGGAAAGGGCAACAAGTCTCCAAAATGCACAGAACAAGCTATTGTCCCTGGCACAAGATCAGCTGAATTAGGTCTCTGCCTTTGCTGACTTATGCGCCTCTAGGCAAGGAAGACCTAAGTCGGAGTAGGTCTATACTCTGGAAAATTCACCTACAAATCAGACTACAAGCAACCCTCACCCCAGCTTTAGATAGCTATGTATAGTCATATTACATTTTCCATGTCATAATAACTCCGGAATTGCCAGTCTCCGTGTGTTTTAGTTTGATTCAACAGTGAGCCCATGAGTACCCTGAAAAGTTTCAAACCTTTCGACAAATCTCGTTATATTCACATTATTTTATCCGTTACCATAGGTTGTCTTCTGATTAATCGGGCTTCAGGACACACAAAAATATACTGACATCAGACAATTGGGACAAATCGAGAATTTTGATCCTTGGACTTCCAGTAACCCAACTGCAGTAACAAACTTACTCTGCATAAGCCCAGCACAAATTTTTGGAATCAAGCTGATCCAAAGGATTGACATCTACTCCTCCTTAGGTACTTACACAATCAGCAATGGAGGAGCGATGTCTCTCCAGAAGACCTACCTAACAAGACTTCTTCGAGTGGGCATTTTGTCCAACAGTCCCTATTGTAATCACTTTGACACCTACCAAATGTTGCCTTTTATTTAAAAAAAAAAGTAGATTTAACCAGCAGTCTGGACGTCTTCTGGAGAATGATATGTTGTGACATCTAAACTGATTTGAATTAATGGCGTTCAACTGGTTAGTTATTGAAAGTTAGACAACCTTATTTGAACAGACTACAACCTTATTTGAACAGACTACAACCTTTTTTGAACAGACATCATTCTTTAACAACATTATTATTACTGCTTGCATGTATATATAAAACACGACATATCGAAGCAGATAAAAAATCGATATTTTTATCTGTAGTCTTTCTATATTCTTTGATGATAATTCTTGGAATTAAGCTTGGTAATGAGGTACAAAACACCACTGCAACAATAGTCGCTTTGGAATTTAAGATCTCTCCTTTTTTTTAAAGTTTATGGGTAATTTGTTAGAATTTTTGAACCCGTTCTTCCTAAATAAGTATTGTGTTGTTTAAGTATATGTTTTATTGTTTGTTGAGGTTTTTGTCTATAGTTAGGATGATGAAAATGTTATATTGGATTAATTTAGGTTTTTAATTTTCAGAGGTATAAAGGAGGAGAAAACAGAGGAATAAAAAAAAAAAAAAAAAAAAAAAAAAAAAAAAAAAAAAAAAAAAAAAAAAAAAAAAAAAAAAAAATCTCTCCTTTCCTAACTCTTCTTCTTCTCTTCTATTTAACAGCAGGCGGGCTTTGAAATAGAAGAGAAGCTTTCATACCTTCATAGCCGTAAGCCATCAAGGCTTCCTAACCGTAGCCTTCATAGCCATCTTCTTCTTCTTCTTCAAGTATTTGCTATGAGCACTTTCGTATATGTCTATGTTGAAATATACTTTTACGCAATATTTTTTAAAACCAAATATCAAGCTATAAAAAATCCATCAGCTGTTACTTACTTCTTCTGGAACCATATCCCTAAGTTTGATATCTTGCGACCTTGAAACGGAGGTGGATCGATGGTAGTCAACTAGTTCGTTTAAACTTGAAAACTTCACTACCCACAGGAAAAATTTTCCGGTCGCATCTCGTAAAACTTTAAAATGCTGTACACCATCCCCACATCTAGAAAATAAAATACCTTAGCTAATGAGGTGTCCAACATCAAAACATGTCGTTTGCAAAAAACATCCCCAAACAATTAGATTTTCACACTAGCAATATATGGTTATGACTAAAGGTATTTAGTCTACATTTTAAATTGCACTGTACAGAATATTTAAAAATGTAACAAAAACCAAACCCTTTAATTACAAAATTGAACTACACAAAAGACTAAAGCAAAAGTATTTCAGATTACATCGGGAAACATTCATCAACAAAAAGAGACAAACAAACAAACACAATAAACAAAATAAAAAACGAAAAACTACACATAAAGGATGGAACGTTGTACATATGAAAAGAAAGAGAGAGAAATCTCAAGGTGAAGAAAACCAACGGGACTACGGTCAGTACAAGGAAAAGAAAAACTAGCATTTTCAATTGAGACCTTTACAACCATCATTCAGTTGTTTAGATCCTCACAAGCGAGTATGCGTTTTTTCCCAAAGGCAAGCCGTATATGTCTCATGGCAGATATTGCTAGCCGCTAGGTCCAGGCTCATTTATTTTCCAATCATATATACACAACATACTAGGTATACTAATATCTGGCAGAGAGACAATTTAATTAAACACAGGCTCATTTCATGAACATTTTTTTATTCGTACCTTGATCAGCGTGTCGTTTTATCTCACAGCTCAGGGGCAAGTTGGAGCTATCAGGAAACGTTCTTTTTAAGGGGGTGGGGTGAAGCAAAGTCAGAGTAATACAAACAAGAATTTCTGGTTCTCATGAAAGAGCATATACTACAGTTTTTATTATTATTTTTTATTCCCGTTGTCCGGCAGGCTCTTTGGCAAGAAAAAAAAAATGAACAAGTCCACATATGATATAATATTTAAAAGGGTAGGCAAAAGTGCTAAACGCTCCTCTAATTATACTCTCCTGTACAAAAAACCCAAAGTGACGGTTCAAGATGATATGTCAATCAAGCTTTTTGGACAATGGATTATGTTTGACGTGAAGGTCAAATTCTTTCGGTATATATATATATATATATATATATATATATATATATATATATATATATATATATATATATATATATATATATATATATATATATATATATATATATATATATATATATATATATATAGAATACCGGGGTCCAGCACGCGGCAGGCTTCCATATATGGATTCTCATTGTCACTTGTCTAGTAACCGCAGACTTGAGCCTTTTCTTAATGTCATGACGGCACCACAGGTTCGTTACAAACACCCTGGAAAAAATATGAATTCTTCCTTAAAGTCCTGACCTATTTAGATCGTTCTTGTGACCCGAAATGTCAATGATGTAATATGTATTATAATTATTAATCGTTTAAGTAATCTAAAAAAAAGAAATATCATTCTAACAACAAGACATTTTTTTGGTAGTTGTCAGGGCTTCCTTCCACATTTCGTTATATGTTCTTCGTTCATTTTCAGGTAGTACCAGAACTTTTAAGCCACGCTGTCTTTTCACACGAGAAAATGCCACGTATAACATTCCATGGTTAAAAACGCGAGAACTAAGGTCGACGCTAACAAGTTCAAAAGTTTGCCCTTGCGACTTATGTATAGTCCTGGCAAATGCGGATCGAAGTGGAAATTGATTTCGTTGAACAGTACATCCAAGTTGACCTTTAGTAGAGTCCACTCCTGTTTTTCCCCCAGTAATGATATTCGCCTTTGTTATTTTGTTCCATAATTCAGACACAATAAGGCGGGTCCCATTACAAAACCCTTCTGAGATATCGAAGCTACGAAAAAGCATAACTATCGTATTTTTTCTTCATTTTAAAGTCATGTGGTGGTAAATCTGCAGTTTAAATTGAACTGAGGATTCTGGAATAAATCATTTCCTCCTTTTTCTTTATCTTTTAACGAATCATAACTCGTATACGATTTGTATTCTCCTAGAAGGCGATCAACAATTTTTACATTCACTTTACATACTTCTTTGTTGATTGAAGCTAAAATAACTCGATCCTTCATTAAATTGAAACTTTGTTTAGACAAACATCCTCCAAAAACTTCCTCAATTAAATTGCCACTGGAAATTATTTCTTCCGGTAATTCAATTTCATTAAGAAGATTTTTAGGCAGATTTTCATTTCCCAGTTCGAGGATGTACTTTGCAAATGCTTCCTCTTCAGGATCAACCCGCATATTTTTCTCAAAGGAAATATGTTTGAAATACTTCTGAAGATGACTTTTCTTTTAGACAAATCGAGTGTTTCACTGCAGTTACTTCGGGGTTGAACTAGTAAACACTGTTGGAAATCACCTTCAGCAACTAAAATTTTCCCACCAAATGGTACGTTTGGATTTGCAATGAACCGTAACAACTGATCCATATTTTGTAAGCCATACTTGGGAAGCATGGGTGCTTCGTCAAGTAGGAAAGCATGTACTTGAAGTAATTCTAAGGCTTTGCTTGAACCAGGTCTTATACTCGAAACAGAATACGAGGAAAGTGGAACTTTCAAGTCAAAGATCTTGTGCGTTGTTAGTCCTAGTGACAACAAAGTTGCTGCTATTCTCGTATAAGCCATACATTTTACTTTGTGATTCTTTCCACACAGAACGCGGTACAAGGTTTTAAAAACACATGTTTTACCATTACCACCTAGTTCATCTATGAAAAAATATTCTTTTCCAACATAATTAGGATCATTGACAGCCAATAAAATATTGTCAAAAATTTCAAGCTGTTTTCCTTGCAGAAGCCGATACATGCTATCTCCAGTATCTGACTCACTATAATTTAGAAATTCCAAGCTTTGGCCATTTTCATTCGTCTCAATGTTGTCCATGCCATACCGTTCGACCCAAAAACTAAATTTTCGACCTTGTATTACCATCGTATTTAACTTCGATGCAATGATGCGACAAACCCGCTTTACTGCAAGATCTTCAGATAAATTATTTTGTCGCGCATGCCGAATAAAATCTTCTGCCAACTGATTTTTGAATCTTCCCCAAACAGCTTTTGGATCTGTAGGATTACCAAAAACAAGAATCTGTGCGAAGAGTATTCGCATTACAGAAGGCATTTTGGACAGTGCCGATTCTTCTAGGGCGTCGAACCACTGTTCATCGTCGAATTCAAGGCCATGAACAGGCATGCTTTTTTGTATGTGGAATAAACAATATTATCAACTGTTTTAAGATCTTCAAAACTTGTTGCATTCTTCACATGATACAAAAGTACTCGCAAACAGAAGCACTCGGGAAAGCCACAAATCCTACGTTGTAAATTCGTCCAATGACACGTAATCGACGGATTCTATGTTCCGATGTACTGGTATTGCCATTCCATCTATTCGTCCAATGACACGTAATCGACGGATTCTTTGTTCCGATGTACTGGTATTGCCATTCCATCTATAGTGTTAAGGCATTTCCCAATAATAGATAAATTCCTTCTTTTTCATTTGTTTTAACGCCTTGTTTCGTCGAAAATATGCTTCCAACATTGAGCCTTGTTGTCCAATATCTACAAAATCTTCTTGGGCTTGGCTGATATTTTGCATTAGGTAATGTCCTGGCAAATGAACACTTAAACCTTTAAGCGGCGTTCACAAGCATGTCTAGCTAGAATCCCATGTCTAGACACATGTCTAGCCAGAATCCAATGTCTAGGCAACGACCGTTCACAAGTAAAATTCGGCGCTTAGCTAGACACGCTAGACAAGGCGCTTGACATTGAGTTCTAGACTCTAGAACTCAATGTCTAGGATTTTCGATTACAGCCAACAGAAGGTGTCAAGTTCCACTATTTTCATCATTTTGTTTTCGTTTGTAAACTGAAATTTAATTTTTGTTTTCTCATTAATTGTTTTTTTCATTTTAGGAAAATATGCAACACCAGACATAATAATGAAGCACACTAAGGCAATTGCTTTGCTTATTTCATCTATTAGCTTGTGACAGTAAAAATAGCGATTACAATTTCGAAAGTTTTGCACGCATAAGCTCTGTTGATTGGCTAGAAATGACAATTTGAAACTAAATTTGCAGTTTTAGCTAAGCACCGAATTTTGCATGTGAACGGTCGTTGCCTAGACATTGGATTCTGGCTAGACACTTGTCTAGACATGGGATTCTAGCTAGACACGCTTGTGAACGCCGCTTTAATGACATGGCTCTTTTTATGGCTATCGTAAATAAATAGTTCCCAGGAAGCTTCAGTTGGTATAATGCAGCATCCTTCCATATAGGTTTCTGCTTCATTGTAAACCATGCACCGTTTATTTTCGACAATCTTTATTGAAGCCCAATCATGTCCCTTGCAGATATATTTATATTACTAGATACTTATTGATATTTTACCGGACCTATATTTCCTACATATTCGACATTTATGTGACATTGAGGATTATATGTGTTGACATGATGATTATCACGAGTAAGTCGGCGATTACTATAAACTTTTCGATAAATAGCACGGTCATGTAAAAATTCTTCTCTATTCATTTTGTCTAATTTGGGATCATAAAGACGACAATACTTTGGCTTTTCAGCATCCGCTACAGATGTGACTGAATTGTATTGCTTTGGAAAACCGAAGTGGCACTGGAATTTTCTATTTTTATTAATCATACAACTCGCATTTGGATTTAAAGTCCCACATAGATTATGAATCATCCGCTTTAAGACGGATTCTCTTAATAATGGATCGTTGGAATTTCAGCTGAAATAAGATCATCAATTTCAACTGGATTGTGGATTCGATCCTGAGGACTCATGATCAATAGCAAATGCTATTGATCACATGTTTTGCCACCTTTCCAAATATGTGTCCCTTATCAATATCATTAATTATATCGTAAAATTTCAGTTTTACATTTCGAGTAATGAGATCAGGACGACCTTGAGGAGACTGTTCTATAATAGAGTTATCATCAAATTTAATACTTGCTGCTTCTTTAAATTCAGGCCAATCAGAATTGCAAGTCACAGTTTTAAAGAATTCTGGGGGTCCAAGGCGACGAACAATAGCCAAGGCGTCTTCAAAATGTTCAGCAAAGTAGCGTGTTGATCCGACGAATGATGACGGTAGTATTACTTTTACACCAACGAATGCATCCGAACTTATAGAATTAAAACTAGCATAAAAAGCCGATTCATTTGATATTTCTATTGGTATCAAAATTCCGTTTTTAGAGTTTCGGTTACTATTGAGCCGGGTCGCTCTTTACTTACAGTTCGTTACCACGAACTTTTTGATCAACAGAAATAAAAACCTATAATAATTCAAACTCAAACCGACTAGAAATTACTACTGAAGAATAAATGAAATCCAAAAAGGACAGAAATTAAATAAACCACAGCAAACAAACATACAACAGGTAAAAAAGAAATGAATAAATAAATTTTAAAATGACGAAAACTTTAATTGAATATGCGAATCAAGCTTAAAACGAGCAAAAGATATTTTACTTTTAAAGAATAAATAAAACCCAAAACGAACAGAAATAAATATACAACCATAGCAAACAAACATACAAGAGGTAGTAATATAAAGGAATAAATAAATCTTAAAATGAGTAAAACTTAAACTGAATATGCAAATCAAGGTTAAAAAGAAACAAGAATCACTACAAAAAAGAGTTTGGCTACTAACCTCTTCCCTAACTGTAAAAGTATAAAGCCTACTGCGTCAAAAGCTTTTACCAAAAACTACATATGTCTTGAAAAGAACTAATAAAATTAAACTGAATATTTAATTATATTAATCTATGAAAGCTCATCGGCCCAAGATTTTATTTCACTGCAATTTCCATTTTATTTCCAATGTTATAATATGTACAAAAGAAAACATTTGTACTATAATTCGTTTCAGTAAAGCGCCAAATACGCAGTACGCTTTAGACTTTTACAGTTAGGGAAACAGGCAGAAGCAAAACTATTGTTTGGTGTGATAACTCAATGTATCTTGAATAGTCTTGGAAACAACTAATAAAATTAAAACGAACATTTGATACGTAACAATTTCAACTGATGAAAGCTCATCAGTCTAAAATTTCATTAAATTGTAATTTTCATTTTATTTTCAATGTTGTAATATCTACAAATGGAAACATTTGTGATATAATTCGTTTTCAGTAAAGCGCCAATGAAGCAGTGGGCTTTGTACTTTTACAGTGAAGGAAGGGGGCAGTAGCCAAATTCTTGCTTGTAGTGATTTTTGTTCGTTTTAAGCTTGATTTGCATATTCAATTTAAGTTTTACTTGTTTTAAGAAGTATTTCTTCATTAATATTAGTACCTGTTCTATGTTTGTTTATTTAATTTCTGTTCGTTTTGGGATTCATTTATTCTTCAATAGTAATTTCTGGTCGTAGGGAGCTTGAATTATTATAGCTTTTTATTTCTACTGATCTTAAGTTTAATATGGTCTTTAATTTTGTTTAAAAAATTTGTTTTTCGGAAAGTGTTTTTTTAAATTAATTATTATAATACCACAAATGGTATTTTCCCCCTTCTGACCTCGTTTAGGGTGGAAATGGGATACTAAGTGGTGTAATATTTCAACTCTGATGTCATCTTCGGTCTTCCTGATCTTGAATTAATAGGAAACGCTCTTTCAATCCAGAAAATACTGTAGAAATTTAAGTTCGAGATTCTCCTCTCCGTTTTTTCCCCTCTTTCCCCTGAAAAAAGGGTATTTCTGCACGGCCAATTTTCAATATGCTAAGGAAATTATTCTGAAAATTTTGGTCCCAAAAAAATTCCTGCCAAGGTTTGGCCATTTTTTCATAGTTTTACTGGAATATTATATTTTCTAGAACGCCATCTATCAAGTTTCAGTGTTCTTCGGTAAAAAAATAGATGACAGATAACGTGCTCTCCACAGCGTTTCTTGTTCCAAATTAAAAGAAAATCAGACGGTTTAATGGGAGAATCCTTAAAAAAAAAACTTTAGCGAAAAACGACACATACATTTTCTAAGACAAAAGACTATAACGAAAAAAGACAACGAAAACTAATTTCAAAACAATTCCTCGGGCCAGTGTCTGAATTGCAAGTATCAAATAGTTCGTGGTAACAAACTGTAAGTAAGGAGCGACCCGGCTCAATGGTAACCGAAACTCTAAAAAACGGAATTTTGATACCAATGGATACATCAAAATAATCAGATTTTAATTCTGATTTCAAATATATAAGTTTCATCAAGTTTAATTTTACCTATCAAAAGTTACGCGCCTGAGAAAATTTGGCTGATTTTCGAAAAAAGGGGGGAAAACCCCCTAAAAGTTATAGAACCTTAATGAAAATCACACCATCATATTCAGCGTATCAGAGAACCCTACTGTAGAGGTTTCAAGCTCCTATCTACAAAAATGTGGAATTTTCCATTTTTTGCCAGAAGAAAGATCACGGATGCGTGTTTATTTGTTTTTTTTTTTTTTGTTTTTTTCCCCAGGGGTGATCGTATCGACCCAGTGATCCTAGAATATCGTGGGAGGGCTCATTGGAACGGAAATTAAAAGTTCTAGGGCCCTTTTTAAGTGACCAAAAAAATTGGAGGGCAACTAGGCCCCCTCCCACGCTCATTTTTTTCCCAAAGTCACCCGATCAAAATTTTGAGATAGCCATTTTGTTCAGTATGGTCGAAAATATTATAACTATGTCTTTTAGGATGACTTAATCCCTCGAAGCCCCCAGGAGGAGGGCTGAAAGTTATGAACTATATAGTATTGGTTATTGGGACCCGGCTCAATGGTAACCGAAACTCTAGAAAACGGTATTTTAACACAAATAGATACATCAAAAGAATTGGATTTTAATGCTGATTTCAAATATATAAGTTTCATCAAGTTTATTCCTACCCATCAAAAGTTACGCGCCTGAGAAAATTTGGCTGATTTTCGAAAAAAGGGGGAAAGACCCCCTAAAAGTTATAGAACCTTAATGAAAATCACACCATCATATTCCGCGTATCAGAGAACCCTACTGTAGCGGTTAGGACTTGTACAAGTCCTAATGTGGAATTTTGCATTTTTTGCCAGAAGAAAGATCACGGGTGCATGTTTATTTTTATTTATTTTTTTCCCCAGGGGTGATAGTATCGACCCAGTGGTCCTAGAATATCGTGGGAGAGCTCATTGGAATGAAAATTAAAAGTTCTAGTGCCCTTTTTAAGTGACCAACAAAAATGGAGGACAACTAGGCCCCCTCCCACGCTCATTGTTTTCCCAAAGTCACCTGATAAAAATTTTGAGATAGCCATTTTGTTCAGCATGTTCGACAATATTATAAGTATGTCTTTTAGGATGACTTAATCCCCCGAAGTTCCCGGGAGGAGGGCTGAAAGTTATGAACTTTACCCAATGTTAACATATAGTATTGGTTATTGGGAAGTATACAGTACAGACGTTTTCAGGGAGATTTTTCCTGGTAGTGAGGGGGGGGGGGGGTCGGGCAGGGATTTACGAAGGGAGGGGGCCCTCCGGGCCCGCCACCCCCCCCCCCGAAATCTCACGATTTTTTTTCATTTTCCCATAATTTTCTGATTTTTCTCACAGAATAATGGGTTTGAAGGATTTGCCCCCCCCCCCCCGAAACAAATTCCTGCGTATGTGCCTGGGGTCGGGGGTTATGTAGGAGGATCTTTCCATGAAGGAAGTTTTCATGGGGGAAGGGACATTGCTATGAAGTGGACGCCGGACTTCCCAGCATTATTTAAAAAAAGATCAGAAATTAAATATAAAAAAAACAAGTTTTTCAACTGCAACAGCAGCAACATCAAACTTTAAACGAACAGAAAATATTACATATATGATTGGGTTCACCCCCTATAGTCAATACCTCACTCTTTAAGCCAGAGATTTTTTTTAGTACTTTCATAAGAGCTATTTATTCTAATTAACGGCCTTTGTGATTAAGCGGTCATTTTAAAGAATTGGAACAAAATTCGAACTTTCGCTTAAAGAGCAAGGTATTGACTAGGGGGCGAACCCCCTAATATACGTATTAAAAATATATGAATATAGAAGTTCGTTACGTAAGTTAATTCGTAAGTTACGTATATTTATTACTAATAAAAACGTTCGTAAATAAAATGAAACAAGTTTCGAGAAAGCCATTTAACCAAATAAAAGTAAATTAATATGAAAATTTTGTTTTAATTATTCATGTACTGTGAGCCAAGATCAAAACCTGCATTTATTCAAAAACGTTCAAAAATTAAATAAAAAAAAACAAGTTTTTTTAACAGAAAGTAAGGAGCGACATTAAAACTTAAAACGAACAGAAATTATTCCGTATATGAAAGGGGCTGTCCCCTCCACAGCGCCTTGCTCTTTACGCTAAAGTTTGACTTTCTCACAACTCTATTTTTTTTTAACAATAAAAAACTTTAGCGTAAAGAGCGAGGCGTTGAGGAGGGGACAGCCCCTTTCATATACGGAATAATTTCTGTTCGTTTTAAGTTTTAATGTCGCTCCTTACTTTCTGTTAAAAAAAACTTGTTTTTTTTATTTAATTCTATACAAGCACATGAATTTACGCAAATAACTTAAAACTAACATAATCTCCTTGACTGGGGGCTATTTGAGTGCATAGTTCTTCGAAAATGTTAAACGTATTATTTCTATAAAACCTTTCCTAACATTAGGTCACTAAATTCTTCCACGGGAGCATTGGATTTTCTCTTAATCCGTTAAAAATTTTCCTTCTATTAAGATCAACCCCTCAGTGTGTTAACATGACATAAAACTAAACTGCCGTAATATTTTCCATTATCAAATTAACTGGAAGTTGGATTCTGGAAAAAACGTGGATCATATTTCTTATAAATAGAGCGGATATTTTGTTTAAAATAAAATAAAAAATTAAATGAAATAAAATGAAAAACAAAATGAAATAAACTGAAAATAAAATGAAAAATAAAATACTCTGTGAATTAGATCTTGGCCAGGACAAATTTTATAAACCAAACAAGACTGTAGGCGAAATAATAAGAAGTTGGTCTCTTTTCGTAACTTTCTAAAAATGATTCTATTTCTAAGCATTATAGAGGCCTGTTTTCTCATTATATAAAAAAAGTCTTTGAAAAACATTTTTTTGGTCAGTTAACCTTCTTGGCCTCGATTTTTTTGTGAAGGAACAGAAGAGATACTTTATTCGTTTGTAAATTCGATTGTGCTTGCTTTTTCACCTAATTATACAATTTTAAATAAAATAGACTCAATAGTTTAAATAAATAATATTAAGTAATTTTTTAATAATAAATTAGATAAATAATTAAATAAATTAAAGCTTAAATTAATATTTTAAATAGAGTAATAAAATATTTTTGGCAATCCCTTCTACTTTTCTAATTAATAGGATGACTTCTGCGACTTCTAGGAAGGGATATTTCTTTATCTTCCTGTATGACCTGTGCTTTATGAAAAAAGCTTGTAAAACTGTTCCCGAATCTGCACTTTTGCTAAAGCATAAAGCTTATCACAATTCAATGGCAGTTTCACCAAAATACAAAGCCAAGAATAAAAAAAATAATCTTTTGAACAAGAGCTAGAAAAACCTGGAAAATTACAAGTCTAGTTGTTTGCCCTACTGGTCATTCGGCAACTTTTCTCAATAAAAACGTTATTGATGGTAAAAACTTAACAGAGATCTAAGTAAAAAAGAAGCGGCGATTACGTCAATTGGTTGGGACATTGTAATACTGGCCTCAACAGGGGCGGATCCAGGATATTTTTAGGGGCGGGGCAAGTTTAATTAACGCAAACTTGCGTTAATTAAGAAAATTACACTACTTTAAACTAAGTTAGGTAGTGCGCGCCCCCCTTCCCCTGAATCCACCACTGGGCCTCAACATAAGTACTGGTTGCAAAATATACCCTGCATTAAGTCTCTAATAAAAAAAGATGTTTATGATGAAAATTATTGACCCACTGAAAAAATATCGTCTTTCGACATTCAAGGAATTTCAGCATGAATAAGCACGTTCATCCTCCCTTTTATTGTAACTCCTCTTTTAAAATTAATTATTTCTCGTTTCATTCCAGTGTTTTCCCAAGTTTTTGCAAGTCAGCTCGAACAATAGCTCTTCATTAAGGAGGAATCAAAAAGGTAAGACTATTTATTGTCCAATATCAGTTCGATCAGCTTTTAGCAAACGGTTGGAAATAACGCCAACAAAACTACTTAACTTCTCAAGCGAATGTCAATTCAGTTTTTCTCCAAAACGTAGCGCTGAACATGCATTTCATGGTTGCAGCATAGCCCCTAGTAAAGAGCAAACCAAGGCCCATAGTAACCAGAAATTTCAAAAGGCGTTTTGTCACGAACTGTAATTGTTGGTAATTAATGGTAATTCGGCTAATCTTAATGATAAAAATTGATTGCGAGAAAAAAATTTAAAGGAATTACGTAAAAGAACAGAAACCCCTCAAAAATGTCAGATCGAAAAGAAAAACGGAACCCAGTGCAATCGCCTTGGTTGAAAACCCTCATAAGAGAAAATTAAAGCCCCTCCCCCACACTGAAAAATAAGGAAAATCACTTTTTCCCATAGGAAGCATTGATGTGTCCTTTTTAGCAAGAAAAAAAAAAGCAAAAGAACTAACATTTGACAGAACCGTTAAAGGTGAGCGCAAAAAATGCTAAGCAGTCGCTCTAATTATACTCCCCTGTACATAAAACTCAAAGTGACAATTCAAAATGAAATGTCAATCAAGCTAAAGTAATAATAATCCAGAGGTCTGAAATACGCAAAATTGTGTTAATGTATTTATGTCTAGATTTTCTTTCTCCATAAAATCAGGGAATAGCTTTGGCTAATACAATTAAAGTTAATTAAACCGATAATAATTTAAAAGCCTTTTAATAAAACTAAATTTAGATAGAATAATAATAAGCTTTTTGTTTTGCTACCCCAATCGGAAACAGGTCCGTTTTTTAAAAATAATTAAAAAAAAAACTTTCCGAAAAATAAGTTTTTCAAAGAAAAGTAAAGACTATTTTAAACTTAAGCTCAGCAGATACAAATACCTTTTAAAATTCAAACTCAAAACGACCAGAAATTACTATTAAAGAATAAATGGAACCCAAAACGAACAGAAATTAAATAAACAATCAATGCAAACAAGCGCACAATTGATATTAATGTAAATTAATAAATAAATCTTAAAACGAGTGAAACTTAAATTGAATATGCAAATCAAGCTTGAAACGTACAAAAATCACCACAAAACAAGAGTTTGGGCATGACCTCCTTCCCTCACTGTAAAAGTCTTAAACCTACTGCGCCATTGACGCTTTACTGAAAACCAATTTTATGACAAATATTTTCTTTTGTACTTAATATTGAAAATAAACATTAAAATTATAGTAACATTTTGAACTGATGAGCTTTCAGCAATTTATATCATTATACATCAAATATTCAGTTTAATTTATTAGCTCTTTTTAAAAATTCTAAAGAAGAGTATAGTTTCCCTGCAAACAAGTGTTTGGATACTGCTTCCTTTCCTAACTGTAAATAAAAACCAAAAGCCTACTGCGTCATTGGTGCTTAACTGAAAACAGATTATATTACAAATATTTTCTTTTCCAGTTCTTACAGCATTGAAAATAAAAATAAAATTACAGTGAAATAAATTCTTGTACTGATGGATCTTTCAACAATTAGTATCATTATACATCAAATATTCAATTTGATGTTGTTTATACTTTCCAAGACTGTTCAAGACGCATATAGTTTTCAGTAAAGCGCCAATGACGCAGTAGGTTTTAGACTTTTACAGTGAGAGAAGGAGGTCATACTCAAACTCTTGTTTGTGGTGATTTTTGTTCGTTTCAAGCTTGATTTGTATATTCAATTTAAGTTTCACTCATTTTAAGATTTATTTATTAATTTACATTAATATCTATTGTACGCTTGTTTGCATTGATTGTTTATTTAATTTCTGTTCATTTTAAGTTTCATTTATACTTCAATAGGAAAATAATTTTTTTTGTTTTAAGCTTGATTTTCATATTCAATCTAAGCATTACTCGCTTAAGATCTATTTATTAATTTATATTATTACTTGTTGTATGTTTTTGCTATGATTGCTTATTTAATTTCTGTTCGTTTTGGGTTTCATTTATTCTTTAATAGTAATTTCTGGTCGTTTTGAGTTTGAATTTTAAAAGGAATCTGTATCTGCTGAGCTGAAGTTTAAAATGGCCTTTACTTTTCTTTGAAAACTTATTTTCGGAATTTTTTTTTAATTAATTTTTTTTGTTTTTGATTGCAAAAAAATTTCAGTTTTTAAAAATTCTTTATTTCAAAATCAATCTTAAAAAAAAAAATCAAATATTCATCAAAGTGTCAAAACTGATATCAAAGTAACAATATCAAAGTGAAAAAATGGGTTTGTGTCAACCTCGGAGTTTTTATTATCTGATGTTTGAACTATTTTTAACAAAATTGCTATCTCAAAATTTTTATCGGATGGGTTTGGGGAAAAAGGGCGTGGGAGGTTTATAATTAACCTTCGGTCTCTTTTGACTCTTTAAGAGTGAACTAGAACTTTCTATTTTCAATCAAATGAGCCCTCTCTGAAGTTTATACGAGTATCCCTTCTATAAGAACCATATTTATCCCCAGAGTATAACTTACAACGCCTGTCCATTGGCCCTGGGGGGTTGTGCGGACCCTGAAGTTTTAATATCTGATGGTTGAACTATTTTTAACAAAATGGTCACCTCAAATTTTTATCGGATGGGTTTATCCATCCGATACACCCATAGGCGTGGAGGGCGGGAGAGGCTTGTTGCCCTCCGATATTTTTTCACTCTGAGAAAATGAACTAAAACTTTTAATTTCCATTCAAATGAACCCTCTCTGAAGTTTATACGAGCACACCTTCCATAAAACGGGGGGGGGTTTATGTCGTCACAGGAGTTTTTATTATCTGACCTTTGAACTATTTTTAACGAAAAGACCATACGTAAAGGAGTTTTTGTTATATGATCTTTGAACTATTTTTAACAAAATGGCTACCTCAAATTTTTTATCAGATGTATTTGGGGAAAAAGGGCTTGG
Organism: Artemia sinica; assembly: GCA_027921565.1. Lineage (NCBI taxonomy): Eukaryota > Metazoa > Arthropoda > Branchiopoda > Anostraca > Artemiidae > Artemia > Artemia sinica. The sequence continues at coordinate 20,097,568 of CM051275.1, forward strand.
GGGGCCAGCTGCCCTCTGATTGCTTTTGACTCTTAAAAAGGGCACTAGAACTCTCCATTTCCAATCGAATGCGCCCCCTTTGAAGTTTATATGACGACCCCTTCTATATGAAGCGCATCTGGGAAAAAAATAAATGGAGTGTGTGGGGGGAGGCTAGCTGCCCTCCAATCACTTTTGACTCTTAAAAATTGAATTACAACTTTCAATCCCCAATCAAATGAGCCCTCTAGGAAGTTTATACGAGCATCCCTTCCATAACAACCATCTATGCCCCCAGGGCATAACTTACAACGCCTACCCCCGGGCCCTGGGGGCTGTGTTGACACCGGAGTATTTTGTAATCAGAACTTTTGAACTATTTTTAACAAAATGTCTATCCCAAAATTTTTTATCTGATACATTTAGGGCGTGGAGGAGGGGGGCTAGTTGCCCTCCGATCTCTTTTGACTATTAAAGAGTGAACAAGAACTTTCAATTTCCAATCAAATGAACCCTCTCCGAAGTTTATACCAGCATCCCTTCCATAAAACAATATATGCCCCTAGAGCATTACTCATAACGCCTGCCTCCGGGCCCTGGCGGGTTCCATCGGCACAGGATTTTTTCTTATCTGACCTTTGAACTATTTTAATGAAACGGCTATTATAAATTTATCGGATGGGCTTGGGGAAAAAAGGGTGTGGGGGGGGGTTGTTGCCCTCGGATATCTTTTGACTCTTAAAAATTGAACTAGGACTTTCAATTTCCAATCATATGAGCCCCCTCTGAAGTTTATACGAGCATCCCTTTCAAAAGAACCATATATGCCCCCAGGACAACACTTACAACCCATATCCCCCGGGCTCTGGGGGGCGTTTTTGTTATCTAATTTTTGAACAATTTCCAAAACACTGGCTATCTCAAAAATTGTAGCGGACGGGTTTGGGGAAAAAAGAGCGTGGGGGGGAGGCTAGTTTAACTCTCTTGACTCTTAAAAAGTGAACTAGAACTTTCTATTTCCAATCAAATGAGCCCTCTATGAATTTTATACGAGCATCCCTTTCATATGAACCATACATGCCCTTAGGGCATAACTTAGAACGCCTTCCCCTGTGCCCTGGGGAGTTCTATTGACACCGGATTTTTTCTTATCCGACCTTTGAACTATTTTTAACAAAATGTATATCTCAAAATTTTCATCAGATGGGTTTTGAAAAAGAAGGCGTGGGGGGGGGGGGGCTAGCTGCCCTCGGATCTCTTTTGACTATTAAAAACTGAGCTCGAGCTTTCAATATTCAATCAAATGAGCCCTTTCTGAAGTTTATACGAACATCCCTTTCATACGAACAATATATGCCCCAGGGCATAACTTACAACGCCTGCCCCCGGGCCTTGGGGGGTTGTGACGACAACTGAGTTTTGTTATCTGACTTTTGAGCAATTTTCAACTTAATGGCTATCTTAAAATTTTTATTGGATGCATTTGGGGAAAAAGGGGCGTTGGGGGCTAGTTGCCCTCCAATCTCTTTTGACTCTAAAAACCTGAACTAGAACTTTCAATTTCCAATCATAAGAGCCATCTCTGAATTTTTTACGAGCATCCCTTCAATAAGAACCATATATTCCCCCAGGGCATAACTTACAACACCTGCCCTCGGGCCCTGGGGGAATGTGTTGACCCCTGAGTTTTCGTTATATGGTCTTTGAACTATTTAAAAAAAAGCTATCTCAAAGTTCTTATCGGATGGGTTTGAGGAAAAAAGGGCATGGAGGCGGGGGGGCTAGGTGCCCTCCAATCTCTTTTGACTCTTAAAAAGTGAACTAGAACTTTCAATTTCCAATCAATTGAGCCCTCTCTGAAGTTTATACGAGAATTCCTTCCATAAGAACCATATATGCCCCCAGGGCATAACTTATAACCCTTGCCCCTGAAGACTGTGGGGGGATTGTCCTGCTCAAACCTTTAATTTCCAGAACTTTCAACTACGTTGAACAAAATGGCTATATCAAAATTTTGATTAGATGTGTTTGGGGAATGGTGGGCGTGGAAGGGGTGTCAATTGCCTTAGAATCACTTTCGACTATTAAAAAGGGAAAAAGCCATTTAAATTTCCAATCGAATGAGCCCTTTCTGAAGTTTCTACGACATCGTCTTCTATACAAAACCTTACATGCCCCCAGGGCACAACTTACAACCCTTGCCCCGAGGGCTGTGGGGGAGTTGTCATCCTCAAAGACCTAATTTCTAGAACTTAAAACTACGTTTAATAAAATGGCTATCTTAAAATTTTCATTGGATGTGTTTGGGGGAAAGGTGGGCGTTAGAGGGGGGTTAGTTACCCTCCAATCCCTTTCGACTACTAAAAAGGGCACTAGCCCTTTGAATTTCCAATCGAATGAGCCTTTTTTGAAGTTTCTACGACAACGCCTTCTATAAAAACATTATATGCCCCCAGGGTATAACTTAAAACCCTTACCCTTAGGGTTGTGGGGGAGTGTCCTCCTCAAAAACATATTTTCTATCTGAAAATCAACTATGCTGAACAAGATGGCTATCTCAAAATTTTGATTGGATTTGTTGGGGGAATGTTGACCGTGGGCGGGGGGGGGGGCTAGTTGCCCTCTAATCACTTTCGACCATTGAAAAGGGCACTAGCCCTTTGAATTTCCAATCGAATGAGCCTTTTTTGAAGTATCTACGACAACGCCTTCTATAAAAACCTTATATACCCCCAGGGCATAACTTAAACCCTTGCCCTGAGGGCTGTGGGGGAGTTGTCATCCTCAAACACCTAATTTCTAGAACTTAAAACTACGTTTAATAAAATGGCTATCTCAAAATTTTGATTGGATGTGTTTGGGGGAATGATGGGCGTGGGGGGTCTAGTTGCCCTCCAATCACTTTCGACTATTAAAAAGGGCACTAGCCCTTTGAATTTCCAATCGAATGAGCCTTTTTTGAAGTTTCTACGACAACACCTTCTATAAAAACCTCATATGCCCCAGGGCATAACCTAAAACCCTTGCCCTGAGGGTTTTCGGGGAGTGTCCTCCTCAAAAACATATTTTCTATCTGGAAATCAATTACGTTTAAAAAATGGCTATCTCAAAATTTTGATTGTATGTGTTTGGGAGAATGATGGGCTTTGGGGGGGGGGAGGGGGTAGTAGCCCTCCAATCACCTTCGACTATTAAAAAGGGCACTAGAACTCTCGATTTCCAATTAAATGAGCCCTCTTTGAAGTTTCTACGACGACTCCTTCCATATGAAGTGCCTCTGGGAAAAAAAAAATAATAATAATAAAACATTGGAGCCGTATGGCCTTTACTATAGGCAACGCTGTAGCGTTGCCTCTTATGACGTCAATATCTACAAATTTTATTCAATTATAAGGGCCTATGCTAGATAAGTCTAAAAATTTTGCATTCTGTCTTTCTCAATTCGAATTTTTGGTTTTCAATATTAATACTATAAGACATTACCGGTGGAATTAATCCAGAATTTCACTCATTCCTGTTCATGCTTGTAGATTGTTTGGGTCAGCCTCATAATTATACCATTTTAAGTTATTTATTGGAGACAGAAAGCAGACTTTGGAAAACAATCTGCAGATAAAAAAAATGGTTCAGCCCACGTTTAAGTACCGTTTCTAAGCAAAACAACCTTGCAAAAAAGTTCAAAATTGACTTTGACGGTAAGCCGCAACCTTAACAAATTCTCCTCAAACTGTCCCTACGGTAAACGTAGTACTTTTTAGTACGTTCGGTTCACGAGCCTGAAGAAGGATACTTTTACTTAAAAGACATATTTACGTTTTCCTTTGGAAACGACGTTATATTCTATTAATTATAAATACTTCTACTTTTTACAACACTAAAAAGTTGCATTTGAAGAGCCGCCTGCAAACGTGTTGGGGTAAGTAGAATGATGATGGCAAAATTCATTTCCTCAATCAGGGTATGTTCCAGAGCATCTTTTTATAGAACTAATTGTCAACAATTGTAATTGTTATTATTTCTGTTTTTATTTAACAGATAGCACACAATTAGGACGACCAGTTTGCATTACTAGACGAGTAGAACAGGCTTTTATATATCAGAAGTTACTAAAATAATAAAGTTATTTTTTTTGATCAAACATATGTCAATATTAATTGGATGAAGCCCTTGGGAGCAGAGCCACTGTTCAAACAGATATAAAGTAAACAAAAAGGGTCTTAATTAGTGTTACAGACATAAGCGATGATTTATGCGTTTCCATTGTATTTCAGGAATGGCCATAAAAACTTAGGAGAAGGCTCATTCGATTGGACAATTAAAGTTCTAGTTTCCTTTTCAAGACTTGATCAAAAATAGTCCAAGTCAAATTATACAAAGTTTACTTTGTATAAATTTTTGTCTTAGCCTGAATATTAATCTTATATAGATCTTTACCAACATCATTTATAGACATTTACTTCAGAAGCATGTAAAAAAAATGGCAAAAATCTTACGTTGCTTCTGCTAGTAAAGAGCAATTTATTATTGAAAATACCCTGGATTAATAGTAGTCACCTCAATCATTATGTGGTGGATTACGTCTTATAATTGAACAGTTACCACAGTGCAGTGGTAACGGTGACTCTCCCCTAGATTGTGGGATGTGAGTTCAGTCCACTCTACGGTAACGAATTGTGGAGTAGAACAGGCAGATGTGTGGTATTGCATAAAAGGTTTGTCTTTTGGCTTCTTCATATTAGGCATATTGTGCCCTAAGAAAGTTAATAATTTTCTCATATTCTTAGCAGTAGGCATGGGAGTAGTAAGTGAGGCAAAGAAGAAGATGATTGATTTCTCTAAAATAGGTTTCGTCGGTTCACAAGCAGCTAAGCAGGAATTCAATGAAGAAGTCTTAGCCATAGTCTAAAATGCAACTCTTTTCCGATCTATATCTCCCTCTTTCAGAGAACTTATACTCTTTTGCTTGAACAATATAGATCTTTCCCTTGAGCAATCTTATATAATAGACCTTTACCTTCATCATCACCTTTACCTTAGAAGCATGTAAAAAAATATGGCGAAAAGCTTACGCTGCTTGCGCTAGTAAAGAGCAATTTCCAATTGGAAATACCCTGGATTAATAACTCCTATTTTGATTATCTCTCTCATCACTTCCTGAAGGTTTCAAATTAATACAATGTTTGTCCGAAAAGTAAAAGGACTGAGTCAATTTAAAAACATTTATTCAGCCAATCGTCACAATTCTTTAAAAACTTTCAAAATGGGCTCCTTCTGCGTCAATGCAGCGCTGCCAACGCGATTTCCAAGCATTGAAGGCGTCACGGTATGCATTCTACGCAATACCCTTGAGAGCCGCGGGGCATGCTGCTTGGATCCCCTCTGTTGCCTCAAAATACTTGCCTTTCATCAGTCTTTTCAGACGAGGAAACAAAAAAAAAAGTCCAGGGCCACATCTGGGCTATAGGGTGGCTACAGAAGCGTTGGGATGCCAACCTTGGTCAGGTAGCTGTTCACGAGAAAGGCGGTGTGAGCCGGGGCGTTGTCGCTGTTGAAACTTCCAGTCGTCTGCGATTTCTTTTCGGAACCGATTGACCCTTCGTTTAAATCTTTTGTGCGCTTCCACATAAAACTTATCGTTGACGGTTTGTCAAGGAGGAACAAATTCATGTTGGACGATGCCTTTGATGTCAAAAAAGACAAAGTGCATCGTTTTCACTTTGGATTTGCTCATTCTTGCCTTTTTTTTTTGGGCGAGGAGACGCCGACGTGTACCACTCGGAAGATTGCCTCTTTGTCTCGGGATCATACTCAAAGATCCAACACTCGTCACCTATGATTACGTTATGCTAAAATTGGGGGTCACTTTCACACATGTTTCAAATTTTCTTGGCACACTTCCACTCGCCGCAATTTCTGGTCGTCGGTGAGCACTTTTGGGACCATCTTCGCGCACACCTTGCGCATGTTCAAATGTACCGCCACAATGTCATAGATGACATATTTTGGTAAATTAACATTTGGGCAATTAAACGAATACTTAGTCGACGGTCTGAGTTCAAAACTTTGCGCACACGAGTCACATTGCCAGTTTTTGTCGAAGTCGAAGGTCTTCCAGCACAGTCTTCATCGGCGACCGCTTACCGACTCTCCAAAAATGCCTGGTGCCACCGAAACACCACTTCCTGCTAAAGCAATATCTGGCTAAGCCTGCTTGATCACATCAAACGTCTCTGTCGCAGATTTACCAAGTTTCACACAGAATTTAATGGCGTACCTCTAACAAACGCTGCATTTTCGGCTTGCACAACTCACAGAAAACACGTCACGCAAAAATGCCTGTCCTGACTCTCCAGGTGCTCAGAGACAACTGACTAGCAGCTCGTTTGTTAGATAGGAAAGCCATCTACCAAATACACTCAGAGCGCGTAGGCTCCGAAGTACAATCGTGGCGAAAGAAAATTAGTCCTATTACTATCGGACAAACCCTGTATACCCAGTCATCCATGAGTTACGCCCTTTCGAAAATCCATATACACAAAGCGCGTTTTGATTTGGTTAGGCACTCTCCTCCAAATTCTCTGAAAGGCTCATCTGCATTTCCTTCGTCTTTTTGGAAAATAAAGTTCAAACATGCATACCTTTCTCAATAACATATACACCATGTAAGCAATGAACGAATTGCTTAAATCAAATCAAAATCTCCTTTACTTCAAAACTCTTACACGGTCGGGCCGATTCTTGTTTTTTTTTCGACAAGACAATAATAAATAATTCAAAAAGTCTATGTATAGAAAATATAATTTTCACATTCAGTGACATGGTCAAAACAAATACAATTTTCACAACACTTACACGGTCGACAAAACTAAAGAGACAAAAATTAAAATAAGATATATCTATATATAAAATTAGGCATCTAATTTATAAAGGCGAATAAACCCAGGCACAAAACTTTTTTCATATCTTGCATGGGTTGTAAATACTGGTTGTATTTTTGGTATAGGTTCACAGCAGACCTTTGTCTACAAGGGAAAATACGGAGGAAGTATATCACGGAGGTTGAGATTTTTCAAAATACCCTTTCCCAACCTGAGACTAAGTTGTTGCCTTCTTTTTTCAAGGGTAACAGGATTAAATTCTTGGAGGAGCGATATAGAGGGGACTTTAGGGATGTTTAGACGCCACAAGGAGGGCCCGGTACTGAACTCGCTCCAATGTCTCCGACTGGTCATGAGTAAGAGAGAAATACTATGCTTGACAACAATATTCTAAGATAGGTCTAATAAAAGAAAGATAGAACCTCAGAAGATGCTCAACAGGAACACCATAACGAGATGAGTAGAAAACGAGTAGGGGTGGTATAGTCGCTTATTAGTGATTTTTATAAGATATATTTTTTTTTTTGTTTTTAGGCCTAGTTGGGGCAGTGATCTCCTTTACAAGCTTGGCTTCTGGATTTTATTATTTTTGGTTGATGAATAAACCCTAATTTAACTTCAAAAAAAAAAAAAGAGATAGCAACTTTATAGCAGATACCCATATTTCCATGTTTGACTCTGCTCCCTACTTCTTTGTCCCGTTTCATATCTGACGAAATATAGACGGCTAGCAGCTTAATTACGGCCACAATCTTCTGTTGGTGCAGTGGAGGATAATAGGTTGGTTCGGTCATTAAGAAAGAAATTAGAAGTACAACGGATTTGTCCATATTCACTACCATGTCGTTACTGGCAGCCTGGTTCTTAATGTCCTCGATGATACCATACGCGTTGCTTGGGGAGTCCTTGAGGCAAATTTTGGTTAATGATAGATCATCTACGTACTTCCATCTTTCCGGGTAGGACTCTGCCAGCTCGTTGACCATGACAAGAGTGGACAAAAGTGGACCAAGGATTGTTCCTTGTGGCACTCCACATTAGATTTGAAGCTCGGTTGACTACGCGATCTTTTATTTAGTGCTTTGCTTTCGATCCAAAAGAAATCTGGCAATGATTCGAACTAAAGCAGGGGTGATACTATACCTTGTAAGTAACTTTTTGATGAGTTTACTGTGGTTGGTCAGGTCGAAAGCATTTTTCAGATTTATTGCTCTGAGGTTTACTAACATGCCTTTTATAAAGACTCCCTTCACAAGATTTTATGCGTTGGATCTATTGAAGGTGTGTAACGTGTGGGATGTCAGGTTCGTACCTACGTTGTAATGTTATTTGAAATAGGCGCTTAAAGCACAGAGGACGGTGGCATCGGGATCTTGTTGTTGGCACTGGTCAGGCATGCAAGAGTGGGGTAGCATAGTAGTCATGCTACTTGGCAGTTTTCATGGCCTAGTGAAATTTGTCGGTAGATTTTGTCAAAAAATCCCAGTGCTTCCACATTTGTCAGCAGCTTTTGGAATTTTGTCGAGTCGCTTTGAAACTTTTTGCATACCTTGCATTGGCTAAATGGAAACGTACACAGTCACAAACACCTTGTAAAATTAGGAAAAACCAGGAATTTAATTTTTAATGGAAATGACCTTCCTGTGCAGTTAAGCGATGGTTGGTAGTAGCGGGCGCAGAATAAAAAAAATATAATGAGCATACAATCAGCAAAAATAAGCTAATTACTTGTGGCACTAAGTGGGTTAGCCCAAAGAGTATGGATAACTTACAAGAGTGGGAACTGGCGCTAGTGCAGGCGAAAAAAGATCCTCGACGCCATCTAGCGTTTGGCGACACTTGGCATTTTCTTCGCTGTAATAGTAATAATAAACTATTTAATCTGTTTAGTAAAATTAGTGTCGTCGTAAGTGTCTGATCTCAGTTCCTGACAGAAAAATGATTACAAAGCTTGAAAAAATGCCGAATGTCACCAAATACTAGATGGGGTTGACAGATTTTTCGCCGACACTAGTGCCAGTTTCGACCCTTTTCAGTTACCCATACTCTTTGGGATAGCCACCAAAGAATTGTTAATGTTCGAAGTTTCACGGCTGAAAAATGCTGTCAAATACAATAAATTACTTTTGCTTACTTACTTTCACGGTTCTAGGAGGCAACGCTGACAAAATATGGTACACTCCTAAAATCTTCATAATTTTTAAACAAAAAAAAGCCAAATCTTAGAAAACCGCGGTTTCCAAGCATGAATATTAATACGATAGTTCTGGGAGGCTAAAATCTAAAGTACTGCCTCCAATGCCTCCTAAAGTACAAGTATGGTACTTATGGTACCATAAGTCTTTTGTTTTAACACAAGTCACTGACCTCCTCTTTAATAGATGATCCGAATGTACTTGAAAACTGGTAATGTTCGTTCTGACCAAGAAAACCAGAAAAAGGCGATAGAGTCTGTGTTGGCAGGAAGACTAAACTTTGGCAAAGCTTCTGAAGAATTTGACTTAAGAAAGACAACAATACCTGATGCTGTGAAACGCGTGAAGAAGTGTCTTTGTGAAATCCAAAGTGTTGGGGTTCAAACAGTCTATGCACAGGAATTATCACTCTCAGATGTGATTGGGACTTCTCTGTGGACAATATTTACTCAAAAACAAGAGAAAGAGCTAAGCATCTACCTTCAGAAACGTAGTTATTGAACTACAGTCTGACACCAAATTCCGTCCAAAATGGTAGCTTATGACAGGACATTGATGTTGTCCATTACAGTCAACGAAAATTGGGCAAAAATGAGACGGCTGTCTTCGATCGGATCAAAAACTTCATGCGGCAGATATCTGAACTTTCAACACGGACACCAGACAACACAAGCCAAACATGAAGAACATGAATTGCGACGAACCCGGACATACTACTCCTATGCAAGTTCCACGCATTGTTGCCAAGAAAGGAACAAAAGAAGTTCAACAGACGATCTCCCACAGTTAATGTCCTTCCTCGTGTTAAAGCCACTAGAGTTTCTTGAAGGAATTCAAGCTCCACCGAGTCACTTCACATTGGAAGTGAGCAAGAAAATGAGCTAATGGAACGTGCCCCCAAGATTTCGTTCCGGTGAAGTTTTCTGTTGAAAAAAAGGAAAAATTCTGCTATTTTGTATGCGGGAGAATTCGAACAAATAAGAAATGAATCTGCTCTAGTGACATTTTTTTGCGCACAAGTGGCGAGAAATTTTATTTTCCCAAGAGCATTTTGATAAAGTTGAGGGTTATACGACCGAGATTGGGCTCTGACTTCCAGTCCATCACTTTACAGGTGGAATAAGAAGAAGAGTGAGAGGCCTGAAATTTGGATGTGATCTTTTCATCTACAATTTCAAGTAAATGAGATGTTCACGTGCGTTTTATATAGTCAAAAATCTGTGTATTTTTGTAATTTAAACACTACTGTTAGAACAAATAGCGGAAACATTTAGCCCATTTAGCCCATCTCGTCTGCTTTGGTTCCACAACCGGGGCAGTTTCGAACAAAAGAGAGTCTACTGGTTTTAGGTAAGCATTTTTTTTTCTTTTTATTTACAAACGGGTTACAATAAATAAATAAACAAACATCTCATTTAAAAAAACACAATCCAATGCATTACTGCATGCCGGACAAAACCCGAGAAAAAAAAAGAAAAACACTTTAAAAAATATATATAATATTTTCTATTACTATCATTTATTTCCTCGGACCCTAATATAACCCAAAAAGGGTCCAACCCAAAAACAAATAAATATCTTCTCTCGCCTCCCTCTCCCACCCCTCCAACAAAAAAGTGGGAACTTGAGAATCATCCACGCAAACAACGCAACACAACTCACAACATTCACAAAAAGAGAGGAGAAAAAAAATAAATAAAAAAAGGGAAATAAATCACTCATCCATTCAAAACCCAAACAATCATCTCACCAACAACATTCAACCAATCATTCTCTACACACAACCACTAAAACCTTCCATATTGATAAAAACAGCTTACTCTGAGGGAATTTCGAAATTCATCCAGGCCTGTCTTATTTTTTACCTCCTCGGGAAGTTTGTTCCAGACAGCCGGGCCATAAAAACGGATAGAGAATGTAGACCTTGTTGTTACAGGGAACGGGGTTCGTATTGAATGGGCATTTCTTGTCTCATACCTGTGTTTAGCTTCGGTAAATGCAATCGAGAAACATGCAGGTAGCAGGTTATTAAAACTTTTAAACATGAATAATGCCGTGTAAAACTTAACTAGGCCGAAAAGTGGCATAATCTTAATACCGTCGTATTGCCTTCGAACCGAGTCAGAACCTTGCATTCCAGATAAAACACGAACAGCATTATTTTGTAGAACCCTCAGTGGCAGTAGATAAGTAATAAATGTCGCTGACCAAACACTTACACAATATAACAAATACGAATGAACCAGCGAGAAATACAGCATTCTTAAAATTTTAGGAGGGAAAAAATGTTTCAGTTTCCGCAGCATTCCAACATTCCTGGCAATTTTTGTACACAGTGATTCAATATGAGGTTTAAACATAATATTGATATTTGTTTAAATTATATAACATAATATTTGTCTTGATTCCTAAATTTTCATTAATTCACGCTAGGATTTTAAGTATTTGTTTTATCTTATGTATCAAAACCAAAACAATTGGGTGAAATATAAGGTCTGGTAGCAGAAATAGTGAAAACGGTTCAGACTGGCCCTCTTTTCCTCTGCACAACATTCTCTTTAGTGAGTTTCGGAGATACTGTAAATATAAATATTGATCCTATTTATGACACTTTTATAAGAAATGAACCCATATTTAAAAATAAAAATAAAGCATTGCAAAATCTCCCAGGGGTTAGTTCAAATAATAAACCTAAGCGAATAGCAGCATCAAAAGCTTTGCATAAAATTATGTCGCAATAACTTATTCCTTGTTCATTTGTTATTTTAAAATGTTTAATCCAGTAACTTTTGTGAGGTGGCTTGGACGAAGGTAGCCTCAAATTGTAAATGTTAAGCAATTGTATATTATATTTTTAGGCGAGTCTATTTTAGTTGTATGTATATTTTTTAGTTTTAGTTTTTTTCTCTAAAAAAATCAGAAAAAATCAAACTAATTACTAAAAAAAAATAATAAAAACAGTTAGAATTTATAAGGATTCTAGATCTGAAATACATGAAAGGGGGAGGTCCCCCCAAACTGTCTTCTGGATCTATCCATATTTTAAGATATGTCTCCCTTTTTGTCCTCTGTTGCAGTTTTATATGATGTTGCTAAAAGAATATGGACCAAAAATCTGACTACTTACTTGACAGATAACGAAAAATCACCTGGGGAGCTTTCACTGACTCTAACCACAAACGCCCCCTCGTGTTTATTCAAAAGGAGCTTCTCTGCGTCAGCACGTGTTATCCGTCCATAGTACCAACTAGAAAAAGTGATTCAATCAATTTTATTCTTAAATAAAATAATACAAAGACATTATATTTTATATCAAATATTATGATATATTTTCTGAATGCATTTATTTTAAACCTCATATTTGAAGAAGAGCTCACACATAATAAAACAATTATGACTAAACAATAAAACGTACAAACTATACGTACTTTAAACGTGGTACGCGTACTCGAATGAAGACGTGCTGTACGAGTACTAATGAATGTACTGGGAAATCTATGAGATCCCCTAAAATGAATTATAAGATTAAATAAAAAAAACAGAACAAACAATTTTCCCAGTACAAAAATCAACATACCCACAACTCAACCCTACCCATCTAAATTACCCCAAACATCAACAATGTGTAACTGATATGACTTTTTTTTCTTTTAGCCAAATAAAATGCTTTATAAGAAAGTATAACTCTGTCCAAGTTTACTTTTAGCCAGATATTTCGGACAACTTCAGCATAGTGAGCTTCAAATTCACATTAATTAATGCCAACTTTAACTACTAAACGTGACAAAAAATGCTTATCAGTTTTAATATTAAATTTGGGGCAAAAGAAATCATAACAAAGAAAAAGTAAAACCTAAGGATTTAAGACTTAAAACTGCTTTCATATTTTACAATGAATATTTTCTTTTGAACTCTGGGTCGGAGTTTGCAACATTATCAGAAAGTTCAGGGAATTCGAGGAAATACACTTCAAACCAACTTAAATTGATCCTAGCTGTAACTGCCAACCACAGACCAAAGATTGTAGGTCAGTTTTAATGTTGAATCTGGATTGAGGAAAAAACAAAGAATAAACTTTAGCATTTGCTACTATTTAAAGGTTCTCAATGAATTCTTTTTTGTTTTATGCTGTTAGTCAGGGTTTTGAGTTTTTTAAAAAATCTAAGCTAAACCCAAGGTCGTATCACGGGAAAGGGGGTTTTGACCCCACCCCCCCGAAATGTTTGTCCGAATCGTAAAAACCAAACAAAAATGAATAGACAAATATTTGTTATGTTTTTAAAGTTTTTTGCCCCCCTCCCCAGAAAAAAATCCTGTATACGGCCCTGGCTAAACCCCGAAAAAGTACACTTCAAACCCACGTAAATTAATCCATAACTGCTAACCACCGGCGAAACATTGTACGTTGTTTTTTATTGTTGGCTTCCAAGCCCCCCCCCCCCAAAAAAAAAAGAAAAAAAATTAAAGTGTCAAATATAAGCTTGAGCTTTTACTATTTTAGACTGATTTTTTACTGATAACTAGATACTTCAGATTTTTATAATTCCAAGAAACTAACTATTTTGGTAACAAAGAATACCTTATTCTCTGTGACACCAATGTGAGTATGCCCACACTAGAATTTAGTTAAGATATTAAAGACAGTCTTAATGTACAAATAGATTAATTAACAATGAAGGGGACAAAACTATCGAATAAACATCCTGAGCTTACCACAAACTTTTTTTAATTCAATACCCTGGAATAGTGGTATTTATACTAAGCCGTAAAGTCTTTCACATTAGCACAACTTAAAGTACCTAACAGAGGCGTCAATTGCAGGAGGGACAGTACAATGGAGACTTTTCTCGTACTATATTTTTGTTTTCCTACTCCTTCCTAGGTTTTGAAAAATACCTTCTTTGGTATTTTCACTAAAAGGTCTTTTATCGGTATTATTGTTGAAAAAACTTTCAAAAACATGAAAATCTCTCCCTTTACCAGCTTTTGAAATATATAATTAGCCACCACCCCCTGTCTCTCTCTCTATATATTTTTGTGAGCTGACACCACTGGTTACTAAGGACAGTGAAAATCTAGTCTGACAGTTTGAAATGGTTAAGTGGACATTTGCACAATCATATATAAGTTTAAAAATTAAGAAAAAATCAGGAATTGAATTCTTAATGAAAAAGACCTCCATATACACTTACCCAGGCTTTGGTAGAAATATGAATCAAATTAAAAAAAAAGTGAATGAAAAATAAGCAAAACAATAAAAAAAAAAGTATATACCAAACAGCTTAAGATGGTGCAGTTTTCTTTCTAGGCTGTAGTTGTCCTTGGGAATCACCAGGTTGTTAATGTTTGAATTTTTATGGACGAAAAGCGTTGCGCCATTGAACTAATTAGTTTAAATTATTTATTGTCATGGTTCAATGCGGCAACACTGACAAAAACCCGATACCACCCATAATCTTCACAATTTTTAAACAACACAAAGGAAAAACTTAGAAAATTACTATTTTTAGGTGTGAACATAGACAATGTCCAGGAGGCAAAAGACGCTTTTATTTTGATGTTCTTGGTATTTTACGATTTTACGTTATGTAAGAGCAAATTTTTGCCCATAAAATAAACACTGCCAAGAAGCCTCGAGCTCTACATAGAATTTTACATTACATAAATTTTAATTCATGCTATAGAAAAGTCAACATAGCAGCAAGGAAAGGAAATTCTGGATGAACAATCAATAAATTTTCAAAATAAATAAACAAAATTTTGCCAAAACCCTTTCATGTCTTCATACCACAAACCATCCTGTCCCCTATCCCCCAATTAACGCCGCTTTGTCGAAGCTGGTGGTTTTATGGATTTTTATGATAGAATAGTGTAAAAAAGACTTGTTTAAGTTAAGAAGATCATATTTGATGTAAATTAAATATTTGGAATAGAAAATCACGTACGGTACATCCTGTGAAAGCTTCTTCAGCGTGAAATGTTACACTTACCGTAATGTAACCTAACCATTAAGCATAGAAGATTACGTTCGTAGAGCGAAGTAATTACTTACTCGGTCCTTACGTCCTTAGGTCCTTACGCTAAATATTTTCCTTAGGTCCTTACGCTAAAATATTTGGAATAATTTACTTACTCGTGGTTTTTCATTTCAATATAGTTACTAGGTATTAGACCCTCTCTGCCATCTAGTTCCGCTCGATACCAGTTCAGGTCGTCTTCCATATTTAATATCTAAAAGAAAAA
This sequence comes from Artemia sinica, assembly GCA_027921565.1. Classification (NCBI taxonomy): domain Eukaryota; kingdom Metazoa; phylum Arthropoda; class Branchiopoda; order Anostraca; family Artemiidae; genus Artemia; species Artemia sinica. The sequence goes on from CM051275.1 coordinate 20,112,863, forward strand.
CAGAACTTGCTATCAGAATCATGAAAAGACTGCGAAAAAGCTCGACAATTGTACAAAAAGAGCTTCCGTGTCCAAATTGGAGATTCCACAAGCTCAATAAACAGCAACTAATAGCAATAATTCAACAGCTACCGCAGTAAAACTATTAACAGCTGCCAGATACCACAGTAAAACTATTAACAGCTGCCAGATACCAAAATAAAAGTTAGTGCCAGAAGACCAAGATTTGCTTTGTGAAAAGAAAAAGTTTTTTTTAAGAACTTTAATTTCATTTATTTTATTATATTTTAATTTTCATTTATTTATTTTACTTAGTCTTGTATTAGATTTTGAAGATATCACTTGATTTTCTAAAACGGATATGTCTCAAAGATACCAACAGGTAAGTCTATATCCATATACCCATTCCCAGAAAAGATTTAAACACTGAGATAGCCAAAGAAACAAAACTAATCATTTGCCTACCTGCTCATCATACTGAATACACGCACACGATTTCTTGTAAATTTTCAATTAAAACGGTTTGGTCCTTAAAACCATGTTTAGACTATGAATTCTAACGGGGATGATGGCTGCGTTCCACAGTTGACAGGCTACTTTTGAGAGTTAAGTGTGTTAATTTCTTCGAAATGTAATTTTAAATACTGAGTACATTTTAGCTAATTTTTGTACGCTCAACTTATGATCATTTTCGGTTATTGATAATGTTGGAAAACCTACATCTTTGCCTTGGAAAGTTATTTCCTGAAACATATAAAAACTGCAATCAGACTGTGATGAAGGCTGCGTTCTATGATTAAAGGCTACTTCTCGGAGCCAATTTTACAATTTTTTATTTCATCTTATAAATTTATTTCTTGCGCGTTTTTAATATAGAGTTCATTTTTGGCTGATTTACACGCAAATAAACTAGATGGCGCTGAATTTTCAACTTATTTACATTCACGCACAATTTCTCTTTATGGTAGGCCTTAAACAAATTTTGTTAGGCCTACTTGTGTCTTATAGCCACCACAATCAAGTTCTGTCGGGAAGTGAAGTTTGGTTAATGCTAATGAACAACAAAATTATGAAAATTATAATTTTGTTGTTTATGAAAATTAAAATTATGAACTTTATCAACAAAATTATGAAAATTACAACAAAGAATTGTGGAAGGGGGACCACTTTGTGGAAAAATAATACATTTTATATTTTTGGGAGAGAAATTTTCGATTTTTTGGGGTGGAACTCCCCATAGGAGGAAGTGTTTTTTCGATATTTTGAATGAAAATAGCGAAACATTTTACAATTCTAAATTTACAAAATAAAAGCCCGACCCGAAAATGCCTGAAACTCATGGAAAAGCTAGTTTTTCACGAAAGTAAAGGTTGACGTTAAAATGTTAAAGATTTACGTTTTTGGCAAATTTATTTTATTTGGCAAAGTTTTTAGATATTCATCAGAGTAATTATTCTGTACTATCGACAATCAAATTAAATTATAATAAGCTTTTTACCCGTTAACACGCATTTCTGAATTGTTTATGGTCCCAATTATTTTGTTTTATTGAATATAATCAATGTATGTATGTATGTATTTCCAAAAATACCCATCGGGCCATAGGAAAAAAAAAAACAACCCAGATATGTTTAGGCTGTTTGGCAAGTGATTTGGTTGTGACATTTTACTAATACTCGCATGAAGAGCATGTTAAATGTCCCGAGGGGTTGCCCACTGGTTTGTATTTACTATCGCCTTTGTTCAAAAATTAAATAAAAAAACAAGTTTTTTAAACTGAAAGTAAGGAGCGACATTAAAATTTAAAACGAACAGAAATTATTCCGTATATGAAATGGACTGTCCGCTCCTCAGCGCCTCGCTCTTTACGCTAAAGTTTTTCATTGTTTAAAAAAAAATAGAGTCGTGAGAAAGTCAAACTTTAGCGTAAAGAGCGAGGCGCTGAGGAGGAGACAGCCCCTTTCATATACGGAATAATTTCTGTTCCTTTTAAGTTTTAATGTCGCTCCCTACTTTCAGTTTAAAAAACTTGTTTTTTTTATTTAATTTCTGATCGTTTTTTAAACAAAAAAAAATTTTAGCGTAAAGAGCGAGGCGCTGAGTAGGGCTCGAAACCCCTATGCCTTCCCAAGGCCAGAATATAATTTGCACTTTACTGAAAAAAATACAAATGAATGTGCATTGTCAGTTTAATATACATATACTGATATTTAGTAATCAGAAATATTATTTGATTTATTAAAGTTATAAAAGTAAAAACATTTATATTTTCTTAGTAAAGTTCAAATTATGTTCTGGCCTTGGGAAAACATAGGGGTTTTGAGCCCTACTCATGTTAATTTCTGCTCGTTTTGAGTTTGACTCGGTTATTTATTGTAATTCCTGTTCGTTTTGGGTTTCATTTATTTATCAATGCTGATTTGTGGTAGTTTCACGCTTGGTAGATTATTTGATTTTATTTTTGCCCATTTTAGGTTTAATGGAGTTCTTTACTAAAAAGTGTTTTAATTAATCATAAATAAGACGCGCTTTAAGTCATTTTAATATTCATTAAGAAAATAATGACTGACCCCATAAATAAATTCGAATACAAAGGGTGGCAATTACAAAGCACCCTATATCTCAGAGTAAAGTTTTTTTTTTATTAGAAATACATAATTTCAACAAAACAACAACCTTAGCCAAGGGAAAGCAGAGCTCGACATTTGAGCTTAATGCATAAATGCAAAGCGATTCTGTCATTTAGAAGTCCTATATCCGAACAAGAGTAATCTTAAAGACATTTTTTTTTAAATAATGATGGGAAATCCGGCGCCCCCTTCATAGCAATGTCCCTTCCCCCATGAAAAATTCCTTCATGAAAAGATCCTCCCATATAACCCCCGACCCACCCCCACCCCCCACTACCAGAAAAAATTCCCCCTGAAAACGTCTGTATACTTCCCAATAACCAATACTATGTGTTAACATTGGGTAAAGTTCATAACTTTCAGCCCTCCCCCTGGGGGCTTCGAGGGATTAAGTCATCCTAAAAGACATAGGTATAATATTTTCGACCATGCTGAACAAAACGGTTATCTCAAAATTTTGATCGGGTGACTTAGGGAAAAAAATGAGCGTGGGAGGGGGCCTAGTTGCCCTCCATTTTTTTGGTCACTTAAAAAGGGCACTAGAACTTTTAATTGCCGTTCCAATGAGCCCTCCCACGATATTCTAGGACCACTGGGTCGATACGATCACCCCTGGAAAAAAAACAAACAAAAAAAAAACAAATAAACACGCATCCGTGATCTTTCTTCTGGCAAAAAATGGAAAATTCTACATTTTTGTAGATAGGAGCTTGAAACCTATACAGTAGGGTTCTCTGATACGCTGAATATGATGGTGTGATTTTTATTAAGGTTATATAACTTTTAGGGGGTCTTTCCCCCTTTTTTTGAAAATCAGCCAAATTTTCTCAGGCGCGTAACTTTTGATGGGGAAGATTAAACTTGATGAAACTTATATATTTGAAATCAGAATTAAAATCTGATTCTTTTGATGTATCTGTTGGTATCAAAATTCCATTTTTTAGAGTTTCGGTTACCATTGAGCCGGGTCGCTCCTTACTTACAGTTCGTTACCACGAACTGTTTGATCACGTTTTGTATGAAATAGCATGAAGTAAGGAACTGCACACAGCCCAAAGTTGAATTCTGAACAAAAGAAACATGTCTCCTTCTGAAATATTTTTCCGCTGTCATTCTACTTTGTGCAGCACACTGCATAACACCTTGTTGGTGCCTGCCTTTCCTCAGTTTCAGATACAAATACAGGAAAGCGTCTCTCCGTCAGCCGCAGAGGTCGAGGCGGGACGCCCTGCTTTTGAAGCCAATTTTTTTCGAATGGCTTACTCCATATATTCGTGTTTTATTCGGGAAACGCGAAATCTAAATTATCTTTTGCCCCACCGTGGTTTATGTATAAAATTAACGAACTATAAACCGAAATGTTCTAGCAATTGACAAAATATTTTGAATCCCTTTCTTGCTATTGGATAGTCATGCATTTGCTGGGCAAATTGATCCACACCATCCGTTGTATGATTTTACTCGATAGCAACTTTTAATTTCCACATTTTGTTGCCATCAGGATCTGGCTTACTCGTCTCTCAGTTTTCGGGATTGTGGATGGCTGATAACAAGCAAAGGTCTTTTTTGTCTTTCCATTTCATTATCATGACTTTGCCTTTCTGGAAAGCGAAGATTTCACCTTTCTTAAGTTGTTTTGTCTTTCTTTCATTTGGCACTTCTGCTCTGTTTTGTCGTAGAGTACCGCTTATTTTGTGGAAAACCAAGAAATATACCAATTGCAGTGGCGTTTAAAAATTGTCCATAGTCAGGCATTAATAAATACATGTTAATAAAGGCATTAATAAATTAATAGGAATAATAAATAAGGCCAGTCGAATATGTCCTGGGAGATATTCGGCTGGAGAGACCTAAGGCCCTTGAGCATATTCGGCTGGAGAGACCTAAGGCCCTTGAGCATATTCGGCTGGAGAGACCTAAGGCCCTTGAGCATATTCGGCTGGAGAGACCTAAGGCCCTTGAGCATATTCGGCTGGAGAGACCTAAGGCCCTTGAGCATATTCGCCTGGAGAGACCTAAGGCCCTTGAGCATTACCGTGTAATATTAAGTTGATAATAATAAAAAAAAGAAAAAAAATAGTTGCAAGTTTTTTCTCAGCAATTTTTCTTTGTGTGAAAATAAAATAAATTTTGCCAAAAGGACACAATAAGCAAGCTACATTTGTGCATATTTTTACCAGGTTATTTTACGCATACTAGCGTAACTGTAACTAGATGTTTTCCAGAGAAATTGCCTACGGATTGTTCTGGGTATCCGGCTGACTGACTGTATTTCAAACAGCAGGCTGTACGAAAAATGTAGTTCAATCCCGCTTTCTAGGGTTATAACGAAAGAAAGGTTGAGATGGCTAGAACGGAAAGCAAGTCGTTCTCGTCTGGGGTGGGAGGACGTCATAAAGAAGATTTAAAGGAAATGGGATCTTCCTGAGAGGGTGTAAAAAGGGAGGCTTTGAATAGATTGGGATGGAGGAAGAGCGTGCATAGCTGTATTGGCCTCAGGCGGCTTGGCGCTGCGGCAAGTTGTTAGTAGTAGTAGTACTAGTAGCCTAACTGTAACGATATTAAAATCCACAAAAACTTAAAAAAAAACTAATCTGCTTAGTTATAGAATGAAAAACGATATTTTAAAAACCATACCTTTAGTTAAAAACCATGTTTTTCCACAATAAAATCAAGCTAGCTTTGAATTCACATGGTTCTGCTGGGTCACGCTACACGGTCCGCAGTGCTTTCAGCTTAGAATTTGTAGGATATTAATATTATATTAATAAATAATAAAGTTATAGTAAGATGCTCGATTTCAATCTCTTATTATTTTTTCCTTCTCTTCGTATGATAATAAAATCACTTCTATATTGCAGTCACAAAACTTCTATTTATTGTACTTTAAAGGCTGTTTCCAATCTAAATGCTGTCCCCATTGTGACATCAGTGATTATTGTCTTTAAACATTGAATGGGTAAAAAGTTTATTTTCTATCTGATTTCCACCTCGCAGTATAAATTTATCTTATATCAAGGCATTAGAGAATGCGGGGCGGGGGGTAATTGTAGTGGTAGTCTAAAACATTTTGACATAAAAGTTCAGGGTCTAGGATTATTGTGCCACTGCAATCCTACACTGGGCTTTAGCTAAGGAGGTATCAATACTTTAAAAAGAGGAAAAATTGAACTTGAGGTTTACTTTTAGCCCTAAAAAAATTCACTTCGCACAAATGAATTAAGAACCTAGTACTAGGTTCTTAATTAAATTAAGAACCTAATTTAATTAGGTTCTAATTTAATTATATTTTATTAATTTGATTATATTTAGTTTAATTATAATCTAATTATATTAAACTAAATTAATAATAGTTACTAGACGAAAAATTGGTACTGTTTTGTGGCTTACACTGGTTTTTACGAGTCTTTCCCTTCATTTGCCATATAACTATGGAGCTTTCAATAGTTGTAAATGCATCAATAAATGAAGAAAAAATTGGCTTTCACTTTATGCACACATAGCCAAGCTCTAGTACATTGCTCTTAAGCTTTATTAGAAAAAGGTCACTTACATATGGCAGACAAATTTTCTTTTTTTCAAATGTCAGACAGTTATTGCATAAGAAGGGCTTGGGGAGAACTGCTTCAACAACTAATTTACACATTTGTGAAAAAGGTAAAATTTTATCTAGTTTATTAGTGTTAAATTCTTAAAAGTGCTCTGCCGTGTTTCTTCCCTTTGTCTGTACGAAAAATAATTTTCCCTGTAATTTTATCTAGATATTTACCAAAAAATTAAAGATGGAACAAAGCTGTTATCTGTCAATGCAAAAAAAAAAAAAACAAGATTAACCAGATTTTCATTTTATAAACCATACTAAGGAATGTTTTCCTATGCGAGTTCAGCAGCACAAGTTGTTTTCTCGGCCACGGTCATTCTAGTTTATTAGCAGAGCCAGAGAAAATTAATTACTTGTAAAACGAAATTGCTGATCCGTAAACTTCGTCAGAAACTAACCAAGTATGAAACATTATTAGCCATTCTGACATTTTTTTATGAGCTGTAATTGACATGAAGATAGCTACTCCCTGATAATAACGAAAGGGAAAGACAATTCCAAAGGCTTGCTGATTCAGACCTCCATAAAATGGAAAGCATAAGAAGTTAAAGCCGTTTTCAGACCTTATTTGTACCATCATAACCTTTATTAGAACATTTATATAAAAAAAATGATGAACCTTAATTTTTTGTTGAAAGTTGTTTTCCAACACGTAAAGCTACCCAATGATTCCTAGCAAATTCCACAAGAACAATTTACCTGGAGTCACTATTAACCCTTTTATGTGTACTATGCTAACTTCCCTTTAGACCTTAGTTCCTCCACGGGCACAGAGGGTGTCATTTAGTAGCAGCCCTTGAGCAGCCTTCAAGCGGGCTGCTGCTTAAATGTCTTCCAACTCTGAGATGAGACTCGTCTGAAGGACTACAGTATCTTCTACCATATATTATTTGAATGTACTCGTGTATTTAGCGACAGGACGATTCCAGAGTTTCTCTCCATTCTGATTCTAATCCTGATTCTACCTTGATGTTTTGAATCCGAAATGACTCCTGATTTAAAGGATACTTATCTTTTTCATTTACCAATAGCACTTACCAAGCTCATATTAGAAATGTTTAAAATACACAAGTTGACAATCAATAGTTTGCTGTTTCCAAATTTCAGGTTTAAAAACTAAAAACAGAAAAAAAAAACTTAATCTTGTACCAGGAATTGAAACTTCGTTTCCATCAGTTTTACAGCTAAGAAGACCACAAAAAAATGATTATGACTCCTCTAAAGGGCCGTATTTTTTGCATTTGTATTCAGTAAATTTACCTGCTTCTTGTACTGAAACTAAATAATAAAAAAAACAAGTTTTTGAACTGAAATTAAGGAGCAATATTAAAACTTAAAACGATCAGAAATTATTGCGTATATGAGGGGGTTCGCCCCCTCGTCAATACCTCGCTCTTCACGCTAAAGTTCGAATTTTGTTCCAATTCTTTAAGAATGACCCTTGAATCACAAAAGCCGTTAAAATAGAATAAATAGTCCTTTTGAAAGTACTAAAAATCCTTTCGCGTAAAGAGCGAGGCATTTACGAGGGGGCGAACCCCCTCATATACGTAATAATTTCTGTTCGTTTTAAGTTTTAATGTTGCTCCTTACTTTCAGTTGAAAAAACTTGTTTTTATGTTTAATTTCTGATCGTTTTTTTTAATAATGCTGGGAAAATCGGCGCCCACTTAATGGAAAATTCTCTTCCCTAATTCAAAATTCTTCCATGGAAAGATCCTCCCACGAAACCCCCTCCACCCCCCCACCAAAAAAAATCCCCCCTAAAAACGCCTGTAAACTTCCTAATAACCACTACTATATGTAAACAATGGGCAAAATTCATAACTTGCAGCTCTTCCCCGGGAACTGTGGGGGATTAAGTCGTCCTCAGAGATATAGTTATTAAATTTTTCGACTATGCTGAATAAAAAAGCTATCTTAAAATTTTGATCCGGTGACTTCGAGAAAGGTTCCTAGTTGCCCTCCAATTTTTTTGGTCACTTAAAAAGGGCACTATAACTTTTAATTTCCGTTCAAATGAGCCTTCTCGCGACATTCTAGGACCACTGGATCGATACGATCGCCACTGGGGAAAAAAAATAAATAAATAAACACGCATCCGTAATCTTTCTTCTGGCAAAAAATAAAACTTCCATATTTTTCTAGAAAAGAGCTTGAAACATCTACAATAGAGTTCTCTGATATCTGAATCAGATGGTGAGATTTTCATTAAGATTCTATGACTTTTAAGGGATGTTTCCCCCTTTTTTCAAAAATAAGGCAAATTTCCTCAGGCTCGTAACCTTTGATGGGTAAGACTAAACTTAATGAAATTTATATATTTAAAATCAGTATAAAAATTCGATTCTTTTGATGTATCTATTGGTATCAAAAATGTGTTCTTGTAGAGTTCCGTTTACTATTGAGCCGGGTCGCTCCTTATTTACAGTTCGTTACCACGAACTGTTTGAAATGGGCTGTGGCTCCAAAATACGCAAACAACGTATATTTTGAATTCAACAGCTGTAATTGACTCCAATTCTAAATTAATTGCATTCCAAGAACGAGCTAAATACCAGCGGGATAAGGATATAAAACCCTAAAGATGAACAATTTCTAGCATAGTTCACAAAATTAAGTTTTCTGGGCCTGGAGCTGAAGACTCGGGATTCTTCTTCTCTACGAGTTATGACCGAGTCTCAGCCATCTACAATTTGGTAGATTCGACGCAATAGATGGAACTTGTGATATCTCTGCCATAGTCGTGGAAATCTTGAGGGTTCAGAAAGGCGAATCCCAATTTGTTCCTTCCTGATTCGTAGTTAAACAGAAACACGCAAAGGGGGCGCTTAGGCAGGTTGCCTCCAGAGTATTAAGATGTCCTCAATTTGTGTCTCCAATATCTTATATTTATCATGTAACTGGTTATTCGTTGACGCTATGTCCTCTCTAAGACAAAATACTACATACCTCCTGGTCGTGCTTGGGATTTTATTTGTTTATCAAACTTAATTTAAAGTGTTATCGAGATACACAAAATAAAATCGGATCATTAAATGAAATTCCAGCGAAAATCAATAGATATTACCAGTACTTTGCTGGTGCATAGAGGAAATGGAAATTTCTTTACTAAGCAAAAATAAAAAAAAAAACTTCTAAAAATCGAGTCTAAATCTGAAAATGAAATTTCATAAATAATAATAAAAAATTAAAATAGTTCCTAGCAATAGCAACCATTCTCTTATCATTCAATATGTCCATCGCAGAATAAAGCAGCTAGTTCAGCAACACTTCTGCATGAACATCGCTGATTATAGATTTGATTATCCTGTCTCAGAGAGTTCGAGTGACAACCTAATTTGAAGAAGTAAAAATGGTATAGCGCTTTTTAAGAAAACCTGAATTATACACTGGAATTGTCCCAAGAATTGGGAAAATTTGCTCGATTCTTCATGCCTTAGAGAACCACAGGGACGACAATTTTCGATTACAACTCAAGGTCCCATAATAAATATTTAGTGAAATAACTGATGGGAAGCGTTAGAAATTAATTTTCGTTGCTCTGATATTGTCATACAGGGTTTGTCCAGAAAGTAATAGGAGTAATTTTTTTTCGCCACGACTGTACTTCGGAGCGTGCGCGCTCCGAGTGGATTCGGTACAGGGCTTTCCTAGCTAATAAACGAGCTGCTAGTCAGTCGTCTCTGAGCACCTGGAGAGTCAAGACATGCATTTTTGCGTGACGTGTTTTCTGTGATGGTGCAAGCCGAAAATGCAGCTTTCGTTAGAGCAGAGGTACGCGATTAAATTATGTGTGAAACTCGTAAATCTGCGACAGAGACGTTTGATATGATCAAGCAGGCTTACTCAGATGTTGCTTTAGCAAGAAGTGGTGTTTCGGTGGCACCAGGCCTTTTTGGAGGGTCGGGAAGAGGTCGCCGATGAAGACCGTGCTGGAAGACCTTCGACAAAAACCCACAATGTGACTCGTTTGCGCAAAGTTTTTAACTCAGACCGTCGACTAAGTTTCGTTTAATTCCACAAATGTTAAATCAACCAAAATCTGTCGTTCATGACATTGTGGCGGTACATTTGAACATGCGCAAGGTGTGCGCTAAGATGGTCCCAAAAGTGCTCACTGACGACCAGAAATTGCGGCGAGTGGAAGTGTGCCAAGAAAATTTGAAACGTGTGTGAAAGTAACCCCCAATTTTAGCATAACGTAATCACAGGTGACGAGTGCTGGATCATTGAGTATGATCCCGAGACAAAGAGGCAATCTTCCGAGTGGTACACGTCGAAGTCTCCTCGCCCAAAAAAGGCAAGAATGAGCAAATCCAAAGTGAAAACGATGCTCATTGTCTTTTTTGACATCAAAGGCATCGTCCAACATGAATTTTTCCCCCTTGACAAACCGACAACGCCAAGTTTTATGTGGAAGTGTTCAAAAGACTTAGACAAAGGGTGAATCGGGTCCCAAAAGACATCGCAGCCGACTGGAAGTTGCACCACGACAACGCCCCAGCTCACACCGCCTTTCTCGTGAACAGCGACCTGACTAAGGTTGGCATCCCAACGCTTCCGCAGCCACCCTACAGCCCAGACGTGGCCTTCCGGACTTTTTTTTGTTTCCTCGCCTGAAAATGCTGATGAAAGGCAACTATTTTGAGGCAACAGAGGGGACCAAGCAGCATGCCCCGCGGCTCTCAAGGCTATTCCGGAGAATACATACTGTGACGCCTTCAATGCTTGGAAATCCCGCTGGCGGCGCTACATTGACGCAGAAGGAGCCTATTTTGAAAGTTTTTAAAGAATTGTGACGATTGGCTCAATAAATGTTTTTAAATCAACTCAGTCCTATTACTTTCTGGACAAACCATCTAGTCATATAAAACACTGAATTCAAAAAGGATATAATATTTTATATGAAAGAAGATATTATAATCGTATTTCATCCGACAATGAAGTCACTTTAAAATGGCACTGCCAAAGAAGAGAAAATTTCTGTTTAAAAGCCTAGTACCTTTATTATTTTTTGAAAAAGTCCGTGAATTTGAAAGATTGTATATTAGACCCATAAGACAAGTTCCTAGCTGATCACTCCGGTTTCAAGAGAATACAATATTCGTAGTTAGGACTAGACACAGATCAGAGATAAGGGAAATATCCCTCTTGACTCGGTCCTGAAGATATAGACCAAAATGCAGCACAAAAGCTATATAAAAGCAGCATGAGAGCTGAGATAATAAAAACCTTAGCATGTGTAACGAATTTGGTTCTTATAGTTCCTTCACAATTATCATAAGCTCAAAAAGCTTGATGTTACCAAGAAACGATACGTTCAATTGTTTCGCTTTAGCAGATTGAAGACAAGTCTTACTTTGACCCAAACGTCGATCATCGACCTATGGATTGCCATGGCCTAATTTAAACCTAAGCATGGTAGCTAGTGGTAGGCATTTTGAAAGTTATCAATCCCATTGCTAAGCTCCTTGATTATATAAAGCAAGACTCTGAGTAATACTTATCTTTTCTATTCGCTATTAGTCGACCCCAAAGAATATCAGGAACTTATAAGAGTGTAAACTGGCACTAGTGTTGACAAAAAAACTATCAACTCAGCTCCTGACAGAAGAAGGATTACTGAGATTTAGAAATGCCAACTTTCCCCATCTAGCTTGTGGTGGCAGTTGTTGGTGCATTCTAGATGACGTTGGTAGTTGTTTTTTTTTTTGTTGACACTAGCACCAGTTTCCGCTTTTGCAAGTTACCCATACCCCTCAGCCCAGACAGCTGGTAATTATTCATGCAGATAATTACCAAGACTACGTTTCACTTGAGTTAAGGTTTTCTACTGACAAAGCAGATTTTAAATTCATAATACAAGCACACTGTTTCACTAACAAACAGTATCATGAGTTTATAATCTACATTATGTTTTGAATTCGAAAATTTTGCTTGAAAACAGTTTTGAGTTGTGAATTTTCCTAGTTCAATAGTCTAAGAGTGCGAACTTGTAAATTTTTATGTTCAGTAGTTTGCAATTCAACAAATCTGTTTTTTAAGATTCCATGTTCCCCAGATAACTCTGGATCTTGTTTCAAGAATCTGGTTTATTACCGGAAAAGGTCTCAAATCCACATATCTTTCTATTGATTTACTGTTTTCCGCTTATGCTTGAGAAAAGTCATCATGCTTTGGTCAACTTTTGATGTAGACCCATGTTGTTAACTTTTAATGTAGACAAAATTGACAGGGTGGGAGGTTTATAATTCTGAAGTGAAAAAATAAGGACCACACTATAGTATATCATAAATTAAAATTGTAAACATAATTTCGTCAATAGATTTTTATAATAAACAGAGGAGGGTTATTTCATGAATCTTATAATCTTTGATCCAAAAATTTCCGTTTGCCATATTTTTCAAAAAACCCTTTGCCAAAATACCTTGCACCATTCTGTCATTATGGTAGTTATCTCCAAATGCTGCAAGAAGAACAGAAGTTTTAGACTTTAACTTAACATAGAACAGGTTAAGCCACAGTCCAAAATTGAAGTTTTTCTTGCGCATTTGGAGATAACCATCATAATTAAAAATAGTATAATGTTTTTTGACTAAGCAGTTGTGAGCAAAATGTGGTAAAATGAACATAGAGGATTAAAAATTACTAGACTCATGAAATACCCCTCCTTTATTTATTATGAAAAACTATTGGCTGCTAATATTCAGTAAATATTCAGTAAAAATATTTATCTTATTCTGCTATTATAAAAACTAAACATAAGCATAATATCCACGCTTTAATTATTCACTTTCCATAAAAATTATTGGGGGAAACGCCTAAATTATACTGATAATTTTGATTTATCACAGAATAATCAGATTTATAATCTATAATCTAATTAGATGCGCAATTTTGTGTCCAATTATAACAGACTGGTCATTTCCCCTTCAAACACCCAGAAGATCTAAGCAAAAACATATAGCCCCCTGGCCCCATCATAGGCTTATTCTTAACTGAAAACTATCAATTTTTAAGATTTGCTTTTGGCCAATACTAATGAAACTTAATAATGCTTTTCATCAGGGGCAAAATTTAAACCCTAATCGAACCCTAATTGAATTAATTGACTCACTAAACCCTAATTGAATTAAACCCAAATTAAACCCTAATTGAATTAATTGACTCACAAAAACAACTAAAGCTTCAAGTGAAAGCTGCAGCTTCTAAAGATGTTTGGTACCATATGTTTTGAGACTATTTTTGCTGATTTTTCTACCCATGTCTTTTTTAATTTGCTATCTGCTACTGCCAAAAACTATATAATTACATGTGGAGATCTTTTCAAAAAAATAGAATTGCCAATTTTTTCCTAATTCCTAATTCATATAAATGGTTCTATGAGTTTTCACCAAACCAACTGAGACAATCAAATTTCGTTTCAGTGTTGATGTGTTTTCATAAGTAGAATAATAAAATTAGAACCACCCCAAAAGCATTACCTCTTTTGGTTCACATTCAGGGTCAAGGTTTTAGCCTGCATTAGGGAGTTGTATGTGAAAGGATACTTGATATTGCGAAAAGGTTCTTGTAGCACAAAAATCATAGCATAAATTAGGAAACATTGTTTTGGTAAAACTCATTATCAATACCTATACTAAACGTACATAAGCTGCAATTTTCGTTTAACACATTTTTGCTTGATTCGCTTATGTTGAGTAGAATAACCTAAATCTTACAATTTTGCAATCTAAAAATGATTAAAACAAAAAAAAACTGCTTAAAGACAGGATGAATCCAAAGAATTTCGGCCATAGAAGCTAAATCCAGATTTTAAAAAGTTTAAATTTATTTTTAGTTATTCTAGTTCTGCTAAATAACTCGACATTGTCAGTCAAACTAGTAGTTATAATTCCTATCAACCCCAAGTTAAGTTGCCTTAAAGTTAAGTTAAACCCAATCTGGCTTTTTTTATTGACTGCAAAGAAGAAATAACTCATGCTGACAATAGCCAAATCACTACTCAAACAATGAGTTTTTAAACAACAATATATGGAACAATTTATAATATTTATGAACATTATGCCATCAAATTCAGCATATCAGAAAAAATATTGCAGGTTTGAAGCCCCTATATACAGAAATCAAATTTTCTGCATTTCTTCTGACAAAGATGATTACAGACATGTAATTATTTGTTTGTCCCGGTTGTGATTGCATCAAATCAAGGGTCCTAGAATATTGGGATAGGGCTTAACTGAGCATTCTAATGTGCTTTTCTTAATTTTAGTATATCTTGAATGAATTCATAGAACTTTTTGGTACTCTTTGGGGCTCTGCTACTTTGAAAACATTACTTATATTTAACATAATATTATTTCTATCACTATCTCTCACATGAAGGACCCATAGGGGTCTTCATATTAGGGATTCTGTTAGATTTAAAAGTACACTTTGGAGCTGTCAGATCTTTCAACTACCCACATGCCCCCTCCCCAAGTAGATGTATATTTTATGTGCATGAGTATATGGTGGTACATATTTGCTTATAGCTAAAGCACCTTACCACTTACTTTTAATACAGATCCTTTTCTGAAACTTAATTCATCATCTGCGGTGGCATTAAAATCGTGTTTGGCAATGGCTTCCATCTTTACTTAAAATGGCCAGATGCCTGTAAAACATGTTAACATTCTATAAAATTGGTTTCATTTTCATTGATTTTCAATTAAAATTAGTTTCATTGATTTCATATTATAAAATTCAATTTTCAAAATCAAAGGAATAACTATAATATTGCTCCTACAATCATTGCATCAAAAATCTAGATAATAAATATTAAAACTTTCCTTAGGCCTATAAGCAATCCTAAACAAAATTGTTAGCACAAAAAGAAGATGAGATATTACAGAAAAAAGCACTGTTGGAGTTAGAACTAAAAGGCACATTTCAGATTTTCATAGTTTTAAATGAGAACTAAAATACAATTTCAGATGAAACAGTTTCTTTTGAGGATTTATATAAAAAAAAATACAATCATCATTTGTAGCTTAATAATACAGCTTTACATTCATATTCAGTCTTTGTAAGAATAAGGCAACATCAAATGCAGTTATTCTCCACATAGCTCAAGAACTTTTTACCAACAGGGGAGAGATTTAAGTATTGAGAGAGTTCAAATATGTCAGCAGCATACTTAAGCAAGGTGCTAGTTCCAACAGAGAAATTCTGAGCTGGCATGCCTTACCTTACCTTAGATCCTCCTGTGCCGCCAGGGGCGCCTAGGGCATCAGTGAATATTCACCAATCGGGTCTGAGATGAGCTGCTGCATATACATCTTCCAATCAGGTTGGAGAGAGGCATTTAGGCGGCATAGGTGACCTCAACGTGTTTCGAGTCTCCCTCGCTTACTGCTTCCACCTGGCTGCCACTCAAGTGTAGACTTCGGGATTCGATGGTCTTCCATTCTTGAAACGTGTCCAAGATACCTCCATCTACGGGCTCTGATGGTGTTGTTATTAGTGGTTGATTGGTGATTCTCCGAATAGTATCGTTTGAGACCCTTTCTGACAAATGTATATTCAGAATCCTCCTGAGACAATTGTCCTCAAAAGCAAGAATCTTCTTCTCTTGTTGAATGTTTAAGTGCAAAGTCTCAGCAACATACAGGAGGACTGGTAAAACGTTACTGTTGAGTAAGCGCAGCTTCATGCGATTTGAATAATTCCTGGATTTCCAGATTCTTTTCAGTTGATTGAAGGCTTTAGAGTTAGCTTGTCCTATTCTAGTTACGACTTATGTTGTGGTAGATCCAGTATTCTCTGTGATGCTGCCCAAATACTTAAGCTCAATAGCTTGTTCAATTTCCTCACCAGCACATGTGATATGTAGGGGGGAATTGGATCTTGCCATGGTCTTGGGAATTGGATGGAGCTGGCATGAACCAGCACAAATAGGATAAGCTAGCTCTGTTTTCAGTTTTCCTTTTAAATACTGGAAAAATAATACATATGCCCAGACAATAAGTTTAAGCAAAGAATCCATAACACTAAAATGGTCTCCATCCTTACCTTTGACTGAGAAACTTGGAGCATTAATTCACAGTTAGAGATAGCTCTAAACACTTGATTATAATTGCAAAGTCTATTGTGACTGTACATTGGGCACAGAAAAAAAGGAAGAGCAAAGTTAATTGCGTAAATATAGAAAATGAGTCCACCCCCAACCTAGATTTTGAAAAATGCCTTCTTTGGTATTTTAATGAAAAAAAGAATTTAATATGCCCCCTCCCATTTAGATTCCGAAAAATAACTTTTTTATCTTTATTTTAAAACACATACACTACATTTTCATGAATTGGTCCTGGTGAGTGCTGTCCATGTCATTAACAGAAATGTTTGTTGCTTCAATTTGTCTGATTTTAACTGCCCATAAACCTTTACTGTTGCCATTATTGGAAAACTCTACCCTGGTTTGATACTCTTTAAACAAAGCTAAACTGTTACCCTATCATTTAAATACATACATTTGTAGATGTTATCTCGGGGTTCATACAGCTCTGTTTTCTTTTCCTGATGCAAAATCCTTATGCAAATGCGCCAAAAATGCAGAACTGTTAATATAAAATAGGCTCTTTTTAATTATGAAAGTCCAAACAGCAACACTAGAAACAAAATTCGACAGGATACCTCTTTTTTAATAAGTGGTGTTTTAAACAGAAGAGTTGAACTATTTCAGTGGAAAGAATTGCATCATCTTGGTGCATGCACAGCTGCATTTAAACTAGATAGACTCTGACAGAAAACCAAAACCACTAATTTCATGAAAATGGATCTGAAGAGAATCAGGCTATCTTCTATCATTTTTGTTGTCTGTTCTCTAGCTTGTGGCCATTTTATATAAATCATTTTAGTACTAGATTCTCAATGGTTTCAAAATGAACAATAATTGTATTTTTTGCACTTACCCTATAAATGGGAACATCTTTTCCCAAAATTTAAAGCTGATGCTACAAGTTTCTGCAGTAAACTAATAGTCCAGTAAATCTACGAAACTCTGGGACGAAATTGCAATATAGAAGATTTTTACACCGTCTTGTAGAGAAAAAAAAATATGCACAACATGTAAAAAGTCCCCAAAAATCCCCCTGGCAGAACAGGGTAAAAAAAAGGGGGAAATTGGAAAAATTCAGGGGCAGATTTATTGTGCGACCGAATTTCACGTCTGCTCTTTTTCTGCGCGGAGAACTCGAAAAAAGAAAGTTATATTGTTTTATCACTGGACTTGGTTCGATTTCTCCCTTTAGCAGAGAAGGGGGAGGGGAAAAACAGTATCCTCGAGTATATGGCTGGTCAAAATTTCGCCGCCAAGGTTTTTTGACTCGATGATTTCAAAACATGGTATTAGATTCGTATCTTGCTTTTCTGCAGTGGTCTCACTTTAGGGGAGACAATGCATCAGGCCTTTGGAGTACGTGAGCAGACTTACATCGACTATATAATAGAAACATAAGACAAAACTAAATATAAAAAATGAAACAAATCAGGTAACTTCGGCAATCACAGCAAAAGATAATTACAGTTTTGATTGAACTAAAAAGGATAAGATCAAGGATTTGCACTAAACACTGTCTTCTTCATTGTTATCAACAAAAACATCTATTGGAACACACAATCCCTTGGCAGTCTTTGGAAGCAAGTGTACAAGGTAATCCATTTTTTTGGCAGCTACAGCATGAACTGTCACAGTTGGAACGCGTGCAGCTGCAACAAATCACATTTAGCATATGAGGCGGAGTAGGTCCAATGTCTGTCATGATTGGAGTGAGCCATCCGTCACGTAATTGCCAACCCCAGTCTTTCGGGTCGTTCTGACGCAGTATTACGCCATTCCATGACCTGATAGAAGACTCTATAAGAATGAAATTTCACAGCCAATGGAGGTGGTGGAAGTTTCTCTTGGTTCACAAAAGTTAATGTCTTTGAGCTGTTCAGTTTTTTAAGAAAAACCCTTGTACCTAGCTTTGCTGAGACCCTCCCCTTTCTTAGTCTTGTAGAAACACAGCAAAATATTTTTACCGGCTTGCTGGACTTCTTCCTTCATAGAGCGTGGATTAAGGAATACTTCACAGTTATTCCTAAATTCTTCATGGCTTTTCAAGAATGGCAGGACAACCTGCTTTCTTATCCCAAACAAACAGGACGTCGTGTCACAAACAAGAAAAGCGTGGTCAACAAGAATAGAGTGACAAATCTGTTCCAGCGATCTTTGATAAAGTTGATGTACCAGTATTTAGTTGACAGCAATCTTGACTTGGTACTGGTTTCGAAGTAGAGATACCTGGCTTCCAGAGGCAGGTGAAATAGGAAAAGCATCAATAAATCAGTGTTGTCCCGACTACTGCAATTACCCTTTCCTTGGCCGCATTAACACCTGTTAATGCAATCAGAACATCTGCATCTCTCTCTGCATGAAGGACAGTGAGGCCGGCTTGGACAAGTTTCTTACCAATAGCTTGAATATTGTTCTGCTTATTATTGGGATTCCACAAGAAGTCCTCTTTCTTCCTTTGCAGCTTCACACTCAGTGTGAAATTGACAGTTGGACACTGGATACCTTTCATTTGTCTAACCTAGGTGACATCTTTGGTAGACAGACCTGAAGTGTAACCATCAAAAACGACAGAAGCATTTGAATACTTCTGTGTCACAAATGAAATGGAACTGTTGCAAATCTGTTCAAAAGTGTTTTCTGTTTTCCATGGAATATGCTGGAGCGGCCATTCGCCATCAATCATGTAACTTTCTGGCTCTTTTGATAGGACATTAACAGGTTCTGCCTTTGCTAATTTCCAAATAGCTTTTGCTAGCTCCGCTTTATCTGGCTGTCGCGACAGGCTTGAGGATTCGAAAAGGGCAGTAGGATAGCTGGAGAGTTCAAATCTGAGAGTTTCTTCCATATCCCCTCTGGCTGTAGTTGCTGCTGCTGCAAGATGGTGGAACAGAACACTTGCATCAATTTGTATGTCTTCACTGTCAGCTTTGGAAATGTTGCCTTAATAGGCCATCATAATAACTTTGCTTTTGCGCTTGAAGATGTAGTGACTGGCATCAGCGTTGTCCATTGACTTCAAAAGTTCTTTTCCCATTCCCTTTGCTGCATCCGCATTGACATCCCTTGCTGCTGTCATACCATTCAATATATTGCACAATTGAGTGCAGTTGTCGCATGAACAGGACTGCGCAAAAAAGCTACTAAAGCCTTTACATCCTTTATATCTCTTTCTATCTGAGCTGGTCTTGTGAAAACGTGCTGGTCAGATGACACATACAAAGATGACACATACTAGAGTATTAAACTAGATTTCAAAGCAAAAACACCTATGTGAATTGTTTGTATCTCAAAAGGATTAAAGTATTAAGTGACTTTTCATTCTGACGCAATCTGGTACTGCTTATATTTTTTTGGACCGATTTAATGCAGTAATTAAGGTTGGTGAAAAATCAACCTAAAGGTGGATTTTTGGATATATATTCGTAATTAATGATTATAAAACATAGACATGAAAAACATCATTTGGAATGCGGTGTTAAATTTTGTTTCAAGAGCAATGCTAGCCGGGATAAAACATCAATTGATTATTAATTGCGCTGTGGAGTTTTTCTCCAGGGATAATATACTGAGTGCGAAAGAATTGATCCTACAAAAATCTGACCTACCGGACCCCTTCCGTAAATCAGTTAAAGATGAAGAAAATGTCCTGGAGATTGTGAAATTCTTTGCCAAATCAGCTAAAGAAAAGCGTCAACTTCTTACATTCGTCATTTTTGAGCCCACCGAGGTCCCTGCATGCGGAGAAGAGATAAGTGCATGCGTAACTACCAAAGTAAACAATATGTGCTGTCGTTTTGAAGGCTTCATGGAACGACTGAACAAAGGTGACTTAAATCTTTTTACTCGAACTAGTTTCCCTACCCAGCCAAATTCCCCCACAAAGCTGTATTACTCTGTAGTTGTTACAAACCCTCCGCCACTGAAAACCCCATCGGAGCGGAAAGCGTTTATAGAATCTGTGTGTGGCGAATCCCTTGATGCTTCTAAGGTTGAGCTTAGACCAGGAAAAAATGGGTGGCGGGTAGCCATTGCGCAAAAGGCTACTGCGGAGAAATTGGCGCTCGGGATTAATAATCAAAACCAGGGTTCCAGCGCAAAAATCAGAACTCCCTCACACATTGGTATAGTTAAAGGGATTCCCGAGTTTCTTAGTGCTGAGGATTTACAAAGATTAATAGCTGGCTGTGAGAAAGCCGAACAATGTGGGAAATCACGAACCTTCAAGCTATATTTTTCAAGTAGAGATGCTTTTGATACCGCCGCTCAAATGACAATTAAAATTGACTTCGAGCGTTTCAAAATACAAGAATTTATTTTTCTCCCAAACGTTGTTTTAATTGTCATGAAATCGACCACATGTCGACACAGTGCAAAAATACCAAGAAATGCGGCCGTTGCGCCCAAAATTACCACGGTGCGACGAAAGAAATCCCGTGCCAGAACCCGATCTGCTGTTTGAATTGCCAAAGCACCAAACACACATGCTACCATGCTAACTGCCCATTGAACAAGACTTTGAAGGCAAAAAGCCAATCTGTTCGAAATGGTTGAGCCCTATATTAAAAAGAGCGTCTTGTCATGGAACATAAATGGCAGTCTCAGTGCAAAAATCACCGTAGTGGAACAACTTTGCCTTACTACAAAGAAATCATATGCTAACAGGAACATTTTCTCTCTGCCAATAAAATGAAACTACTGGATATAGTGCCATCACATGTGCTCCACTTTGTAGCCGCTAAAAGGCCCAGAAAACGAGGCCGCCCCTCAGGTGGACTTGCTACAATAATAGATAGACATACTAACTCTGAACTGTTTTCAAAATCTGACCATTTTCTTGCAGTTAAAGTGGGTGATACTGTCATTGTTAATGTATACCTGCCGACAGACTATAGAGACGAAAATTCTGAAACGAAGTTTGCTCTAGCATGCAGAAAATTGGGTAAATGTTTGAGTAAAATCAGAACCTCGCACCTCCATTGGGTTCTGTTGGGGGACTTTAATTGTGACCTATTGAAAAGTGATAATCCACGTACGGCTCTGCTTCTTAGCCTGATTCCCAATGAAAGTGCTCTCGTACCAAAATCTCCTGATCTCACATATATACACCCCTCAGGATCAGTGTCAAACCTTGATCATGTGCTTGTTTCCGGTAGTATTGCCAGTCGTGCAGTAAGTGTAAGCGTACTTAATGATTTTGTAGTATCTGACCATTTGCTGTTGTCTTTCAGTATTATGGCTCCATTTAACCGTGAACGGGTGATCCAAGATTCTAAGTGGCGTACTGTGGTAGAATGGAATAAGATTGATATACCCCAGTACCAGCATTGTATTGATAATATTCTCGCGAAGATAAAAATGCCATTTGAGCTTCTCCAGAATTCGGTTCCGTCTTCAATTAATGAAAATCGTATTAAGTTAAATATATATGCATCACTTATTTCACATGCTTTATTACAAGCAGAAAAGCAGTTTGTCCTTCGCACTAAAGTACGAGTCGGATCCCAAGTGAAGGGCTGATCCCAGAATTCTTTACTTGTTGAGGCTTGTAATAGGGCAAAATTCTGGCTAAGTATCTGGATAGATTGCGACCGTCCCACAACTGGTATCGTAAACCAGATCCGTTTATCCACCAAACGCCGTTTTTCAAAAGAGCTAGATAAACATAGAGCTACTTTTCGTTCCACTTTGTCTGAAAAAATTTTTAATAACCCAGGACTTTTGTGGAAAAATTTAACACATAAACAAAAACAAAAGCCAAACCAGTCATTTAATATACCTCCCGAACTATGGGAACAACATTTCTCCAGAGAGTTTTCAGAACCTGACACAGAAATAGAAAATCCCTCCAAAGTTACACTAGATAAGATAGTTTCGATAGGGGACAAATCAATATTTACTGTATCAGTTTTGGATGGTTATAATATAATTCGTAAAATTAAGAAACCTTTTTCAAGAGGTACAGATCAAGTTTGCACCAAACACCTCCTACATGGAACCCCTTTTCTTTTTTCCCACCTTGCCCTACTTTTCCAAATGGTGTTTACAAAAGGAATAGTTCCTGCCTCGTTTTCAACTGGCCGTCTTACTCCTGTCCCTAAAAAAAAAAATAAACCCCTAAATGAGTGATCTTCATATCAGCCAATAACGGTAGCTACAACTTTTTGTAAAATTTTTGAGAAGTTGATAATGCCTGAGCTGGTTGATAAACGCTATATGCCCCAACACCAATTTGGGTTCCAGAAAGGAATAGGGTGCGCTCACGCACTGACGGCACTGTCGTCAGTCTTGATTGCTGCTGATAAATCTGGAGAGCCGCTTATTCTAAGGAGCCATGATGTCAGTCGTGCTTTTGATTCGATAATTCACGCGCATATCCTCACTGAATTGTATAAACGCGGGGTCAGTACCTGTATTATTTGTGCTTTGTATGATATGTATAATCATTTAAATGTCATTGTTAATCTGCCTCATGGAATAATTACAAAGATAACCATACCTGTTCGTCGCGGAGTAAGGCAAGGCGCCCTTACATCCCCAATTGTGTTTAACAACTGTATTCTCGATGCACAATCTCAAGCAGTTTCTTCCTGTATTTTAGAAGGGATAGATGTGTCTCTTATTGCTTATGCGGACGATGTTTTTAACCCCAGCCTAACGGTGCTGGCGTTTGAGAAAAATTTTTCCATTTTGAGTCAAGAGCATTCAAAAATAAATCTTAAATTTAACGCTGAAAAGTCAGAAATGGTACTATTCATCTGGGGCCCAGTTCCCGAAGGATTTAATATTGATCTTAATGGAGTATTGGTTGCTCCTAAATTTGAAATGAATTATCTTGGCCTCCCAATCGGTAACTCCCTTAAAGCAACTAAAAAGCTTCTCATTCACTATTTCCAGCACCGAACGTCCAGTGCCTACGGTGGTATAGTTTCCAATAAACTTCGTTTTAATCGCCAGCTGCTAGTCAAATTATATAACTCATATACACTCCCGAATTTTTTATACCTTGCACCTTTTTGGCGTACCTTTTCGGCAACGGAATTAAAGCAACTCCGACGAATTTATTACCGGTATGCTAAATATCCTCGCAGCCTCCCCCCCCCCTGGGCAAGTAATTCTTGGGCCAATAGGAAATATGGTCTAATTGACCCCAATGCTGCCATCGGCAGATGCATTGCAGCTTACAATAGGGGAATAAATGGACACCCATGGTGTCCATTTTAAAACAATAGGTCCTTCACATTTACTGTTTTTGTGTTTGTTACATATACTGTATGATTGTTTGGTTTATTATTATGCTTGTGGGCTTGTTGCATAAGTTTTATCCTTGTTTTATTCTTGCTTGTCTATGTGCTTGTTTTATTGGCTTGTGCTGTCATTTTCTGGTTTATTACTATGCTTGTGCGATTGTTCTGTGAGTTTTAATTTCGTTTTATTTGTCATTATCTGTCTTTTTCTTTTGCTTTTGTTTTTTCTTTTCTTCTTCTTTTCTTCTTTTTTTTATACTCCGTTTCATCATTGTATTTCAACTGGTTATAAATAAATTCAATTCAATACAATACTCAATTCTTGTGAGTGACTGCATAAGCTCATTAATTTCAGCTTGCACTGGCATTGTCCAGATCAACCTTTGCGTCTCACTCATTCCATTTCCTCTCATGAGCCCCATACTTGTTTTCAGTGACCTCATCAGTACTTGCTCAATTACTAAGTCGGGAGAGAGCCCAGCCCAAAATCTATCACTTTCTTCAAATGACAAACATCCCATCCATGACATCTTTATACAGCTTCTGGTTACCTTCTTTCAGCTCTTCCATTGACTGAAGAAATATTCTCACCCATTTTGTATACAGGTTGTGGCTGGCAGCTGCAAAGTAATGGAACATCTCAGAGAGTGTTTGAAGATACTGCACCCAGTTTCCAGTCCATTCTGCCCTGATGGCCTTCTTAAGCACTCCAAACATTTCTAAATACTGAAGCCATATTTTTGTAGTCCTGCTGTCCTCAGCATGTCTTGAAACTCCATCATTTGCGTTTGGATTTGATGCAATACTTCTGTGTTGGATGCATCTTCGAGGGTTACTTCCTCATTCAGTAGAGCTATACATATTGCTCTGCTCATATTGCAAATGAGAGTGATCTGCAATACTGAATCTATAAGCTTGTGCGCTCTCATGGCTCTTGAAACAGCCTTACTGCTAAGGATATGCTTAATGGTGTTACTGGCATAAAGGTATTCAAACACTTCTTTTATTCCTGTTTCCTTCATGAAGTGCCAAATCGCTCCAAGAAAGCTCACATGGCAATTGAGACCACTGATCATTGGAACTGCTGCCTTGATATGACTATCAGCAGGTTCAGCATTGATGATGTTCACCACTTTCATGTACAAGGTAGGTCAAAAGTAACAACTGGTAATATTCCGTGCTGGCATGCTTTATCAGAGATAAAACATAAGGTTGTATATACACAAAAAAGATTAGAGTGATTATAGTCAATCATAGGCAGAAAAACAATCAATGAAGCACCTTTGTAAAACCCATGGTGAATTGTTTGCATGAATCCACTCCATCCAAACTGTTTTGTGTCATGTATCCAGCTTGCATGCCATAGTAGGTCAATGCCATTGATCTTGTCAGTGAAGGTGATGGTTAGTATGGGGTTGTACACAAAACTGTTCTCCTGTTGGCTTCTGTATTAGAAGAAGAAAGGCACTTGTCCAACCAGCTGGAGTACTTCAAGGTTACATCTGCTCTTGGGATTAGCCTTGGTGTGACAGCAGCTAGCATGCCCATCCCATGGAAAGTACCTATTCTGTTGATAGTGCAATTGTTGTGATCAACATTGTTGCCAATGAACTGGACAAAAGTTCTAGAAGTCATCCCTGGAAATTCTGTACCATGAGTTACTGAGGCAGAATGCTTGAATCAAAGCAGTTCAGAGTAAGAAGCAGAAAAACCTAGCCTATTCAGCTGGTCAATGAGAAAAATGTGAACCAGATTGCTGGTGTGGCTGGACTCCAAAGTATACTTGTAAAGGAGCAAGTAAAGATTGGGGACAGCAAGCCTGCATTATTGCTTGACCCATTGAACCTACCAGTATGTAGTGAATCTCCAGCAAACAGGAAAAGAGAAGCACCAGGGAATAGGATATTAAACTCTCATCAAAACGGTGTTAGAGGGTTTTAAAACCAAGTTGATAGAACTTTGTCTCCTCTCCAAATTCTGTAGATCCATCCGACTATCTTTTCTCTTTAGAAGATGTCTTGATTTCTGCCTCTTTATCCCTAGCAACTGGAAAACGGGGTGAAAGGCTAATGACAGAGCAATCAAAGTAACATATTCATTCTTCTCGCACTGGGAAACCCCAGAAAACAAGTCTTGCAGACTGCTGTACAGGATCTTTATTTATCCCCTCTTTTTCCCCTGTAAGTGGGAAAAAGGGGGAAACGACTTATTACACAGCAATAAAAAAAACCATATTCGATCTTTTTGGACCCAAGAGCATCAGGAAAGCTATTCTCAGCATCAAAAACTACCAGTCATAAATTTTCAAGTTTTTCCCTGGATTCCCCATTTCCCCCCGTTTTTCACCCTGTTCTGCGAAGGGGATTCTTGGGGACTTTTGGTATGTTGCACAATTTTTTTTTGTGTCATGTATCCAGCTTGCATGCCATAGTAGGTCAATGCCATTGATCTTGTCAGTGAAGGTGATGGTTAGTATGGGGTTGTACACAAAACTGTTCTCCTGTTGGCTTCTGTATTAGAAGAAGAAAGGCACTTGTCCAACCAGCTGGAGTACTTCAAGGTTTACATCTGCTCTTGGGATTAGCCTTGGTGTGACAGCAGCTAGCATGCCCATCCCATGGAAAGTACCTATTCTGTTGATAGTGCAATTGTTGTGATCAACATTGTTGCCAATGAACTGGACAAAAGTTCTAGAAGTCATCCCTGGAAATTCTGTACCATGAGTTACTGTGGCAGAATGCTTGAATCAAAGCAGTTCAGAGTAAGAAGCAGAAAAACCTAGCCTATTCAGCTGGTCAATGAGAAAAATGTGAACCAGATTGCTGGTGTGGCTGGACTCCAAAGTATACTTGTAAAGGAGCAAGTAAAGATTGGGGACAGCAAGCCTGCATTATTGCTTGACCCATTGAACCTACCAGTATGTAGTGAATCTCCAGCAAACAGGAAAAGAGAAGCACCAGGGAATAGGATATTAAACTCTCATCAAAACGGTGTTAGAGGGTTTTAAAACCAAGTTGATAGAACTTCGTCTCCTCTCCAAATTCTGTAGATCCATCTGACTATCTTTTCTCTTTAGAAGATGTCTTGATTTCTGCCTCTTTTTCCCTAGCAACTGGAAAACGGGGTGAAAGGCTAATGACAGAGCAATCAAAGTAACATATTCATTCTTCTCGCACTGGGAAACCCCAGAAAACAAGTCTTGCAGACTGCTGTACAGGATCTTTATTTACCCCCTCTTTTTCCCCTGTAAGTGGGAAAAAGGGGGAAACGACTTATTACACAGCAATAAAAAAACCCATATTCGATCTTTTTGGACCCAAGAGCATCAGGAAAGCTATTCTCAGCATCAAAAACTACCAGTCATAAATTTTCAAGTTTTTCCCTGGATTCCCCATTTCCCCCCGTTTTTCACCCTGTTCTGCGAAGGGGATTCTTGGGGACTTTTGGTATGTTGCACAATTTTTTTTTTCTCTACAAAATGGTGTAAAAATTATTTATATTGCAATTTTGTCCCAGATCGTCGATTTTTTCCGTATATTTACTAGACTATAAGTGTTTGGTGGTTTTTTACATTCATGCCATTGGCTTAGAATATACAAAGACCCATTTCCTTAAAGTTACATTTTAATGAAACTAGCAATTCCTCATGAAAAAAAGAAATTTCTTACAATTGCAAATTTGTAATCACACAGTGGCATCAAACAATAAAAATTAAGGGGGAGGGGCAGGAAGCACTAAAAAAGGCATTTTCAATGAAAATTTCCCTTTAAATGGTGTTTTTCCAAAATCTATGGCGCCCCCAGTTTACACCACTGAAATCACATTGCAAAAAAGGGGAGGCAAAAGACAGTGATTTTCACTTTACTGCAAACTAATCCTGTCTTTGTAGAATTCTATCATAAAGATTTCTAGATTGTAGTTTAATTTGAGTGTAGTTTAACACTAAATAAAAATAGCCCTTTAGAATGTTTGTAGCACTCATTGCACTTTTTGCATAAGAAAAGTTGCATTTTTTGCAAGTTAATAACAGTCACATAATGCAAAGTGTTGGTTCCTAGGAGAAATATTCTAAAAAAAAAAAAAAAAAAAAAAAAAAAAAAAAAAAAAAAAAAAAAAAAAAAGCAAAAATATACCCAATTATCAAAAAATTCCTGTTTTGTGGGTTGAACAGGCAAGATAGCTTAAGCTATGTTTTCATTTGGTATCTTAGAAATGCAATGAAAAGCACATCAGCAAACAAAATATGCAAAACAGCTTTTTTTAACACAGCAGGGGAGAGCAGGGACGAAATCCAAGAGAAAAATTAGCAGAAAAAATTAATTAGCCAAATCATTTGGCATTTTCTCTACCAAATTAATTTAAAAAGAAACTTTCCAAAATGAAGTTTTTTAAAGAAAAGTACAGTCCATATTAAACTTCAGATAAGAAGAAATAGAAACCTACAATAACTCAAACTCAAAACAACAAGAAATTGCTATTAAAGAATAAATGAATCCAAAAACGAACAGAAATTAAATAAGCAAACATAGCCCAAAACATACAAGAGGTACTAATATAAATGAATAAATAATTCTTAAAATGAGTAAAGCTGATATTGAATATGCAAATCAATGCTTAAAACAAACAAAATTATTTTGCTATTGAAGTATAAATGAAACCCAAAATGCTTAGAAATTAAATAAAAATTATAGTACACAAACATACAATAGGAACTAATACAAGTTAATAAATAAATCTTAAATGAGTGAAACTTAAATTGAATATACATATCAAGCTTGAAACAAACAAAAATCACTACAAACAAGAGCTTGGATTTTGCCTCTTTCTCTCACTGTAAAAGTTTAAAACCTACTGCGTCATTGGCACTTAACTGAAAACTAAATGTGTCTTGAACAGTCTTGGAAAGTACAAATAAAATCAAACTGAATATTGGATATATAATAATATTAACTGTTGAAAGATCATCAGTTCAAGATTTTATTTTCATTTCTGCAATAAATAGAAAAGAAAATATTTGTACTGTAATATAATTTGTTTTCAATGGAGTGTCAATGATGCAGTAGGCTTTAGACTTTTACAGTTAGGGAAGGGGGAAGTATCTGAACTTTTGTAGTGAAACTATATTTGTCTTCAATGGTCTTGCCCTGAAAGTGTCTTGAAAGAACTGATAAAATTAAGCTGAGTGTTTGATTTATAATGATATAAATTGCAAAAATGTTGTCAGTTCAAAATTTAATTTTACTGTAATTTTTATGTTTATTTTCAATGCTGGAATAAATACCAAAGAAAATATTTGTAATATAATTTGTGTTCAGTTAAGTGCCAATGATGCATTAGATTTTTGACTTTTACAGTAAGAGAAGGAGACAAAACTAGAATGAGCCCCCTCCCAAGTTAATATGACTGTTCCTTCTATAAAAACTTTATATGCCCTAAGGCATAATTTACAACACTTGTCCTTGGGTTCTGGGGGGTTTTGTAAACACTGTATTATTTATTATATGATCTTAAGGGCTGGGCATACATAGCTGATTTCAGGAACTGATTTCCAAATCAGTGCCGATTTTAAAAGAAATCAGTGTTGATTTGACCTTGAAAAATTTTCTAGTTTTCAGCGCTGATTTACAAATCAGCGCCAATTTTCATCATGATCATCACATTAAAAAATAGGAATAAAATAAACAGTCAGCCAGAGATGTCTGTGGTGAAAGACCCCGCTACTGTGCTGAGAACTAAACTGATAATTAAGCTGAGATCAATTATGCAACTATTAATACACTCCAGTTGACTATTTATGTCCATGATTTTTTGTTTTGAAAATCTTGTACAATAAATTTTTCTTTCAACCAATTTTTCTTACCGCTATCCTTTTTCCACTGATGCTGAAATCGGTTCCCGAAATCAGCTACGTGTGCCCAGCCCTTTAAGTCTATTTTGAAAAAAATGAATATGTAACAAAATTTGATCAGATGCATTTGGGGAAAACGGTTGGTGAGGGTCCCTCCGAAGTTTATATGACTGTAACAACTATTTTTAACAAAATAGCAATCTCAATTTTTTTGGATGGGTTTAGGGAAAAAAGGGTGTGGGGGTAGTTGTCCCCCCACACTAGCTATTTGACTCTTAAAAAGTGAACTAGAGCTTTCAATTTCTAATCACATGAGTCCCCTCTGAAGTTATACAAGCACCCCTTCTATAAGAGCCATATATGTCTCCAGGGCATAACCTAAAATGCCTGCCACTGGGGGGTTGTGTTGACCCTAGAGTTTTCTTTTATCTGATCTTTGAACTAGTTTTAAAACTTTTATTAGATGCATATGAGGAAAAAAGAACATGGGGGGGGGCTTGTTGCCCTCTAATCACTTTTGACTCTAACAAGGGCACTACACTTCTAAATTCCAATTGAATGAGCCCCCATCAAGGTTTATATGATCATCCCTTTCATATGAAGTGCCTCTGGAGAAAAATATAAAACATTGGAGCCTTATGGCCTTAGGGTTAGTGAGGGGAGATTAGTTGACATTGAATCAGTTTTGAGTCTTAAAAAGGAAACTAAAAATTTCAATTTCTAATCATTTGAGTCCCCTATAAAGTTTATATGACCACCTCTTCCATAAAAATCTAATATACCCCTGGGCATAAGTTACAGCCCTTCCTCTAGGCTCTGAGGGGGGGGGGGGTATATTGACTCTTAAGTTTATGTCATCTGATCATTGGACTATTCCAAACGTAATGGCTTTCTCAAAATTTTGATTTGATGCATTTGAAGAAAAAAAAGCCTAGAGGGGGGGGGGGGGGGGTAGCTGGCCTCCAATAAACTTTTCACTCTTAAAAAGAGAACTATAAATTCCAATTTACAATCAAATGAGCTCCCTCCAAAGTTTATTCAAGCTTCCCTTCCAAAAAACCTTATATGCCCCTGGGGCACAATTTACAATACTTGCCCCCAGGTTCTGGGTTGGGGCTGTGTTATCCCTGGATTTTTTTTATATGATCTTTGATTATTTTGAGCAAAATGGCCAGCTAAAAATTCAATCAGACATATATTGGAAAAAACATGGTGGGGAGGGGGACTAGCTAGGCATAACTTAAAACACATTCCCTCAGGCTCTGGGGGGTTGTGTTGACCCCAAGGTTTTTGTTATCTGATGTTTGAAATATCTTTAGCAAAATGGCTATCTCAAACTTTTTATCAGGTGGGTTTGGGGAATAAAGAGCATGAGGGGGGGGGGGGGGGCTAGTCACCCTCCAATCTCTTTTGACTCTTAAAAGTAAACTAGAATTTACAACCAAATGATTCCCCTCTGAAGTTTATACAAGCACCCCTTTCATAAGAACTATATATGCCCCCAGGGTATAACTTACCTACAATGCCTGCACCCAGCCCTGGGAGGGGGGGGGGGGTCTGATGACTCTGGTTTTGTTATCTGATCCTTTAACTATTTATAACAAAATCACTATCTCAGAATTTGTATTGGATGCATTTGAAAAGGCATGGAGGGAGGGGGGAGG
The DNA here is from genome assembly GCA_027921565.1 of Artemia sinica. Taxonomy (NCBI): domain Eukaryota; kingdom Metazoa; phylum Arthropoda; class Branchiopoda; order Anostraca; family Artemiidae; genus Artemia; species Artemia sinica. Next base: position 20,143,949 of record CM051275.1, read on the forward strand.
GCCAGTTGCCCTCTGATCAGTTTTGACTCTTAAAAAGGGCACTAAAACCTCCAATTTCCAACTGAATGGGCCCCCTCCAATATTTATACAACAACCCCTTCCATATCAAGCGCGTCAGGAAAAAAATATAATAAATAATAAAACATTAGTGCCTTACAGCCTTTTCTATAGGCAATGCTATAGTTTTGCCTCTGATACTGAATAGAAACAAAACTTTTTGCAATAATTTCACCTAGCTACAAAAAAAATCTCATAAATAGCTAGTTTTCTGTAGTAAAGTCTAGTAGGCCTACATAAAATTTTGACTCTTTTGTTTAGAATGTCCCAATAAATAAAATAAATGCAGAAATGCTTCCTTTTCACAAAACATTGTCATATTGGTTATGTTGGAAAAAAGCTTCAAAAAAATTAACAAACCCAGGCAAAAGATTAAAAAATTATTTTTGGATTTACTGATCAGTTGTTCTGATTTTATATCAATTTGCAGTAGTTTTAAGCAATTCCAGTAGTTTTCAGCCATGATTTCATTATTTTTTTTTTATCCATTTATATTAATTTGTAGCAGATTCAAGTAGACTGGAAGTTTTTGCCTGTTTTTAAAAGGCTAGATTTCTGGAACACTGTTGACATTCACTTTGGGCCAGTTAAAAATATCATGAAAGGATTGCAGTTATGAATTAATAAGTTTTCTAATCCCCTAATGTGCAAGCTTTGAAATGGTAATACTCTTCAACTTTAGTAGAAATCAATTAAACTTATCTTACAAATTGGCAAGGTTGTATTTTCAAAACATGTAGCAATCTAATTTCCTATTGCTCTAAAGTGTATGTCCTCACTGAACCAGTTACAAGCAGCCACTAACAACCTCAAAAAATCTGATAACTTTTCAATAAGTGATTCCTCTAAGATAGTTCAGTGCTAGTTAAATAAAAACTATATCTTACTTGGTCTGCATATATTTTTCCTATGTGAATTGTGGTATTAGATTTTATTTCTAAACAAGCAACAATAAGAACAAAGTATGATACTATTTGGCTCCTTATTCAACACTCTTTCCAAATGCAATATTTTTTTCCAAGTCCACTCCAATGCCATCTGCCTGGTTCCTGGACATTCAAATTCAAATTCACTTTATTTTTCCCTTAATATTCTTGTTAACAACAAAAATAACATCAGAAGTCAAACAATTTACAAAATTAAATTATTCAAACTTGATTTATTTACAATTTTTTTGGGTCACCATTGTAGTGTTTTATGAAGTATGGACCAAATGACTTCAGGTAGCGCTCGGATGAGTGGATTGGCGGTCGTTCCAGATTTGCTGCGTTTTTCGTTATTTCTCTGAGCCTTGTAGAATGTTGAGTTTTGCGCGCCTCAAAATCTGGAAGTAGATTGCAGTGTGTTTCAGAGTCGAGGATTTTTTGACCAAAGTCCATGACCAGTGTGTGCCTTCTCTCTTTGAGGGACTCCAACTTCAGACTTTTGAGGCTCATCTCATAGTCAACATAACTACTCCCCAGTATTATTTTGCAGGCCCTTTTCTGCCATCCTTCAATTTTGTCACTTTGATCTATGGCCAGTGCGCTGTGCCACACTGGGCAGGCATATTCAGTGAGCAGTCTAATGTAGCATTTGTAGCATACAACCATGATCTCAGTTTTCATCCCAAAGCAGCAAAGGTAGGCAAAAGATCTTAGGAGGAAGGGGGTCTTTGAGACAATTGACAATACGTGGGTATTCCATTTCAGATTGGCATCCAGGTGGACACCCAGGATCTTCACTGTTTTTACAGCCTTCAGCCCACCACATGGTGGGTCTGGAACTGGCCGTTTAAGGAAATTAACCCTAAATAGGACTGTTTTTTCCTGGCTGAGTGTAAGTTTCACTTGGTTTGCTTCATCCTCAATTTTTCACATTACTGTTAGGATTGGGTCTGACTGTATGCTCTGTGAGAGAAGTCTGAGAGGGAGGGTGGAGAGATTGTCAGCGAATTTGTAGCATTCCATAATTTCGCGCAAAAGTTTGTTCATCACAATAAGGAAGGCTAAAGGGCCTAACTTTGACCCTTGTGCTGCACTGCAGGTCAGCTCCCTGATGTTTGACGTTTTGCCATTGGGAAGTTGTACTTTCTGTTTGCGGTTCGTCAGGAAACTGCCAACCATTCCCAAGACAATTTGTCTTGCTCCAAGGTAAGTTGCCTCATTGATAACAACTGAGTGGTCGAGTAAGTCAAACACTTTCACGAAGTCTGCAATAATGCAGTCAATATAAGCACCATCAATCTCCAGATGCTCCAGGATGTCTCTGATGAGGCGGATCAGGTAATGCACAGTACTATGACCTGGACGAAAGCCGTACTGCCGAGGATCAAGATTTTCACTAATATCTTCAAAAAGCCATTTGAAGACAATTCCTTCCAGGACTTTTGAGAAAATCGATGTCTTTGAGATGGGTCTAAAGTCATTTGCAGATTCGATGGATGATTTTTTCGGTATAGGAATGACCACAGCAGTTTTGAATCATGTTGGGAAGGTGCCCTCACTCAGGCATTGGTTTACTACAGCAGTAAATGGTACCGCAAGCTTGTTGCTACATGCTTTGATCAGCAGTTCTCCAGGAAATGAGGCCTTGGATGCATCCAGTTTTAAGAAAGTGGTCTGGATGGTTTCTGCTTCAATGACAGGGATTTCAGTAATGCTTGGAAGGCCGGGAAGTGATGTAAGACCAGGGTACTTTGTACAGATTGTAGCAAAGTGGTCATTAATCGCATTAGTGGTAATTTTCTCCCCTTTTTCGTTTCTTAGTTCAATGTTTTTCTGCTTTCAGCCAAGAATGTTCTGAACTGTGCTATGAAACTTTTTAGAATCAGAAGATAGAAGCTTCTGTACAGTCAAGCAGCCGTGCTGCTTCCTTGCATACTTTATCTTTCTCACCACTATATTTCACAACTTGTTGGACTCTGCTCTGTTAGAGTTGTACAAGCTATCCCGCCTTAGGATAAGCTCTTTTACAAAAATTGACAAGAAATAACTTTACCAAATATTGCAAGCCAGCAAACTTCAGTGTATGGCCTAGGGCTATATCCAGGCACAAGGAAGGGCACTTGTCTATAATTGTAGCAAATTGCATGTATGGAAAGTGTTGAGCAGGAATCAGATGTTATTCTGCCACTTTTCCTGTTATTGCAGCCAGGTGGTTTTAGAAAGTAAACTTTGCACCAAGAAAACAAGCAGGGATGTTGAAAATGAATAAAAAAGTGAAATTTCAAGTAAATTACAATCAACTTAGCAGAAAAAAAATCCTTGAGAAACAGAGGTACAGTTCAAACTAGACACAAGGGAAGTGTTTAGAGGCACATACCTTTGCTCAATTTATAAGGTTTTAAAGATTTAAAATCTATTTCTTAAATTTAGGAGAAAGCCTTGATATAACTTACAATCCTAAAGAAATAATAGGAATTCTATTTTCAGACACAAGAGCCAATTAAAAAGACTGAAAATCTAATATTGAGGTAAAATGTTTTTGTCAAAAATAAATTGGTATAGACCTATCAGATAGGTTATATATATATATATATATATATATATATATATATATAATCTATAATCTATTCAATCTTCTAAGCCCTAGAAATAATGAAAGGGTAGAGATAGTAGCTTAATAAAACCTTCCCAGGGTATACTTTAGGCCCAGGACTCATTCCTAAAAGTTTGATTAGGTTCAACTAAGCACAACACAGGACTCATCCTATTACTAGCAAGTGTGATTTTAGGTAATTAATACTTTCCAAGAAAGCAAAAAAAACCTCTGCTAGAACTTTTAACTCCCCCCCCCCTGCTCCTCCTGAAACAGTCTCAAATAAAATATTGCTTATTTTTTTTGTCATCTCATGATTGGATCATGTCTTTTTTAGACAAAAATAAGTTTGTTGCATTCTTGACAAATGAAAATCTGTAAGTAACTTTATTGAATAAAATATTATTTAAAACTAAGGATAACATTAGAAGGAAATGAGATTAATAAAAACATCCTGCATATTATATTGTAAGGATTGCATTGTTCACCTTTGGTTTTATATATGTGTTAGAGCTATGTCTTCAACCATCAGAGGGGTGGGATATATTGACAAAAAGCAAGCATGATGCTTAAAAGAGCATATGATAAGAAATATAATGACCAAGCTGTCACCAAAAAAAGGAGAAAAAAGCTCTACTTTCATGGTCAGAAAATCTGACAAAAAAAAACTGACTTGATAAAGTGCTTTCTCCTAAAGAAAAAACAAATTCAGTGCATCAAAAGACATTAACCAATAGCTTCTAGCTTAACTTACAAGAGGGATGTTTAGCTGAAACTTCAAAAAGTTCTGCTTGCTTTATCTGCTTTCCTCATCAGCAGAGTGCCTGATCACAATTTTTTATTCCTTTTTCCAGCATGTAGCCTACTTGCAAAATTATAAAAAATATGTAAAAGAGACCATTTTGAAGTAGCCTAATATTACAAAAAAAATCATTAGTAGCCTAATGTTTGTGAAAAATCAACTAAGTAAAGGTCTAGATTAAGGGCTATTGAGAAGGAAACATGTTAAGAATATTATTCTTACTTTGTAATATGTAGAATAATTGTAGTTAACACATTTTGCATGCAGCTTCCCTTTTTATCCATATTAGCCATTTTTTTACCTTTTTTTAACAAAAATATTAGTTTTTCAATAGTGTTCTGCCAATGCATCTCTCTTGTTTCAACCCATGTACACATAAATTGAATCAACTGTGACAAAATAAGAACAAGAAAAACAAGAGTGACAGGCAGCAGAATGCATAGGAAATAAATAATTTGGGCTATATATTTGTACATTAGGGGAGGCTGGGGTTAAAGCATAGTGGGGCTGTAGTCAAAATGTGTTAGCTATTAATATTCTGCAAAGGCTATTATGAAGTAGGTATTGTTTTCTTCTCAATAGAACCTAAAGCAGACCTTTACCAACCAGTTACATACTTCTTCTTTGGATTTCTTGAAAAAAAAATGAAAAAAAAACCCATTAATGGAACAGTATTAGTCAGAAATGATGCAAAAAAAAGAATGAAATAAGGGTAATCAATCCTAGCAGTGAATGAAGAAAAGACAAAAAAGCAAGCTCACACACTTTCTATGACTAAAAACAGAGTTTTCTGGCCAAGCCCATTTGAAGTAATGGGTTTGCCTTTAAGAAAAAATTTGGCTAAAATTCTAGTTTAGCTACTTGTTGCTACCTTGGAAAGGGGTTGGCATAGAAAAATGAAATTTACAGTAATGAGTCCAGCAACAAAAACACACTCTGGGAAGGTATTGCCAAGCTTACATGTTAAGCCACTTCTGATTTCTAATTCTTAGAATTGCCTACTTGTCAGGTCTGCAATATCCATCAAAGGCTACAAGCCTGAGACAACCAGATTTTAGAAAAAGCAAAAAAAGGCCTAATTATCTTGATGAAAATTACACCATCAAACTTCACATGTTAGAGAACCCAATTGAAAAATTAAGAACCTATTGAAATTTTGGTAGATTTTTGGCAGTTCATATTATTGACTTAGGATTTGTTCATAGGCAGTTCATATTTATGCTCTTTACAAATATAATAATTGCTTCTATTGGAAATTCAAATTTACCCACCCCTCTAATGTGCAAATATATACCCTGAATTGTAACCACACAAAGAAGTTATCAACATATATGGATATCCATATATGGATATCTTAGATATCCATATGGATATCTAAGTGACCAGGGAAACCAGCTTTGTCTTTGTATAAAAACTTTCTAAGCACATTAGCCTAGAGCTAGGTTCCCTGTTAGTTATATTCTGTCCGAGAAAAGGCAGGTGGCCAACTACTGGGTGTCTTACCCTATCAATAGTTTTGCTAAACTTAGGAAATGTATTTGCAGATCTTTGAAACCTCACTAATTGGGATTGAACAAAGTTGTGAAGCTGAAAACAGTTTTCTTATAGGCTACTTTTTTATGCAGAAGATCTATTTTAAAAGATTCTACTTTTATAACACAAAGATCTTTTAAGGTCATAAGAGGTCAGTGGGTAAAGTTCTACCAAATCATATTATTGAGTTAGGAATAAAGTGAATACACCATTTGATGCCTTTTTTTATGTTGATTATGAATATAATAATCATTTCTATTGGAAATGAATTTCAGCCCCCCCCCCCTATATATACCAATTCAGGGTTAGGTTAGGCATATATAGGGGGCTGAAATTCATTTCCAATAGAAATGATCATTATATTTATAATCAGCATAAAAAAAGGCATCAAATGGTGTATTCACTTTATTCCTAACTCAATAATATGATTTGGTAGAACTTTACCCACTGACCTCTTATGACCTTAAAAGATCTTTGTGTTATAAAAGTAGAATCTTTTAAAATAGATCTTCTGCATAAAAAATTTACCATGCATCAAAATTGTGATTTTATGCACCTTTATTACATTTTACGGGTCAAGCAAACATTCCGGTGAGGGGGGGGGGGGTAGATGTAGTTACTTCAAAATACATTCTCAGGACATACTTTATTCTGTAGACCTATAGCCTAGGCTACCTGAAAATTTAATTTTCTTAACCTGACCCCTTTCCAAGATAGTAAAAAGTATTTAAACTATAATTTTACCTTGAATTGAATTACTTTTCTTTTTATGAAGTGGTCTATCTAAAATATTGGGCTACTTGACACTGTTAACAGGGGGCTGAGGCACAATTGTCACAGCAGTGACCATTTGGTTATAAAATGCTGCTGAAACAAGGATAAATGATATTTCTCTTGCTAGTTCACTGGGGTTTTTAGTCAAGGAAAGCCCATGCACAAAAGTGGTAGCCTTGGTCTACCCATTCTTGGCTAACAGGATCGAAAGTCCTTATTTCACTCCAAGCTGTGATTTAAGGTAATAGGCTAGGCTTAGACAAGCCTAAGCTCTTGAAACTGAAACTAAATAAAATGACTAAATGAGACATTATAGCACTTCTTTTTAAACTTATACCTGCCTTCAGTTACTGGAAAACAACTACCAAAGTTTCGTTTCAGGGATTAGTTAGTAGAAATTAAATCAATCTTTTCTAATTATTATTTATTAAACAATCTTTTCTTTCTAAAACTTAATACGACTACCAGGGTTGACATTTTCTGGTCTACAAATGTGTCCCTGATCATCCGAAAATGTCTCATTCTTGGAATTCCAGAGGTTTTTGTACTTTATTTATTTTTTGCCACTTGGTCATTGTTCATTAAAACACACATCGCAAAACTCTTCTGAAACAGTCAGTCCACATTTAATGCATGAAAACAAAAATTCCATATAAGACATCCATATAAAGTTACTAATAGCCAGTTCAGACACATGGGGAAATGCTAAAAACCAGTGGGTACCATGGGGAAACCAATTGGTTGTCGGGTTAGGATTTTTTTCTAGTTTCCCTATAGTACCTATCTGTGTTTCGAGTGTCATCAAGCAAAAATGAGCAATTATTTTTCTAAAGTCGAAAGTATGTCAATTGTTTAGTTCGTGGAAGTTCGAGATTTGGTGGTTCTTTTTTAGAGCCACCGGTTTCGTGCGACACTGTTCATGTCCTAAATAAAGCGATCGCGAGAAAGGAGGATACCTGGCATGTTTTTTGTTATTTAGTAAAGCTTATCGGGGACAAAAAAAAATTATTTTTACCTCTGTTGTCAACAACTTTAAAGTAATCAGTGAGAATTTTCACCTTAGTGTCAAGCAGTGTTGGTTCAAGTACTCCAAAAAAGGATTTAAGTAAAAGTACAAAGTACTCAGCCAAAATTGTAATTAAGTATCAGTACTAAGTACTCGAAGTAAATTGTGCTTAAGCACTAAGTACTTAGTACTTAAGTCCTCGAAGGCTTTTTTTTTCATGGTAAAGAATAAGGTTAGGTCGTCAGGAGAGAAACTAAGATTAGTTGTTCCATTAATTGCAGTGGAAAAGTGAAAAGAAATTCCATTCTAGTTCCACCAGGGCCTTATCCGAGGGGCGCAAGGTTTGAACCCCTCCCCCCCCCCCTGAGATGCTTTTCCGATTTCAAATTTGTCTAAAAGATGCCCTAATCTTACTCGAGGGTGTTAGAAAAAGTTAATGGGAGGGTATTTTTTGTAAAGCCCCCCCCCCCCCCCGAGAAAAACTTTTTCGGTAAGACCCCTCCCAAACGAGAATCCTGGATATGGCCCTGGGTCCCACCCATAACAACTTCGCTTCAACCATTTTAGAACTTTATTGTAAACGAAAACACAAAAAATGGGCTTCTCATTCATTATAATAATATTAACTGTCTAAAAATTATACCAGTATAGAATTTCATAGCAGCTTCATTGAGTGAACGTGACGGGTGACGTAACTAGCATGGCAAATTTCTCGCAGGCAAATTTCCAATCTTCGAGATAAACTGACAGAAAGGATTTATTTTACGTGTAAAAACTAAGAAACTTTTGATATTATATATTTATAACATGAAAATAAAGGAAAAATAAGAAATGCAACTGTCCATAAATAATGACCGTTACCAGAAAATCCTTTTTTTTTTAATTCCTTATCTGACGATGTGAAAGTTCTCGCAGCATTTGGTATACAATGCTACTCTTCAAATTTTGCAGATGAATCGTTTTTTCCTCCAACAGTTCTGGTTGTGGCACCAAGAAGCGTTTTTTTTTGTCAGATTTGGCTGGTTAATGACCACTCAGACAATCAAGCCTGATCTAATTAGGGACACCAACTGCAGTCCTTTCATTGACTAGGCTATTTATTAGGGCCGACTAGGGCTTGTTCTCATCTGTACCTATAGGAACATCCGTTCTCATCCTCAGCTATAGCAACAGATACTTTGGAATGGTGGTGATGAAGCGTCCCGAAAAGCCATGTTTTATATAGATAATCAAAGCGTTGACTGCAGTAACATCTATGAAATAATGGAAAACACACAAATACCAATGTGTGTTTCTAAAGTCATTTTTGTAAAGCAAAGCCATCCAATCCAGCAAATCAACACCTCTTTGCACTTGTTATATCCCTTTACAGCGTACGGTCTTTCAACTGCCAATTTCGTTTTCGTCGTGCTGCACCAACTTGGGACACTGTCAATTTGGGTGTCACCAGTAAAAAATGAGCGAAACTTGACAATGTTACTGTCTTTCTAATGCAAAAAGGTTCTTCTTTCAGCAAACATAGTGCACGACGAGGCCCCTCTTTCCTTTTTTCATCTCATGTTCTGCTATAGGCTTAGATTCAGCATGTGCAAGGCGGTGCAAAGGGTTCCAGCAATATACATTTTCTCCTTTGCTAGTGCTGAAAAGAAATAAAAGAAAGAAATGTAAAAGACTGTCGGAGTATAGTTTAGCTTTGGTTTTTTCAAGATCCCAAGTGAGTTCACCACCATGTCTCCTCCCAACTCGTAAGTAGGATGGTTGTGATTGGCGCCAGTGCCTTGACAAGTCTCAAAGTCATCAGCACATCGAGATACTCCAGCTCAAACTCAAATTTTTCTCCGTTTTTCGGAGCGCTTATGCTTCAGAGCCATACCTGACTACTTTCATCACTGTAGCTTCCAATATTCTAATCTTGGTTTGCGGACTTGGTTTACTTTACGTTATTGAAAAAAGCGAAACTAAATTTAGTTTACAATAAAAATCAAAATGTTTCAAATTCTGCTTCCAGAGCGTTGAAGTGAAAGTATTCTAAGTCTAAAGAAATTGAAGGTCTTCTAAGAAGACATGGTAAATTATTAGAAGCGTATTTGATGACCTCCAGGCCGTCAGTATCACGTAATTTACAGGAGAAGGTAATCTTCTGGTGAACCATGTGAATATTTTTGAAATGTTTTATGAATATTTTTCAAATATAGGATGACATCTATCATTCAATATTCAGTCACAAGATGATGGAAATTTTGAGAGATTTTTATTTACAGGTATTGATGTTTTGCATCACTTAAGGCCGTATGACTGAAAATTTAATTAATAATACACTTTATGAACATCTCGAGAAATTTAATTTATTAGACCTTAATCAGTTTTATTTCAGGAAAAAAATTAATGCAGAAGAGACAATATTGTCTTTAACTAGTTGTATAAATCAAGCTGTTGATAAAGGTTGTGGTTGAAATAAGATCTTTAGACATCATTAAAGCTTTTACTACTGGCGATTATTCTATTATTGTTTAAAAGTTACGAAGATTTGGAGTTAATGGAAGATTTATCAATTTTATTATTAGTTTCCTATCTGGTCGTTCACAAAGAATAAAATATCAGAGTTATTATATCAACCATTGCTTATTAGATGTGGTGTACCTCAAGAGTCTAAACTAGGCCCTTTATTATTTTCGATTTATGTAAATGACCTTCCTTCATCTCTTCAACCACTTGTGAAAAAGGTTTCGGACCTTACGAAAAAAGAAACTAGTGTTTCACTCCCAGTGTTTGCTGATGACACAACTCTGGTTGTAGGTGCGAAATGACGGATTATACTTGGATTGCGGGTATCTTCATTGACTAATACTATTCAGAGTATATTCATCTGGACGAGGTCCAACAACACTGTCATTGATTTTCAATCTTTTAGATTTTAGAGGGTCTGGTAACTGTCATCCATAGGTGTTTTCAATTGAAGCTGGGGACCAATTTTTTTTTTTCTTTTTTTTTTTTACTCTTGTTTTTTGCATATAAATGGATCAAAGGCAAGTCTGCTTCTTTCCTGGGTGTGTTTACAAATATTAATGGGGTTCATTCCCATGGCGCAAGGTCAATGAATTAAATTGATGTCAATAATTTGGTTTCGTCTAGGTCGGGTAAGTGGTTGTGATGTAAGTGAATTTAAAAGGCTGCTGAAAACGATTTTTTTTCTAAATATAATTTTAATGATTAAATTGATGGGATATTAAATTGCTAAAATGGTATTAAATTATGTGTATTAGCATCATTATATTTTTATTTTGATGTATGTGTGTTAAGAACGGAGTTGAATGTTGGGTATTTAGTTACTGGTAGCAGAGTGAATGATTTCGCAGTTTGTTTGTTTTTTAACCCCTTCTGAGGTAAAAGTAAATTAAATTTTTGATTTGATGGGTTTATATCATTATCCCTCCTTCAAATCATGGCCTGGTATTTTGAGGAATATGGCTGTATTAAGTTTTGTGTTAATAATTGATATAAAATAAAATAAAATAAAGACACGCGCAATTAAAGAACTTTAAATTAACTTTTGGAAATTTTTTTGACAGGTTTTTATTCACTTCCATAGTTGATATTGTTTGTCTTTTTAACTTTTGGGCAGTTAAGAATAATAGGGTGAAAATAAATGATTGAACTTAAAGTAAACAGACAGGTTTTGGAGCAAAAAAAGTAATCTATTGCATTATTGTAATTTCTATTGCACTGTGGAAATGGGTGTCCATTGATAGAAAGGTACCAAGCGTAAAGCCTGGGTAGATCCTGGATATCGGTAATATGCTGTAGAACACCCCAAAATTAAGTTTGCTTAGTTCCTAACTGCTAAAATTTAAGAACTAATTGATGAGGTATGAATTTGAAATTTGTTCATTGAGAAGGAAAAAGCGACATAAGGACTTTCAATTTTCAATGGAAATTTGGATCCCCTTCCCAATTTTTCAAAATAGCCCCTTCTATTTGAAGTTGGGGGGGGGGCTCTTTTCTGGTCCTTTTTTGGATTCTTTTTTAGGAGGAAATATTTCTTTTTTTTTAATTTACCCTCTGCATTGAGGTTTCCTTAGCCCATAGCTTCATATAGGTTTCAGGCCTATCAGAAAAATTTAGTGCCTTTTTGAGCCACCTTTGCTAGAGGAGGGACCGGTTTCAAAGGGCCTAATGCTTAAATATTCAGCTCTGATTAGTTCATATAGGATTAAGCCGTATAAGGTCAAGCCTGATGTTTGGTGGCCAAAGCTTTCATGGGGGGGGGGACTTAAAAGAATCTACCTGAATTAGATCCATTGACCAGTTTGGACAAAGTGCTGAAAATGCTTGCAAAGATACAGTCCGGAATTAATCTTGCCGCCTAGAGCTCACATGACAGAGAGTGGAAATAAGGTGTCGCTATCCATAGGCTTGAATCATGGTATAATATTTGACAGTGGCTTTAGCTATTCTCTCGCTTATATGCTATTTTTTTAAATTTTGGGGAATATTTATCTTGTGTGTTTTATTTGGTTGAATGACATATCTTACGGTGAATACACTGATGACACATAAGTTCATCCAAAATTGGTCCGTCGTGAATGATTCATAAAATTTGATCTGCTTTCAATAAAAGTGGTCTTTCGATTAATATTATTAAGTGTAAGCATCTTGCTTTCGATATTTCTTCTTCTCAAACTTTGAAAGTTCTCCAGGTTTCCATATTGCTAATGTCAATTGACCTTGTGGTTGCGTTTTACACTTAGAAAAAATCTCAAGATACTTGGGCAGCGGTCTGTAGGTGACACCAGTGTTGGGCTGGTACTTAAACATATGTACTTAAGTACGTACTCAAGTACAGTTCCAAGTACTTAAATACATACTAAAAGACATTTTTGGAAGGGTGCTTTAAGTACATACTTAAATGCATTTGTTCGTGTCCTTATCGGTACTTAAGTATCAAGTACATTTTGTCTTGAACTTCTCTAAAGTCGCCTAGAAATTAGAAGAAATTCGTGAGTGACTCACTACCAACTTTCATAAGTATCTGAAGGTAAGTGTATGGTGAACAAAAACAAATAATTTTAGTCTTCTGAATTATAGGACACATCAGGGTTCTGAAAATAGGCTTTTGTCACTACCCCTTTTCCTTTGAGAGAGGGCTGCAAAAATGTGAGACAAAATCTAAAACATGCCGACTATACTATATTTAAGAAAATGGTTTAAAGTGGTAAAAGTTTTCTTTTAAAGGGCGAGTGAACGGTTTTAAAACAGTATTTTTCTGCTGCGAAGCGTCAGGAACTGCAGAAATATATTATTAAAAACTGTAATATCCCTTGTAAATTCCTTTTAAACAGTTACTTTAGAGAAGGTAAAACTTAAAGATAAATATTTTGCAGCAAGGGGGAGGGGACAACTGCTTCCCTTCCCCACAGCAATTTTTGCGCCTGCCCGAGAGAGGAAAGAGAAGGCCCTACATATTGATAAGAATCCTAAACCAAAGTGTGTTTGGCAACATAACAGGCAGCTAACTGCACTAATTTATTTATTCTCTTCTTGAAGATGGCAATTAGCTGAATATACTCGAACTAAAATAAGTAACTATCTGTGTGTCCCTGGTGTGATAGAGCTCAAAAGCCACATTACAGTTCACCGCTTTCTGAATTCTGTCTAACAGTCAGCACCTGTGCTTCTGAAGTTTAAATGCAGCTGTGCATAATTGCTGGACAGGTAAGGCTGTTGAAAGATCATGGTGATTAGATAATAATTGTCAAACAAAAGCCTATTTTCAGAACCCTGATGTGTCCTATAATTCAGAAGACTAAAATTATTTGTTTTTGTTCACCATACACTTACCTTAAGATACTTATGAAAGTTGGTAGTGAGTCACTCACGAATTTCTTCTAATTTCTAGGCGACTTTAGAGAAGTTCAAGACAAAAATGTACTTGATACTTAAGTACCGATAAGGACACGAACAAATGCATTTAAGTATGTACTTAAAGCACCCTTCAAAAATGTCTTTTAGTATGTATTTAAGTACTTGGAACTGTACTTGAGTACGTACTTAAGTACATATGTTTAAGTACCAGCCCAACACTGGTGTCACCTACAGACCGCTGCCCAAGTATCTTGAGATTTTTTTCTAAGTGTAAAACGCAACCACAAGGTCAATTGACATTAGCAATATGGAAACCTGGAGAACTTTCAAAGTTTGAGAAGAAGAAATATCGAAAGCAAGATGCTCACACTTAATAATATTAATCGAAAGACCACTTTTATTGAAAGCAGATCAAATTTTATGAATCATTCACGACGGACCAATTTTGGATGAACTTATGTGTCATCAGTGTATTCACCGTAAGATATGTCATTCAACCAAATAAAACACACAAGATAAATATTCCCCAAAATTTAAAAAAATAGCATATAAGCGAGAGAATAGCTAAAGCCACTGTCAAATATTATACCATGATTCAAGCCTATGGATAGCGACACCTTATTTCCACTCTCTGTCATGTGAGCTCTAGGCGGCAAGATTAATTCCGGACTGCATCTTTGCAAGCATTTTCAGCACTTTGTCCAAACTGGTCAATGGATCTAATTCAGGTAGATTCTTTCAAGTCCCCCCCCCCATGAAAGCTTTGGCCACCAAACATCAGGCTTGACCTTATACGGCTTAATCCTATATGAACTAATCAGAGCTGAATATTTAAGTATTAGGCCCTTTGAAACCGGTCCCTCCTCTAGCAAAGGTGGCTCAAAAAGGCACTAAATTTTTCTGATAGGCCTGAAACCTATATGAAGCTATGGGCTAAGGAAACCTCAATGCAGAGGGTAAATTAAAAAAAAAGAAATATTTCTTCCTAAAAAAAAATCCAAAAAAGTACCAGAAAAGAGCCCCTCCCCCCCCCCCCCAAACTTCAAATAGAAGGGGCTATTTTGAAAAATTGGGAAGGGGATCCAAATTTCCATTGAAAATTGAAAGTCCTTATGTCGCTTTTTCCTTCTCAATGAACAAATTTCAAATTCATACCTCATCAATTAGTTCTTAAATTTCAGCAGTTAGGAACTAAGCAAACTTAATTTTGGGGTGTTCTACAGCATATTACCGATATCCAGGATCTACCCAGGCTTTACGCTTGGTACCTTTCTATCAATGGACACCCATTTCCACAGTGCAATAGAAATTACAATAATGCAATAGAATACTTTTTTTGCTCCAAAACCTGTCTGTTTACTTTAAGTTCAATCATTTATTTTCACCCTATTATTCTTAACTGCCCAAAAGTTAAAAAGACAAACAATATCAACTATGGAAGTGAATAAAAACCTGTCAAAAAAATTTCCAAAAGTTAATTTAAAGTTCTTTAATTGCGCGTATCTTTATTTTATTTTATTTTATATCAATTATTAACACAAAACTTAATACAGCCATATTCCTCAAAATACCAGGCCATGATTTGAAGGAGGGATAATGATATAAACCCATCAAATCAAAATTTAATTTACTTTTACCTCAGAAGGGTTAAAAACAAACAAACTGCGAAATCATTCACTCTGCTACCAGTAACTAAATACCCAACATTCAACTCCGTTCTTAACACACATACATCAAAATAAAAATATAATGATGCTAATACACATAATTTAATACCATTTTAGCAATTTAATATCCCATCAATTTAATCATTAAAATTATATTTAGAAAAAAAATCGTTTTCAGCAGCCTTTTAAATTCACTTACATCACAACCACTTACCCGACCTAGACGAAACCAAATTATTGACATCAATTTAATTCATTGACCTTGCGCCATGGGAATGAACCATATTAATATTTGTAAACACACTCAGGGAAGAAGCGGACTTGCCTTTGATCCATTTATATGCAAAAACAACAGTAAAAAAAAAAAAAAGAAAAAAAAATTGGTCCCCAGCTTCAATTGAAAACACCTATGGATGACAGTTACCAGACCCTCTAAAATCTAAAAGATTGAAAATCAATGACAGTGTTTGTTGGACCTCGTCCAGATGAATATACTCTGAATAGTATTAGTCAATGAAGATACCCGCATCCAAGTATAATCCGTCATTTCGCACCTACAACCAGAGTTGTGTCATCAGCAAACATTGGGAGTGAAACACTAGTTTCTTTTTCGTAAGGTCCGAAACCTTTTTCACAAGTGGTTGAAGAGAAGAAGGAAGGTCATTTACATAAATCGAAAATAATAAAGGGCCTAGTTTAGACTCTTGAGGTACACCACATCTAATAAGCAATGGTTGATATAATAACTCTGATATTTTATTCTTTGTGAACGACCAGATAGGAAACTAATAATAAAATTGATAAATCTTCCATTAACTCCAAATCTTCGTAACTTTTAAACAATAATAGAATAATCGCCAGTAGTAAAAGCTTTAATGATGTCTAAAGATCTTATTTCAACCACAAACTTTATCAACAGCTTGATTTGTACACTAGTTAAAGACAATATTGTCTCTTCTGCATTAATTTTTTTCCTGAAATAAAACTGATTAAGGTCTAATAAATTAAATTTCTCGAGATGTTCATAAAGTGTATTATTAATTAACTTTTCAGTCATACGGCCTTAAGTGATGCAAAACATCAATACCTGTAAATAAAAATCTCTCAAAATTTCCATCATCTTGTGACTGAATATTGAATGATAGATGTCATCCTATATTTGAAAAATATTCATAAAACATTTCAAAAATATTCACATGGTTCACCAGAAGATTACCTTCTCCAGTAAATTACGTGATACTGACGGCCTGGAGGTCATCAAATACGCTTCTAATAATTTACCATGTCTTCTTAGAAAACCCTCAATTTCTTTAGACTTAGAATACTTTCACTTCAACGCTCTGGAAGCAGAATTTGAAACATTTTGATTTTTATTGTAAACTAAATTTAGTTTCGCTTTTTTCAATAACGTAAAGTAAACCAAGTCCGCAAACCAAGATTAGAATATTGGAAGCTACAGTGATGAAAGTAGTCAGGTATGGCACTGAAGCATAAGCGCTCCGAAAAACGGAGGAAAATTTGAGTTTGAGCTGGAGTATCTCGATGTGCTGATGACTTTGAGCCTTGTCAAGGCACTGGCGCCAATCACAACCATCCTACGTACGAGTTGGGAGGAGACATGGTGGTGAACTCACTTGTGATCTTGAAAATACCAAAGCTAAACTATACTCCGACAGTCTTTTACATTTCTTTCTTTTATTTCTTTTCAGCACTAGCAAAGGAGAAAATGTATATTGCTGGAACCCTTCGCACCGCCTTGCACATGCTGAATCTAAGCCTATAGCAGAACATGAGATGAAAAAAGGAAAGAGGGGCCTCGTCGTGCACTATGTTTGCTGAAAGAAGAACCTTTTTGCATTAGAAAGACAGTAACATTGTCAAGTTTCGCTCATTTTTTACTGGTGACACCCAAATTGACAGTGTCCCAAGTTGGTGCAGCACGACGAAAACGAAATTGGCAGTTGAAAGACCGTACGCTGTAAAGGGATATAACAAGTGCAAAGAGGTGTTGATTTGCTGGATTGGATGGCTTTGCTTTACAAAAATGACTTTAGAAACCAGACGTTGGTATTTGTGTCTTTTCCATTATTTCATAGATGTTACTGCAGTCAACGCTTTGATTATCTATATAAAACATGGCTTTTCGGGACGCTTCATGACCACCATTCCAAAGTATCTGTTGCTATAGCTGAGGATGAGAACGGATGTTCCTATAGGTACAGATGAGAACAAGCCCTAGTCGGCCCTAATAAATAGCCTAGTCAATGAAAGGACTGCAGTTGGTGTCCCTAATTAGATCAGGCTTGATTGTCTGAGTGGTCATTGACCAGCCAAACCTGACAAAAAAACACTTCTTGGTGCCACAACCAGAACTGCTGGAGGAAAAAACGATTCATCTGCAAAATTTGAAGAGTAGCATTGTATCCCAAATGCTGCGAGAACTTTCACATCGTCAGATAAGGAATTTTAAAAAAAGGATTTTCTGGTAACGGTCATTATTTATGGACAGTTGCATTTCTTATTTTTCCTTTATTTCATGTTATAAATATATATTATCAAAAGTTTCTTAGTTTTTACACGTAAAATAACTCCTTTCTGTCAGTTTATCTCGAAGATTGGAAATTTGCCTGCGAGAGGGATAAAAGATTAAATTATACAAAATATTTTCAAATCACCATTATTGGACAGCACTCTAGTTTTATTTCTATTTATTTTATATCATACTTATCTTTGAAATTTCGACTCTTCATTATCCCTTTCAACTTACCAGCGTTTCCTTTGAAATTAGCAAGTTAATGTAACTGTTTTCCCTTGTTTTCCAAACATATTCAAGTGTCACGACAATCAGCCATAGAATTTCTATTTCTCTGTACTATCCTCAACTATGCACGAGATCAAGTTTTAAGTCATTTAAACTTATCTATCAACAAGTGAAATGACATCATTTTTATACAATCATAAAAAGGGCTTATGCCATATTTGCTTCTCACTCACTTGGACTATGTCTTGGCTTTTTCTACAATTAGCCATGGCTTGATGCCCACAACTACTTGATTTATAAGTCTTCTAATTTATAAGTCATCCATAGCTAAGAGTTCTTTTTTTCCAGTTTCAGTCCCTCCTCAATCAAAACTTCTGTATTCCGGACATTTTTTTTCAACTCATCCTCAATATTGCACATGCAATACTGAAAGGCTGGTTTTCACTTTTTAAAAAGCAGTTCGAATTATCTTTAAAATTTTAAATCAATTAAATAAAGAGGTGCACAAAAAATATCTCTTTCGGTGCTCAATGGTAGGTCTATTAACTCTGCAAAGCACCTATTGAAGTTAATATATCAATACTTTCTATTTTCTGAAAAAGAAAGCCCTTCTTTGTCTCTAAAAATGCTTTGATCTCCTGTTTCCTGACCCCATTTCTGCATCAAAAGCTGCTTTGGTTTTTATTATCTAACTGACATTGCATTCTTTTTAAAAATTTAGACGTCTCATTTTCTTGAAATAGTTTTCTTCATTTATTTCGTAGGAACCAGGCTCCTAGAAGTGCCCCATCTCACCCACCTTTGGACATTGAAATCACACTTGCTCACCAGAAATAGAGTTATCTGTAATCTAAAAAAAATTAACCACCCCAAGGCCACCATTTTCCTTTGGGTATAATAAAATCTTCAGTTTCTCATATTTGTTTGATTATATGAAGCTCCGAAGTCTCTTCTGTTATATATTTTTTGGATTTTAGTTCTTACAAATCCAGGACAGGTGCATGGATAAAAAACAATGTGAGTTCCCAAATGTAACTTACAAAAACTGTCGCGGTTTGAACTTCTTTTCCATTTTAAGGACTCCTTCATTTATTGATTTTCCTTAAACATTTCAAGCAAATATCAGCTGCAATATTTTGTACTATCATCAGCATTAAGTAGCCATAGCCCAGGAAATGGCTGGCTCTAAATTTTCAGCAAATCTTAAGAGACTTAATGTGGAAACATACCTCATGCCGTTCAAGTCCTTCTATCACCTTGTTTGCTTTTTACTAATAGGGTGCCATCACATACCAAAGCCAGTGACTAAGCTTCAAATTGGTGCCTAAGGCCCGCAGCGCCACTCAGCGAAACATTGGGATTAGGCAAAGATTTATTCAGTTTAAAAAGAAAATATTGATACAAAAAGGAAGTTTTTTCAAAAATATAGGGTGGACAATTTTCTCAATTGAAATACCAAGAAATTTTTTTTCCGACGTCTGGGAGGGGGGGGGGCTGCCAGAGTCAGCTCTTCTAACCTATCTTCTAAGTATTGAAAAAATGAGTCTACAAGTTCACACAATAACGGGGTATGCAGATATCCTTTTCGAAGGACGTTTTCAAGATGCACAATTTCCATCAAAGCTAGATTTACTGCACTTGCAAACTTTTTGTACAAATTTGGGCAACTGTTTACTCCCTAAGGTGGTACTAAAGTGGTACAAGAGTAAATTATATAGTCCATCCCTGTTCCATTGGCGGATCCACGGGGGCGAGGGGGTGCCCCCCCCCCCACCGTAGTCTAGACTAATGTAATTCAGATCAACCTATTTCGCGCCCCCTCCCCACCCCCACCCCCCACAAAACTATTCTGGATCCGCCCTTGCCCTATTCAGTCTATTAAGTTGTAAAGCGACGTGGAACTCCAGTTAGGTTTTTACCTTTTTGACCCTTGTTGTATTTCTGTACATTTCAAACTTCTGAGAAGTGCCTGCAGGGACCTCTTTTCCAAAATGTCCAGCACACGTAAAATTCCGATAGCTACATAGCTGGCTCATGGACCAACAATAAGCTAATAATCATTTTTCCGAACAGGTATGCGTATAAAGTGCTTCCCTCGTAAAATTTTACAATTCTACATTTACAATGAAGATTTGGGCCGAGATATTTTTTGTTAATGCTGATTGAGGCCAGGGAAATGCAAATACCATTGGTATTTGGCGTGTTCCTATTGTAAATTTAGCAATTCGTTTTCAAGTTGAATGGGATTGTTTGTAAGGGATATTTGGGGAGGGGAGGGCTCACCAAAATAATGTGGAGAAAAAATTATTATATATCCCATGCCCCTTGAATTTCCAGATGTGAACTCCTCATGCCCCCCCCCCGTAAAAATGTTGGAGATTCACCCCTGGATATCGTTAATAGATATCCCTAACAAACACCAACGAAAAATGTCGCAGTGAACAACTAGTTATAAGTAATATCCGTGGTGATTTTTTTTCTGCCATCTCTATTTTATATGTTAGACAGCCCTTTCTAAAATATAGAACTACAGGACAGAGATAAGAAAAAGCACAAAACTGCGAGATAGTTGTCTGAAGTTTCCATAAAGAAGTTGTTAGAGAGATTAAGGGATATGGACCCATTAAGAGCACGTTCATCATAGATTTATATTTAAATTTAACAGTGTGTATATACAGTCTATCCCACATGCAGGTTCGTTACTAGTCAAAATGTTTGAGGGTGGTGGGGGGGGGGGGGGGGAGCAAGAGGTTTTACCGACTGGCTGGTCATTTTTACCAACTTTGTTTGTAAAAAAAATATAGCATAATGTTCGTTTCGAATATAATACTTAAAATCACTGCACGAGTCGGTAAAACCGCTGCATTTACCAACCGAGATTTAGATTTCGGTACATATCATGTCACTATTTTAATGCTGTTTATTTAACCAAATGGAAAATTGTGGCACCATCTGTAAAATCACGGCAGGAGTCGGTAAAACTGCTGCGTTTATCGACCAAGTTCGAAATTTCTGTAGATAACACGTCAGTATTTTCGTGGTCTTTATTGAACCCAACAAAGAATTTTAGCGGCGTCGAAAAAATCGTGGCGTGAAGCGCCACGATTTTATCGATTTCTTTTTTTACCGAGTGACCAAAAACATTAAAAAGAAGAAGCGCCCCCCCCCCATACGTAACGGCCCTGGCACATGATATTTTACAATTCAACATCATAAAAATGACGGGTTGGGGCAATATGCTTTTCGTTAATACTGACTAAGGACAGGTGGGATATAACAACTCAGGAAAAAGGGGCATTAGGCTGATGGTTTTTGGCCTGATCCTATGCTAGCTTTGAAAAAAAGGATTCTAGTTGGAGGGGATGGCTTGACAGGGAAATCATTAACGAACAATGTGTCTTAATAGAGAAATTAGTTGTAAGGATTGTACGCATCGATTTTTTGCCATCTATGTTTTTGTATCTTAGATGCCTCTTTGCAAGAAATGAAACTGCTGGAAAGAGATAAGATGACAACCCAAACCTGTGAGAGAGCCATTTACAAGATGTTACAGAGATTAATTTATGTGGACCCACTAAGAGCATGACAATCATTGGTTTATTTAAACATAACAATAAAATGAAAAAAAACTGGTGTCTGAAAAGGGTTATTCATTTTGTAATTTGAAAATCAGAAGCAATTGCCAATTCAAACGCTAAGGATTGTGAATCCATGGAATGAGTGTTGGTTTTTGCTAAGGGACTAATTTCTTAGCTTTTCTTTCCAAACTTCCATTTTTTGAACCTTTTCTGTTCTGTCATTTTAACACCAGTGGTTAAACACATAAGTGGTTTACAAGGTTGTTTTTCACGTAGAAGACTTTTCTGGTTTGGGTTTTTACAAAATAAAATGTTCCAGTCAATGGACCTTATTTTTGAGTATGAAAAAAATCTTTGTTGGAGAGCATCAAAAATTACTAACCAAACGAGCCAAACCTCGAGTGGCTTTGATAGACAGTTTTATTAACACAAAGCTACAGTTCCTTTAAAAGTTGTACTAAAACAGACTAAAATCTTAGGCCAAAGTCGCGTGCAAATCTTTGTTCAAACATTTTTGGAAGTTTATAATTCTCGCCTTCAAAATTGGATTTGCCTGTAATATAAAGCTGAAAATGAAATTCCTTCTTTGAGTTCCAGAAATTCTAAAGGCCTCAGTTGTGAGTGCCGACAGTCATTAAAATCCCGAAATATGATAATCATCCCTGAATAACCCTATGTACTTTTTCAGCGACAGAAGTCACACACAAGGCCTGCCATCCGATAGAAGGAATAAATCTCACAAACTGGAAACATTAAAAAATCCTTTTTTTGCGGTGAGAAGTCAAATTGACTTCTGAACTAGCTATAGTAAAAGTTATTTTACTCTTAAGCATGACTAATAATTTACGAAATTTAAAAGCTTGGGTAAAAAAAAACATTAGGTCGTCTCATTGTTTCGAGTTAAATACTTGATTTCAAGAGTTTGGACTTATTCCATTTGGACTTATTCCATTTCTTAAGAGATGTTCAGTCACTACGTGATTTTTTACCGAGAACAAAACACAAAGGGGTTGTATCAGAAGAGTCTAGGACATGCTTTAAAAGAAATGCCCAGATAGCTTTTTTCAGCATGATTATTTAAGGCAATATCTTATTTATTGGAAGAATCTATAGGACTTATAGGGCATCTTTTAAAACTAGTTGTGGACTGGTGACATATCTTTGGTCTGTTGTGTTCTGTAGCACATTGTAAAGGTGTTTTATATGACGAGGAATCTTTAGATTTGGATTTGCTCAATTTTTAAAAAGTTGTATCATTCATTTTTGTTTTACTCTGTTCCTTTGACTAGCATTATTATGGGGAAAATCTGGATCACACATATGGTATGCTTTTCAAGGGATTCCATGGTGCAGCTCTATGACATTAGGGTTTTCTTGATTCTTGTATTTTGAACGAGATATTCCTGCAACTTTTCATACTGAATAAAATCTCACAGCAAGCTAATGTCAGTACTTTAAATCAAAAGACAACGTTAGTGTATTTGACAAAATTTGATCTTCAACAAGGAAGACTAACATGTTTTTGGTAACATTATCAAAATCGTGCTCTTCAATACAGTGACACACAATGAAACGGCTATAATATGATGCCATAGTGTTATTTCAAGCAAAGGCATGACATAGTAACGCCTTATATGGTGTTGTATGGCTTCCTTTTAAGGCGTTTACAAAAAAGTGTCAACGCTGTCTTTTCAGCAGCTTAAGGTAACACTCAGAGCAGAATATAAAGGCTGCTTTACTGAGAGAGTCTAAGGCATTTTTAATGACACTCTTTGAAGGCAGTAACTGACAAATATCCGGTCCACCACGTGCAGAAGCACAATGTAAAGATATTCCATGATATAGATTTTCCACATCTGGGTTTGATCAATTTTTTAAAACATATCTAGTCACTCCGTTTTGATTTTTATCCAAAGGATAGTGTAAAGGGGTATCGTTGAATAAATCTAAACCGTCTATAGTGGCACCTTTCAAGACTAGTATCCGTTAAATTACCAGTCTCCGTCATGCTCCAGCATAATGTAAAGGTCTCTTCAGATAATGATGATATTTTAGAGCGGGGTACTCTTTTTTCTAAGTGTTGTTTTATTTTAGGTTGCTGCCCCTACCTACATGATAATGGAAGAATTTTAAATTACGCGTGCATAAGGATGGTTCTAAGGCGCAGCTGTATAGCCTCAGACGTATTTGGATTCTATTAATTCGACAGAGGTATCTCCACAACCTTTCATAATAACCCTCATGCTAGACCTAAAATGTATTTATCTTAAATTTAGTATGAAATAGTTTACGAGGTTAAAATAGTCTATATTAAAATTATCTTTTTTATATTTTGCTTGATCAGTCCGTTTGTCTTTAATTGTAGGTTTTTTTCAATTTTTTTTATTTTTATACCTATTTGTTTTACCCATTACCAAATAAAGAACGAATCGAAATTTCATACGAACACTTCTCAAGAACTAAGGAAGTTACACTTGAGAAATAAATTTCAGTTTTCAGTACGTTTCTCCCTTCTTTTTCTTTGCATAATCACCCGTTTTTCTAGGGTCCTTCAGCTAACGTAATAATAACCACCACTGAAATCGCATCCACTATTTTAATATGATGTTTTGCATAGATGGTGCCATCCCTTGTAACTAAAGATAGACGTCATTGTATATATGACTTCATTAAGTGTCAAAAGATATGCGTGCTTTATCATCTTGCATATGAAGTTATATTTTGAGTATTATGTTTTATTAATTACGAAAGACACTAGATAGCATATTCCCTTCTATTGAGTCCTTAAACAGTTCTCTATGACGTTTCAGATCCCTGTAAGCAGTGAAGAAGAAAAAGGGAAAAAGGAGGCTGCATCAGCACTTCCCCAGGAAAAAAATAATGATTTCCCTTTTTGTTTCATCCAAGGGTCAGTAAGTTTCTTGTATAAAGTTTTTTGTTAAGGCGATTCTATTTCTTGTCTTGACCCTACACCGTTTTTGAGGAGTTTCAGTCTATTTTTCAAAATGCCCATAAATCGGTTTTCAAAATAATTGTTTACTATTTAGACAATCTATTGCCTTATCTCCGTCAGGATATTAATGAAGTTCTGGCATCATTTCTATGTTAAGACAATGCAAGCCTATTTAGACAAACAAGCGTAAGGGTGAACCTCATTTAGGCTCTTAGAATTTTTGGAATTTAAAATTTTATCTCTTAATTGTATTCATAATTTTTATCATGTATTCTTAATTGCATTCATAATTTTAACCTTTTTGCGCTATCTTTTATCACTTGGCGCAAATCTTCAAATTTGGTTCTTCATTGATTAATTTAAATCTAACGGATTTTAGCACAGGCTATAATGGTCTATCTTTCTCTTTTCCAAACCGTTAACGTCCTCTTATCAGATTTTTCCCTAATACTCTTAGCAACTTGTGGTCGCTGGAAAAAACGGTCTTTACCAAGAGTGGAAGGACTCAAGAAAAAACAATTTGATAAAAATAAAAAGATGAAAACATTAGCAAATTGTGAGAGTGACCATGTCAAAACTAACAGTGACAATTTTGAAATCATAACTTTATCCCTAGTTTTTGAAATAAATAAACTATTAACCAAGGATGACCTACGTATAAATAGTGACTTACTTGTACTTACTTGTAGCAAGACTCAAACATCTCAGCTCTCCCTGGCGTCCATTAGCTTCGTCATTGTAGTAAGCCAAGTTTCTTCTGTCCTCCATATTACTTTTTCCATCCGGAAGAGGTGTGCATCTGAGGGCTTTACTGACGAAGGTGTGATGTAGGCGGCGAAGTGTATGCCCAAACCATCGGAGTCTTCTTTGTTTAATTATAGTGGTCAAATCAAAATGCTGATGGCAGATTTTACGGAATTCGTCATTCGGATGCTTTCAGAGCCCATGTCTCACAGCGGTATAGTAAGACAGACTGAACAAGGGCCTAATATATTATAATTCTTGTCTTCAAAAGAACATTTTTCTGGTTCCATACAGAGTGATTTAGCTGGGTGAAGACTCCAATTGCTGAAGCAATTATCGACTGAATATCTGATGTGCATACTCCTATTGGGTCTAACACTGAGCCTAGGTACTTGAATTCAGGTATCTCGTCTATGGGCGACTGTTCTAGTAAAACTGGGGGTCTTGAGATGATATACCAAAAACCCTGACTTTTGTCTTTGAGAAGCTTACCTTCAGGCCGACAAGAGAGGATTCTTCAGCTACCTCTGATAGCATGGATTGGGCTTCTGAACGAGATTCAGCTAATAAGCAAATATCGTTGGCGTAGTCCAGATCGGTGATCACAAAATTGGGACTCACTTCAACTCCTGAAAAGTTCGTCATTGCTCTGGTCATAATCCAGTCGATTACGAAATTAAATAAGACGAGAGACAATATAATTCCCTGTCGGTCACCAAAATCAATTTGGAACATCGAGGAGAGCTCCCCACCGATCTGAATTTGGGCTCGCGTATGCTGGTAGTATGCTTGGATAAGTATGATTATCTTGCCTGGTACTCCATCCTCTGTCATGGCCCTTCAGATTTTATCCCTTAGAACAGAATCAAAACGTGTAATAAAATCTATGAACACAGACACTGTCAGCTTCTGGTGTTTTGCCCTATGTTCAAGGGTTTGTCTTAAGACGAATAGTTGGTCGATTGTTCCCATTCCTGGGTGGAATCACGCTTGATTGGGTTTTGTCTTCACGTTGCGCTGGATGCGAAAACGATTATGTAGAACTATGGCAAATATTTTAGCGGCAATGCACATGAGAGAAATCCCACCATAATTGCTGCATTTTGTCTTTAGACCTTTTTGAAGACCGGAAGGATGATAGAGTCTCCCCTATCCTGTGGAATCATCTCTTCTTCCCATATACGACAGGTTAGTGTATGCAGCCAGCTGACAAGTATTGGCCCTCCATACAAAGTTCAAAAGGTCCCGTTAAGTTCAGCCGGAATGGCATCAGGACCATGGGCTTTATTGCTTTTCAGGGAACTGATTGCTTGTCGGACTTCAGTTAACATGGGGGGAGCCACGTTCACGTCTTTGTAAATATTGCTGGGTTAATTTTGTTCCTGCAGGTCATCAGGCTGCGACTTGGATTATGGCAACGTTGATTATGATCCATTGCTGTGGAGAGTTGGCGCAGGTTAAGTAGTTTGTCAAAGTGCTCCATCCAGTTATTTATTATTTTGGTATTATTCGAGAGTAACTTGCTGTTTTCATCTTCGACGGACATACTAGTAGGCTTATGTGATTTACTCCTGATTGATCTTAAGAGCTGATACATCTTCCTGGTATTGGATCTGGAGGCAGCGGCTTCCATGTCCTCAGCGATTTTCTCCCAGTACTGGTTCTTATAATTATTAGCCGACTGGTTGCATTCTCGTCTCAGGTGCTTGAACAACTCTAATTTTCTGTCTGATGTCTGTTGCTTATGCTCAGCCAGCTGAACTCTGCGTGTTGACATACAGTTTTTGGATAGTACTTCGTTGTATTCTATCATAGCTTCTTCAACCTCGTGGATCATATTGCGTATAGTCAGCCACCCTTCATCCAAACTTTGAGTTTTCTCGTCTGTCACTTACACTCAGAGAGCTTCAAAGCGATTAGATTTCTTTAAGCGGAATGCCTGTCGTATATTAGGATGGTTTAAGCGATTGGTGTCAAATCTTTGTGGAGGTTTCCCCTTGGGGTGTGCTGCTAGTCACAACTGTCCATCTAACTTGACTAGAAGATTATCCAACCCATGTTTCGAGCCAGTACCTGCTCCAATGTACGATCTACTATTCGTAGCCATTGATTTCCAACGGCAGGAAATGAGGATGTAATCAATCTGGCTTTTCGCTCTACCACCTCTTGAATGCCATGTGGCTCTATGGCTGGGCTTGTGTTTGAATAAGGTATAGGTAGTGACCAAATCATTCGCAATGGCAAAGTAAAGAAATTTTGATCCTTTGCTACATCTAGCTCCAAGACCGAAGTGGCGAATGGTAGACTCGGCATTGGATACCTTTCCCTCGATTCTGGCGTTAAAGTCACCTCCAATAAAGATGAGGTCTTGTTTTGAGACCTTCTTAAGTGTAAAAGTTAGAAGTTGGTAAAACAAAGATCTGCTTCACTCTCCGGTGTGTCTCTGGTTGGAGCATAAAGTTCAATAACTGATATGTTGAATAGGTGACCTTTAAATCACGCTCTTGCTACTCTATGTGAGACAGGTTACCACTTTAGAAGTGACCTCGATGCGAGGGGGCTTAAAACGATTCTCACTCCACCATACACAGATCCATCAAGGGATCATGAGTTGAAAAAAGAGAAAGAAGAATCTTCCTCAGGAATTCTAATCTATGATCCTTCCACAATGCCGTTGATTTGAGTTTCGGAAGTGCACATGATGTCTATGTTGTAACGCAATAATTCCCCAGCGACAAACGACTGGGTCGTCAGGCATTTCATCGAACAGACGTTCCAGCACCCTACCCTGAGGGGTTGTCTATTTTTCCGAAGAAGTATCTCAGCTTGCCAACTTTTTGGAGAAGGCGCTGATGAAACCTTCAACGCATCGCTTGCCAGGGATGCCGTAGTATGGGCTTGCTAATTTTTTGGAGAAGGCGCAATGAAACCTTCAACGCGTCGCTTGCCGGGAATGCTGTAGTATGGGTTGGACTCTTTACATTAACTTGCATTTGGGTGTTTGTGGAAATACATTTAACCATGTAGGTCTCCACTCTCTGATGGCACTCTACGCGGATTGTCCTAGCAAGAATTGTGATAGGCAAATCCGGCCGTTTTCACCTAAATACCACGATGAGGAGATCGCAGTTAGATTTCTCCTATGTTTAACTAGGGACGGAAGACTAGACTAATCTGATGGGGGTACCACACCTCCCAAGCCATCAGGACCATCCAGTCTTTTTAAAATCAACCTAGTTCAGCCTTTAGTCTTCGTAGATCTATAAAGAAAGTAGTTAAAAAAGTAACTATTAGCTACTTCTTACCAAATGTAAATATACAAAATCCTATCCCCCTACTCCTTGATACTTTGAGTTAATCTGAGTGAATCTTCTTATGTCAGACTTTGTTACGTGATTTTTTTTATTGGCTACTTTCCCAGATTTTCTGCTTAAAAAAATGGCTAGATCAAAGGGACCACACTATCGTTGGCTATCGTGAAGGGCCACAAGGTTCCAGTGTATTATCATTATTTTTTTTTTTTACCAGAGATACTTCATAGGATAAGAATAGTTGTATAAGCTTTGGAAGGGGCTCATTCGATCAGAAAGCAAAATTTATAGTGATCTTTTTTTGAGCCAAAGGTGATCAGAGGACAAACAGCCCCTCCCCACACATTTTTCTCAAAATAGTCCATAGTTCAATTAGCTATGCCTCCAGGGTTGACAAAACCCCCCACAACCCCCCAGGGCAACGGCTTTAAGCTATGCAAGTTGCCCATTGTTAACATGCATGATTTATTACTAGGAAAAGGGGAAATGTTTGATTCTAGGTGTATCCAAAAAGGAGCAGCAACACAGCCTTGCCTTACACCAGTATCTACTTCGAATAGTGGGCTTCGGCGACCATTAATCTGGACAGATCTTTTTTTTTACCAGGGTAAAGCACATTGGACAGGTGGCAGCTTTTGTCAGGGAGACCCGTTCGTCGTAGTATCAGCCAAAGAGACTCACGGTCGATCGAGTCGAAAGCTGCTTTAAAGTCGACATAGGCAATGTATCATGTACGATGGAACTCACATGCTTTCTCGATGACCTGACGAATGGTGTATTTCTGCTTGGTCGTGGATCTGTTGGGCATGAAACCTGCTTGCCGAAACCGGCGGCACTTACGGATAAACTGGATATTTCTATCAAGCAATGTCATCGCGAATAGTTTGCCAGGAACTGACAGGAGGGCGATTCCTCGAGCGATTTCTACGGCTACCTACCATTGAGAAAAGATTATCCCTTCCTTCCACTCTTCTGGTATAAATTCGGTTGACCAGATGAGGGAGAACAGCATGTGCATCCAAAGTAGCATTGCCGGTCCTCCGACCCTTAGAAGCTCGACGGTGATCCCGCAGGTTCCTGGTGCCTTGTTGTTCTTCAGTCTCCACAGAGCATTCCGTATCTCCTCTACAGAAGGAGGATCAGGCTTTATTAGATTTTCACATGTTGTTTGCTGAGCGGACGCAGTTAGGTTGGGATCAACGTTGCTTCTTTCGGCGTTTATAGCTTTACCAATTATTCCTTCCATCGATCAAGTTGCGTGTTTTCATCTCCTAGCATTCGCCAGAGGCGGATTTAACTGCGGCTATCTTTGGTGGTTTCCCATCGCTAAGGTTTCTGACATGCATGAAAAACGACATGACGTCACCTTTTCTTGCCACATCTTCCAGTTCTTCAGTTTTTTTTTATAAACAAATTGTTGTTTATCACGGTGAATAACTTTGCTTCTTATCCTATTTAGCCGCCTTTAGAGGGTATATCTCCGACCAGCCGCGCTTTCCGGCGCTATTCATGGATTTGCAGCGCTTCTTGCAATAGCCAGGGCTTCTTTAAATACATCTTGCAACCGAAGGCACTAGTGGCAACCTCTAGGAAACCGTTTTATATGTCTGCTAGAACGTGTCCAGGTTAACAAGGGTATTCAGGCATTTAAACCTATTCTTAATTTCAACTAAGTACTTTTGGCGGAATACCTAAATTTTTAGTTTCTGGGTGTCCAACTGTGGCTGGCGTTGTTCTGAAGGCTGGGCTGTCAGACGCAGGTGGAACTTCGCGGCAACTAATCTAGGGTCTGTATTCCCTATCTCAGTGCAACGATGTGTTCTAAAAGTCATAACTGATAAGCGCCATCCTTGGTTGACTATGATACAGTCAACTATCTTTCGCGTTCACCCGAATTTCTTTACCATGTTGGCTTATAGATGTCTTTCCTGTGAAATAGGGTGTTGACAATGACCAGTTCTTGCATAGCGCACAGCTGGAGGAGCCAGGTGCCATTTTTGTTCAAAGTGTCGGGGGTAACCAGTCCAACTACAGATTTAAAAGCCCCCCTGGGGTTAGATACAGTTCCATTGAAATCACCCACCACGACAAAACATCCGAGAAAGAGTAGATGTATGACCTAAGTGGAACTTGTCGTTTTCGTCCACTAGGGGAAACATTTGTTGGTGCGTGGCACAAAATAATCGACATCTTCCCAGGCTTGTGGTTGAAGTGCGCAGTGAGTAGTATATCCGATATTGGGTTGTGGGACATGAGGCATTTCTTCACCTTCTTGCTTAGGAGCAGACCTACACCACTGCTTCTACTAGAGGTTTGGCCTGACCAAGTTATCCTGGGACCTGCACTGGCGATTTCTTCATCGCCTGATCCCGTCAGGTGTGTTTCTGTCATTCCAAGCATGTTAATCCCACATATCAACATCACAAACCATAGAAGGTCTTTCGATCCCAGGTTATTCATGGTTAAAACATTCCAAGTGGCTATTCTGAGCCCACCTTAGTCAGCAAGGTTCAAAGAATGTCCGGGGGCGTACCGAGGTCGTAATGACCAATAAAATCCAAGGCTTGAGTAACATTTCTGTTTGTTGCAATTATTTTCAGAAGGAAGGTCGCAAGCCCTGGGTTTTGATTCAGAAACCCTGAAGTGACCTTCACCGATGCCCACGAGGTTGGGGCAGACCTGTTTGTAACGACTAGTTAGGGGTTTAAGCCAGTGGTAGGTGGTCAGTAAACCAAGTTTGCATCCTTTCGGACGAGCTCCATTCACCACCAGTGATTGATTATGTCATGAATCGAACGAGGAATTGGCTCCAATTCAGACTGAAATATGGCAATAGAGTCCTATCCGATTGCGACTTCGCAGATGATATTGCCCTGATATGCACTTCTGCAGCTGAACTCGAGGCAGTCCTCAATACACTGTCGAAAGAAGCTCTGAAAGTGGGACTACATCTTAGCTGGCAGAAAAAAATAATGATCACCGACCACGGCAGGTAATTCCGCCAACTCACCAGCATTCAACGTATTAGGGCACACTGTTGAAGTTGTCAAGTCTTTCAATTAGCTTAGATCTGCCGTCTCAGATAACGGCTCAATTAAAATGGAAGTCTGGTCGCGCATCGCTAAAGCCGTGTCTATTATGGCTCGATTATGCCGTTCCGTGTGGTCAAAGCCCATCATCAGCCGAAAAACAAATATGTGGATCTACAACACGACCGTAACGCAAGTCCTTTTCTATGGTGATGAAACTTGGCCGGCTGTGGTTTCTGTTTGTGATGCCATAGATGTGGCCCAGACAAACTTCCTAAGACGAATAGAAGGGATCAAGTGGTACGACTTCCTCAATCACCCAACTGCTGACACCCACGGATCAGACCCCCAACTCTCATCATCTCACCGTAAGAACCCTACGATAGTTCGGTCAATTAATTCGCATGCCAGCAGAAGCACCCGCCGGCACACTTTTCAGTTTTGATCCCCCCCCCTGAACATGGCTGGAAGCGTCCCCGTGGAAGACCCCAGTTCAAATGGAGGGACAGCCTTTCCCAGTACTTCTCCATGATCGGCACTGATCTCCAAGAAGCAGTCATACTTTTACAGGACCGTTCGGGCATGGAGATGAAGAGTCACATCTCTCTCTATGCTGGACCATCAGCAGGAGCTTTAAGTCAAGTAATTCAAGTATCCAAAATGGTTAAGGGCATTAAAGTGAAACTTTAGAGAATGTTAAGGGATATGTTATTACCCCTGAACAGGGGTTATGGAACCATTGTTAACATGTAAGGATTTTATAGAAAGGGTTGTCGTATAAAATTTGGAGGGGCCTCATTCGATAGGAAATTCAAAATTCTAGCGTTTTTTTTAAGATTTAAACTTTATTAGATGGTAGTAAGACCCCCCCCCCCCCTCTCGCTCTTTTTCCCCAAATGTGTTTGAGATAGCCATATCGTTCAAAATAGTCCAAAGGTGAGAAAATT
The DNA here is from genome assembly GCA_027921565.1 of Artemia sinica. Classification (NCBI taxonomy): domain Eukaryota; kingdom Metazoa; phylum Arthropoda; class Branchiopoda; order Anostraca; family Artemiidae; genus Artemia; species Artemia sinica. The sequence goes on from CM051275.1 coordinate 20,176,492, forward strand.
ATGCCTTCGAGATTGACACCCCCCTACCCCGGGGCAAGGGCTCTAGGTTTCGTAAGTTATCCATTGTTAGCCAGTGGGATTTATCAATAAGAAGACGGGAAATGTTTGATTTTGGGTGTATCCAAAAATGCTTAGGGTATTAAGGTGAAACTTTGGAGAATGTTCAGGGGTTGTTATGCGAAATCAAAAGGCACTATGTGCATATAGTTTATCAGAAAGGAGGATCTGCAATATTCTAGGAATGGCTGAGGGCATTAAATTGAAACTTTCAGGCCAGTTGGGGGGGGGGTTGAAAAGCTGCTGGAGGACAACCCCCCTGCCCTTTTCAGATGCTCCCTTCTGTCATCACTGTTCAAAGTTTTGAAAAGCGATTTTGTCCAAAACAGTCAAAAGGTCCAGTAGCTATGCCTCCAGGGATGGAAGACCCCGAAGTACTGTATTTTATGCAGTTTGCCCATTTTACATACGGGATTTCCATTAGGAAAATGAGGGATGTTTGATTCTGAGTTTGTTCGGAAAGGCTAAGGGTATTAAGATGAAACTTTGGGGAATGTTGAGGGGCATGTTAAGCTGAACCTAAACATGCTATGTGCATACAGTTTATTAAAAGGCGCTTCTGCAATATCTTAAGAACGGCTAAGGGTATAAAGTTTAAAGTTTTAGGGCATGTTGAAGAGGATATTAAAACGTGGTGGAGGGGGGGGGGCAACAAGTCACCATCCCGTCTCATTTTTAGCTGCCTTCCCACCGAAAATATCAGATAAAAGTCTTAGAACAGCAATACTGTTCAAAATAGTCTAAAAGTCAAATAACTATGCCTCTGGGAAGGGCATGACCCTCTAGAGCCCCTGGGGCAATTGTTGTAAGTTATATAAGCTGCTCATTACTTATATACAAGGTTGTTAATAGGAAAAGGGAGCATGTTTGATCCCGAATCTTCAAAAGGCTAAGAGTATGAAAGTGAAACATTGAAAATATTTCATGGTGTCAAAAGGATGCAAAAGCAAGATTTAAGGAAGGGATAAGGGTATTAAGTTGAAACTTTAAAGGCATTTTGAGAGGGATGTTGAAAAAGAATCGGAGGGCCAACACCCCTCTTGTCCTATTAGATGCACCCTAAACATTGATGTAAATCTGAAAAAAAAAACATTTGAGCTGTGTATCAGAAAAGGCTAAGGGTGGTGAGGCGAAGATTCGAGAAACGGTGAGAGGTCTGTTGAGCTAAATCCATAAAAACTAACTGCATCCAAGTTTTCAAAAAGGAATGTCTGCAATATCTTAGGAACGGTTAAGGGCATGAACTTGAAACTTTCAGGGCCACAACTGCACTGTAAAGAAAATTGTTAGAGATTCAACAAAAACTGTTTGTAATGTTTATCAACAACAAAATTGGAATTTCAACAGCTGAAATTGAATATTAGAGACCATTTTGGAAATTCATGATCATTATTGAATATCCAATTTGTTGAGAAACAAAAATTTTGGATTCCCATAACCGAATTTAATTTCCAACTTGTTGAACAATAAACTATTTGGATATTCTCACATACTATTGGATTTTCAATTTGTTAACAAAACAACATGTTGGATTTTAAGATCCTTATTGGATTTCCATCTTGTTTGCTAGATTTCCCGGTCTTTTATTGGATTTTAATCACTAGCGTTTTTGAATTTCCCAGGTCTACAGTCTAATATCTAGTTCTCATGATTCAGTTTCCCTTTCTTCTTACTGATGCATCAATAAATCCCAAGAAAAAACTCATTTATTTTACAAGAATAGGAAATTACAACAAAACATTTTTCCCAGATAATATGACACCTTTTAAGGGCTGCACTTTTTCATAGTGCACTGCAAAAAAAAATGTTTGAGATTCAACAAAAATTGTTTGTAATGTTTACCAACAGAAAAATTGGAATTTCAACAGCTTAAATTAAATATTAGAGACCATTGTGGAGTTCCATTATCATCATTGAATATCCAATCTGTTCAGAAACAAAAATGTTGGATTCCCTTACCTGAATTGAATTTTCAAACACAACATGTTGGATTTTAAGATCCTTATTGGATTACCATCTTGTTTGTTGGATTTCCTGTTCTTTAATTGGATTTCCATCACTATCGTTGTCCTATTTATTAGGCTTACAATCTTGTCAAACAATAAACTAGTTGATGTTGTAAAAGCTGCCAGGAATGGTCATCAATGACCAGTTTCAGATATAGCCCCAACAGGTCCTTCTCCTGCTCACAGGCAGACTTTTCCACTCATCATAAAGTTTAGTGGAATCGTCGGTTTCCAGCGAAACTCAAGTAATCATGCTACAAAAAAATCCTGTTAAATAAGATATTAGCTTTTAATAAGTCAGAACGTGTCTTTATATAGAAAATACCAAAAAAGACTGTTTCTCTTTTATTAATACACTGTAAAAATTCCATAAGCCATTAGTGGTTAAAAAATTCATATGATATTCTTCCATAGCTCCAAAGTATTAATTATGAGCTGAAAATGATATTTAGGCATATTCATAAGAACATTTGTACATAAATTCACTTTAAATGGCAAGCAGAGTCAAATTGAAAAGAATATTCTAGAAATTTCAATCTATTGTTGAAGTCCGAACCATTTGATTAATATAACCTATTTACGTCAAAAATTACATTTCTCCTACTGAAAAGTCCATGAATCTTAAAAATTTCAATAATTTGTTGGAATTCAATAAGCAAGTCGCAACTTCAACAGAAAAATTGGATTTTGTTTTTGACTTGGTTGAATTCAATAAGCAAGTCTCAATTCCAACAGAAAAATTGGGTTTTTTGACTTGTTTGAACTCGAGCAAAACATTTCGTTTGAAATCAATTTTTTTTACAGAGTGGAAATCAGTAGTTCAACGGCGTAGTAGCAGGGCGACAGAAGAAACTTGGGTAAGAAATACCTTTCGATCAGGTAAACAGTGATCCACGGACCTGAAATGAAGATGAAATCAAATCGAGGTACAAATGAAAGAAATACTTCCCCCTTTTTTTCTACCTCCAGAGCTAAACGGTTGCAGGAATAATGCCACGAATCCTGTTTTTCTGAATACCTTTGACTTACTCATCAGATCTGATTAAAACCACGATTCAAGTCATACTTAGAACGAACTGGAAATGACTAGGCACAAGAGTTAAGCTGCTGCCAATTAAACGAAATAAAATCTCTATAAAAATCGAGATGACTGGAAAAACTAATGAAAACTGAGGGTTTAAGTTACGATTAGATTAATTCCTGGAAATCTCAGTAGCTCAAAATCTAATTTAGCAGATTTTTTTTTGTATTTAAATATTTTATTTTACAGATTGATGCTCCTGGACTACGAACGTCCTTGTGTCACTCCTTTAATGTTTTGCTCCAGTTGGTTTTGAACTCTGTGTCCCGAATTATCGAGCTGAGTCAAATCCCACTGCGCCACCGTAGGACTTTATATCAATATTATAAGAATGAGAAAAAAAATGTTTGAATACATTTGGTTTCAGCAATGCGCAAAAGATGCAAATAGTCTTTCGAAGGGTTATGGGTGTTTTTAGTTTTCACTTTTTTTGCTTAAGAGTTAATTTATTTGATTCTTATTTTGATTCTCACGCTGCAAAATGTATTCTGAGCACTGATTGTATTAGATAAATTTGTATAAAGTTGGTTCAATTTGAAATTGATGTTTATAACGGTCTCTGGGCTAAGCTGCTGATTAAAAAACAGATAACATACTCATAAGAACCCTCTTGGGAGAATCTTCCAAAAACTATGCATGACTCAAAATGGTATAAAAGGATAAATACCTGACCAATTACCTTTCTTTATTTGTAACTTGTTAAAATCTAATATTTATGACTGACGCGTGTATATTTATGGCGTGGTGTGGAAAAGATGTCTTTTCTACAAATTGAAAATCCTCCAGTTGATTATCCTCCCTCAACATTCCCTGACAGTTTCAACTTAATACCCTTATCCACCCCTGAGATGTTTCGCATACACAGAGGTGGTTTTAAGAGGGACAGAGGGGGCACTTACCCAGGGCGGAGAAATTTTTGGGGCGCCAAATTTCAAACAAACAGTCTAACGGTTATAATCAATTTGTAGTTTTCAAAATTTTATCCTTATAAAAATAAAGTAGAGGGCACAGTTAATAAATTAAAATAATGCATAAATAGTGAATAAATTATTAGAATAAATTTAAAACACATTGAGCCCTGGGCGTAAGAGAGCCCAGAACCGCCGCTGCACATACACACTTTGAACAACCTAATACATAAAGCGTTTTTTGACCTAGTTCAATATCTCTTCAGCATTCCTTGAAAGTTTTAACTTAGAACCCTTCAACTTAGAGCTGTTCCTGAGAAGTTTCAAATTAATACCCTTAACTATCCTTGAGATGTTGCAGACACTGTTTCTACAAAACAGATGCATATAGTGCATTGTGATGTAATTTGTTATCCCCCCTGCCTTCAATGAGAGATTTAACTTGATAAGCTATTGTGTGTGTGTATAATAGTACACAATGCAATAATACAGTATAATAATAAGCAAAATTATTGTGTGTACAATGCGGGGAGGGCTTCCCCTTCTCATCCCTCGCTCTTTACGTTGAAGCTTAAATGCACTTCTTGTTCTAAATCTACGAGCCTTGTGCTTGAGCAGTCTTTCTTAAGAGAATTGGGATACGGAGTCAGACTTTAGCTTTAAGAGTAGGGGGGCTGAGGAGGGGAGAGCCCCCTCACGTGAGATCGATAAATTTGGGGCAGTTTATATCACTGACCTACGAATAAGGTGAGCATGCCACTCGATGCCTTTTTTATGCTCTTTCCGAGTATAATAATCGCTGAAAAAAAAGGATATGAAAAAAAAGGTAGCAGGGTTTTAGCTTCTGCTGAAAGAGCGAAAGACGGATTCACCAGCTCAACAAACTTGTATATTTCATCTTCAAATGGGAATCTCTTCTAAATTTGTGTTACTGCTTTCTTTGTAGAATTCTCTGGCCATACTTTTGATTTTTCGCTTCTTTCTGCGAATTGGAAATCAGAAATCAAATCTGAAAGGCGGCTTTCGGTGTTCGAAACAAAACACACGGGGTCAAGCTAAGGTAAATGTTTTCACTGACCCCGTCTACAACGTTGATGTTTTTTGGTTCCAAGGGTAAGAAGCAGCAAGGAAGTTCATGCAGAATGTCTTCACTACAGATTCTACTTCTTTTTCCAACTTGAATAAAACGGTTGCCTCACTCTGGAAAAGCGTATTGAATTCATTGAATATTCCAATAGTATATACTGCAAACTCCATCAGTAGCCGCTGATAGGGATTCCTTAGCATCGATAAAACCTAGTCGTTACCATGCGACGGGTCTTTGACTGCTAAATTCAACCAGTAAACTGTCAAGGCGTCCCATTGCATTAACAGGCCTCTTACAGTTTTTTGAAAAGAGAGGCATCGTGTAAAATTGAGAGCAAAAACCTTTCTTTCAGGAACTTTGGTGAATATTTGAAATTACTTGTATGCATTAATTCGCTTGGAACTGCGCCTAAAATAGGAAGTTACAGTTCGATAAAGATCCTCAAGTCCTTTAGCAAGTTTTTTGCAGGCTTAATGAGCACATAAATAAGAAAGATGGTACGATCACTTCACTATCACAACTCAAGAACACTTGGTTGTGATAAGAAATGGCAAACTGTGGCAACATCTCATTAAAGATTTAATTGTGTTTACACAAAAGCTGCCTCAGTTCCGTAAGTCAACGCTTTCCTTTTTCAGTGCTTGCAAACATTGGCTTAGTTTGTCAAACCCCATCTGCAGAACTGTATCGAGAATATATTGAGCATATCAACTTCCGTCTCTAAGCCACTATCAGCAAAAGTGATGCAAATCGCTAGCTGTTTCTCAACAGATACGTCCTAGGTTTCATCCTCGATTAAAGAAAAACAGTACTGTTTCAACATGCTCACTAGGTCTTCCCTGAAATGTGGCCCAAATGCCTGACGCCCCACTTTGTCCCTTTCTGTTTGCCCAGAGCAAGCCCACTCAGTAGGTAGTGACCCCTGATAGTGACTGCAAGGTTGTTGCATAGGATGTGAGGCAAATAATGCTCCACTACGAAATATGCAATTTTACTTTCAATCTCCGACAAACGATCTTCAATTGATTTTTCCTGGAAGTGAGATCTTACACATAACATAGTTTGTGCTCAGATCCAGGCTTTCTCACTAGCAAGGTGCGCTGACATTTTGGCGTGCTTCCTATCATCTGAAGAATTTATATGCTAGGTCTCTTAATAAAAAAAGAACGTTGAAACTTACTAAAGGGTACACTGTAAAAAAAAAAAAAAAAAAATGATTTTCAACAAAATGTTTGGCTCGAATTCAAACAAGTAAAATAAAATCCAATTTTGCTGTTGGAATTGTGACTTGCTTATTGAATTCAAACAAATTATTGAAATTATTAAGATTTCTGCATGTTTCAGCAGAAAATGTAATTTTCGACGCAAATAAGTTACAATCATCAAAATCGTTTGGACTTCAACGGTAAATTGAAATTTTTAGAATATAGTACTGAACTTGACTATGGTGCCATATAAAGTGACTTTATGTACAAATGTTGCAATGAACATGCAAAAATTTATGTACAAATAGTTTTACCTTAAAATTAACATTTTGGAGCAATTGAAGAATATCATATGAATTTTATAATCACTAATGGGTTATGAAATAGTTACAGTGTATTAATAGACGAAAAAAAAAAAAATTTTTTTGGCCTTTTTTTTAAATAAAGACAAGTTCTTAGTTGTTAAATTTTAATATCATACTCTACAGGATTACTTCTGTAGGATAATTACTTGGGTTTCGCTCGAACTCGACGATCCCACTAAACTTGATGATGAGTGGAAAAGCCTACCTGTGAGCAGGAGAAGGACCTGTTCGGGCTTATATCTGAAACTTGTCATTGATAACCATTCCTGGCAGCTGTTAAAATATCTAACTAGTTTATTGTTCGACAAAAATTATAGGCCTAATAAACTGAACAACGATAGTGATCAGGGTTGCCACCGTCAGTAGGATTTTACTAGATCTAGTAAAAAAAAATCTAGTAAATTTAGAGGATCTATTAAATTTCCCGAAATCTAGTAAAAACTAGTAAAAAGTCATGATTTATAGTAAACAAAACTTTTTTTTATTTTCCATGAATTCAGGGAACAAAATTATCGTAAACATATGACAATTTACAATTTTTGCTTATCTGTTTTACAATTTACAATTTTGCTTGTCTGTCTCAGAGACAGACAAGCAGTCACCTATTTTCATAAATCAACACTTCACTTCCGGCGTCTAAAGGTCGACAAAATCAGCTTTCTGTGTATCAAATCTTACCAACTAAAAATGAAGCTATAATGACACTTGAATTTGTGATGATTGGGAATATATTGGAATCAAAACAAAAGCCAACCACCCAAGGTGATTAGGTGAATCTCCACAGTTTGAAAATCTTTATTGAGCAGAAAGGAGCCTGCTGAGAGAAATTAAAAGTAAGTACAAATGTAAAAAAAAGAATTTTTGAACTTGTAGGTTTCCGGAATTTTCAATCATACTATGAAAACGTAAGAAAAGAGGAAAAGAGAAAAAAAAAGAAAAAAGGAAAAAAGATTGTAAAATTCGTATTGATTATCCTCCTATAGTAAAAATCGATGCTTAATGGTGCGCGTGCGGCGTAGCCGCACGCGCAAAAATTTTGTTTGAGCATTTAGTAAAAACAGATGCGATCTAGTAAATTTTTACTCTCCGATTTAGTAAATTCGTCGAGGTCAGGGTGGCAACCCTGGTAGCAATGGAAATCCAATCAAAGAACAGGAAATCCAACAAACAAGATGGGAATCAAATAAGGGTCTTAAAATCCAACATGTTGTGTTTGAAAGCAGGGTTGCCAACTGGAAATATTTTATGTCCAATGGACAAATTCCTCTGTGTCGTGACACAATGACATAATAGGGCAAAAAAGGGACATATTTTTAGAAATTTGGGACATAAAAGGGACATATTTTACAAATTTATGACATTAAATAGAATATTTCCCCGCTGGATACATATTTTTGTAAAAAAAAATGTAATTTTTCACCAAATCAGTATTAAAACTACTTGTCTAGCTCTAAATTTACTTAACTACTTATTTTCTACTAATTTTTTACAAACGTTATTATTTTTCGGAGTTGCTTGCTCTTTCCCGCAGACAACTATTTGCAAATACTCTTGAAATTCTTTACAAGTTTGTATTCTTTCATCTATAAACGATTTTATTTATCCTTGCTTTTACGCTACAGTCAAGATAATATGCAACGAGGCACCTTTTTAGTTAACAATCGCTTTTGGCTTCCAATAGTCAGGCAAAAACATCTATTTATCAAGTATTACTAACTGAAAATGAAAAGTTAGCAAAAGAAAAAAAAATAGATTCTTGATGATCTGGAATCAATTTTGATATCAAAAGATGTACCAAAAAATTAGCGTATTGTGCTGATTCCAAATATATAATATTTTTTAAGTATAGTGTTACCCATTAGTGGGCCTGAGAAAATTTGCCAAATTTTCGAAAAAGGTGAAAAATACCCCATAAAACTCAAAGAATTTTAATGGAAATCACGCCATCAGCGAACCCTACTGTAGAGGTTCCAAGCTCCTATCTATAAAAATGAAATTTTATAGTGTTTACAAGAAGAAGCATCACGGATTCGTGTTTATTTGTTGTTGTTGCTTTTTCCAGGGGTGATCATATCGAACCAATGGTACTATAATTTCGCAAGAGGGCTTGTTCAAACGAAAATTAAAACTATCATTTTTAAGTGACCAAAAAATTGGAGGACAACTAGCCACCGTCCCACGCCCTTTTTTCCTGAAAGTCGTCTGATCAAAATTTTGAGATAGCCATTTTGTTCAGTATTGTTGAAAGGTACAATAGATATGTCTTCGGAGATAACATGATCCCTCAAAACCACCAGAGAAAGGGCCGCAAGTTATGAAATTTGCCCATTGTTTACATATAGTATTTGTTATAGGGAAGTATACCAACATTTTCCAAGGGAGGAAGGAGATCTTCTTGGGGATTGATTTTCTATGGGGAGGATTTCCCACTGGGATGGAAGTTTCTGGGAGTGAACTTTTCAGAGGAAACTTTACATGGGGAGAATTTACCAGAATTTGTATACTGTATGTTTTTTATTTGTCTTTTTTCTCGTTGTTGATCCCATTGTACATGTAGAGACACTCTGAGGGAACTCTCAAGGGGAAGCTTTTAGCGGAGTTGGGATTCTCTTGGGATTTTTTTTTTGGGGGGGGGGGGGGATTTTCCACTTGAGAAATTCCCATGGGGGAATTATTACCCGGAGAAATTCTCCATGAAAAATTTCTGGGGGATAAACTCTTCAGGGGGGTATTTTCCAAACAGGGATATTCCCCAATGACCTTAAAAAGGATCAGAAACTAAATGAATATAAGTCTTTCTTCAAATAAAAGTATGGTAAGGAGTATTTTTCAGGCAGAATCGTAAGCAAAAATTTTCTGGGAAGGATTCTCAGCAGGGATGAAATTGTCCGGGGGTAATTTCCCAGCGGATGAATTTTACATGGGAGGAACTTTATATAGAGGAATTTTTCGTGGGGAAATTTCCACAGAGGGGGTGGATTTTTTGGTATTATCTGAAAAATTATAAGAAATAAAAGCAAAAACCAGTTTTTTTCTACCGAAAGTAAGGAGTGACACTAAAACTTAAAACGTACAGAAATTATTCCGTATATGACGGGGGCTACTCCTTCCTTAATACCCCCCTCTCTACGGTAATGTTTGACCTTTTGTCTACTTTTTTAAGAACGATTCTTAAAACACAAGGGCCGTGCCACCCATGGAGTAAGCCCCCCTTCCACCCTTGGTGGAGAGGGATGGAGCCACCCCCTCAACACACGTATTCTTTTCCCTAGATGCATCCAACAGAAATTCTGAGATTTAAATGTTGTTAAAAATGGTCCAAGGAACGTATAACAATGTCCTCAGCGTTTACACAGCCCATTAGAGCCCTGGGGCAAGGGTTGTAAGTTATGCCCCAGGCGCATATATTTCCTTTATGGAAAGGGTAGTCGGATAAAATTTAGATGGGACTCATTTGATTGAAGTTTAGTAACCTTTATAGGAGTCAAAAGTGATTTGAGGGCAACCGCCCCCCCCCGCGCCTATTGGCTCCGAAAGCCAGCATCCAATCAGAAGTTGTAGACATCTATTTTGTTCAGCATTGTTCAAAGGTCCAGTAATTATGCCTTTGGGGATGTCACCCCCCCCTGGTTGAAGGGCAACCCAGCTTACCTAGCGCTCCGCAACGTCGCTTGACTCCTGGATTGTACCTTATGACATGCGCAAGAAATACTCTGATTGGCAAAAAGCTACCAAAAGAAGTGAAAATGCTGACCCTCGTGCCGACCATACCTGTCAAGCTGAACTCTCGTAGGAAGATGAGCCTTAAGCTCCGACAATTAGTTTTTTACTGTTTACATGTTTTTATGACTTTTGTGCTTTCACACTAGTTCATTTTTTATGGATGGACTAAATGGATCTTTTTCGTTTTCATTATATTCGATGTTAACTGATCACTTTGAACGAGGTTTACAAGTCGTAAAAAAAAAAACTAGTATCTGAGATTTCAAGATGGACATACTATGGACATATTATAGACAAATATGGACATAATTTGGCTAAAAAGGACACATTTTTGGATGTTCAAGGGACATATTCATTGACCAAAATGTTGGCAGCCCTGATTGACTCCAATATAGTCACACTGGCAACAGTGAGCAAAGTAGACACTATCGTCCGTAGGAACATGATGAACAACGCATTGATGATTGACCATGAGGAATCGTTTTAAAGCTTTAAATCCACAAAATTCACAGACATTTGGGTCAACAGTAAACCTGGAATTTTTTAAATATTAAATTAAACAATATCTTATCCATATTTTTATATTAAAAAAAATATTTTTATTACTTATTCTTTTTGAGTTTTTAATTAATTTAATTAATTAAATCAATCAAATTTAATTAATAATTTATTAGTTAATATAATATAGTAAATTAGATCTTACTATTTAATATTAGTTATTTGATTTAAAAAATACTTACTATTTAATTAATTTAATAAAAATAGATTAACTGAATAAATTAATCAAATATTTTTTAATAAAATTCAAAAATATTAGATAGACAAAACAGAGAAAAAAAAAATAAAGCATAAGATGTGTCTATTTATCAGATGGCTTTACAACAAAACGTTATGCTGTTCAAGTGCTAAAGGAAAAACTGAGTGAAATACTAATTGAAATTAATAACTACAACAAACATAAAAAGAATAAGACACAAGTAGTCTCTATTCATGGACGACCACAGGGGGGGGGGGGGCAGGGGGCACCCGCCCCCCTCCCTTGGCTGGATGACGGCTGGATTTTATATTTCTGTTCTGAGATTTCTATTATATAGCATTAAAAGTGCCAATTAGACCAGGTTCCCCCCCCCTGGAATTCAGCTTATGGGCGCCCATGTTCCTATTTATTAAAGTTTGCTTTGAAAGCGTTGACTTTGTTAGAAAACTAAAGTTCAGGATCAAGTTTGTTCCAAACATTAAGGCCATGTGGTCGAAGAGAGAGACCTGCTAATGTTGTGGGATGGTAGCCAACCACGGTCTTTTCCCTACTAGAAATAGTAGGTTAATTGTGGTAATAAGATGAAGAATGAAGAACGATAAGACGGACAGAAGGCGCTCCCTCCAGTTGAGGCGCGGCAGCTGACCCGGTTGCCCCCGTTCCTAGGAATGGCTCTGCTAACATCACTTCTTGTTAATTCACCCTAATATAATACCATTTAGATTTAGAATTGTTTCTTAGTGACCTAGTTTGTTTTGACAATGGATGACTGTGGACCTTAAATATAAGTTGGATTAGTTCCCACGGGATAAGAGATTGGACCAGGACCATAGCTAGTGTGGGCGATTTCAAGTAGGAGACGAGTGGTATCACCACAATCTCAGATCTATGTATAATCATCCAATAATTTTGTATATTTTCCATGTAATTCTCCTACCTGTCGATGTTTTGTCGAAGCCCCCTTCCCCAGAGATACCTGTAAATGTTCCCTAATAAAATGCTATTTAAATATAAAACTGTCTCACAATAGCCCAGTCTATTTTGCACAAGGACGGATCCAAAGCCTTAATTTGGGAAGGGTGGCAGTGCCAAAAGGAGAAAGTGTAGCATTCCCCCCCCCCTACTATTTTGTTTAAAATAATTGAATCAAGGCCGGGTTTGTTATCGACGTAACGCAACGGGAGATCAACTGGCTCACTTTGTCGCTTGCGCAAGGCATTGGGAAACTTTGTCGAGGACGTGATGCCACTAAACGTCGATATCCGTTGGCCAATCAGAGGCGACCCCAGTCAAAGGGAAGGCTACGCACTCGTTGCCTATTGTATTTGGTGAGTTGTAATATTTCCGATTGCTCCTTGATACCATCACGGTGTTGTAAGTTTGCAATATAAGATGAATGGATAATCTAAGCATCTGGACACCAACCTGAAAGGCTCCCATAAAAATAGGACAAAAAATATAGAAAAATCATCTCTCAAAATACAACGTTCAAGAACGCACCTATTGTTTAAATAACAATTTTAGAGGGCGAGGGGATTATTTCTAATGTTGTTACCAGTACTATTGGCAAAGGTACTCAAAAGCAAAGAAAAAGGGCAAGAAATAAGAAAAAGCCTAGTCAGTTGAAATGGGGAAAGACAAGCTTTGCTCAGGCTGCAAAACTTGTCCCAATCAAGGTGAAAAGCAGACGCGGCAAAAGACTGGCAGAAGATAAACAGTGCATTTTGATGCAGTGGACAGCAAACTCTTTAGCCAGTTTGATTTTTTGTCAAGAATTTTTCTCTATGAGACTAGAAGAGAACTTAATCAGGTTCAGAATATGATGTCAAGAAAAAAAAGGACAAATGGGTAAAGGCGGTTATTCAGACACTTGTCAATTAGTAATCCAAGTGTGAAAATTTGATTGAGTTAGTTTAATTCTTACAGTCATTGTCAAATGAGGTCTATCTAATAAAGACGGCAAGTTTTCTCAAATGAAAGTAAGGAGCGACATTAAAACTGTAAAATAGCAAAAAATATTCCGTATATAAGGGGAGCTACCCTCTCCTAACCAACAGTAAAGAATTTCTTATTTTCTGCTCTATACGCTAAGTTTGACTTTTTGTCCCAATTCTTTGAGAACAATTGCTGATACACAAGGGCCGTTGAATTGGAATTTGAAGTATTTTAAAGGTACTATAAAACTTTACTGTAAATAGGCTGGGAGTTGAGGAGGGGTTAGCCCCCTTGTACACGGAATATTTTCTGTTCGTTTAGATTTTGGTTGTTGCCCTTTACTTGCATTTGAGAAAACATCAAAGTCCTAAAAAAAACTGTCTAGCGAGAAAATATTACCATTTATAGCAGATTTGGAAATGGTAATTATTTTTTTTTTTTACTATGGAAACAAATTTGCAGAGATTTCAAAGAGCCAGAAACCCCTCAATAATGACGTCAGTTTGATTCCGATGTCAATTTTTTTCAGTTTTGTCCAATGAAAAAACGAAAATGCGACAGATTTGTTTTAATGAAGATATGAAGTACATTTAGAAATTCAGGAAAGAGCATTTTTATTTTATTTCATTATTTTGTTCAATGAAAACATGAGTAAAAATGTATTTTCTAACCTTTTCTAGGGGAAACGATTGCTCACTGACATCTATGTCTGTCGTTTGGGTAGAATTTTTTCTCCTATTTAATTGATTCTAAACAATACCCTGGTCTTAAACCAACCAAAAAAAATAAATAAATAATACATTGTGCCAACAGCGTTCTTTACTTAGGCAGCGCTATTGCGCTGCCTAAGACTGGAGAAAGTGGTACATAAACAGGTCTATAATTTCGGTGAATAAGCTATAAATTAAGGTGAATAAGCTTTTGAGTCAGACACAGTTTGGGTTTCATAAGGGTCATTCCGCGACGCACTCCTTACAGCACCTGTTTCAAACTGTTAGCTGTGCATTAAACTCAGGTGACGTACCTATGTCTATATTGATTGACCTTAGAAAAGCGTTTGACACTGTTGACTACCAAATGTTGCTTCATCGAATGGGAAGTCTTGGAATAAATGGATTTTGGCTGAGATGGTTTCAGAGTTATCTTTACGATAGGTCTCTTAAAGTCGTTTTAAATCATGTAGTCTCATCGTCTTTTCCTGTGAAGTGTGGTGTACCCCAGGGCCCTGTGCTGGGGCCCTTTACTTTATCTAGTTTACGTGGACATGATGCGCTTTTATCTGCAGAATCTATATAATTACTTCATTTACGGATGACACTGCGCTAATAGTATTTGCAAAATCAGTCAATGATTTAATAGCAAAAGCTAATAATGGAGGTGTTTACGCGTTTAAGTTTGCTGTGCGTGAATGTAAAGAAGACATTTTGCTGACATTCTGTAGATAGGGTGATTCTTTTTGATAAGTTGATGTAATGAATAAGCTGGTAGCACTTTTAAAAAAGCTTCCTATTCTAATTCTAAGAAAACTCAAACATATTTTTCCTGGACCAATTCTAAGAATCCTATTACATAGCTAATTTCATTCTTATGTTTCCTATTGCTGAGTCATATGGATGTCAACTTTCCCTGGAGTGCGGAATGCCTTATATCCTGATTTGCATTCGATATCGTCCAAGGATATTATATCAATCTATATTTTGTTTTAAGCTTTCGGTGTTGGGGAAAGACTTAAGTTTTTTCAGGTCTTGAAAAACAGTTAATCAGTCTTGTACAGGTTCGCACCCAAAATTTTATTTGGGGGGGGGATACTAAATAAAACTTCCTTTTCTGAACTTTCTCTAAAAACCTAGAGTAAGAATATTAGGAGATTTTTCAAATAGGTTTAAAAGTCAGAGAAAATTTTAGGGGGCTTTGAACCAGCTAACTCACCCACTCCTTACATACAGCCCTGGTCCTGTATATGAACTAAGAGAAAATCTTTTACAGTCTATAGGAGTTAAAGCGCGTTCAGACACGCCACTAAATAGAATTAATTTAAAAAATCAACTTTTTCTGAGCGAAGTAAAGAGCGAAGTTGAAATTTAAAACGAAAAAAATTACAACTTCACAGCCTATCTAAGATATATCTATAAAACTAGCACAAATAAACCAGCTGGTGATTTACCCCCATGTTTGTAGAATTATAGAAAACTAGCACTTTGCCGAAAACACAAAAGAAAGTATAAAAACAAGGCAACTAATTTCGGAGTCAAAAGTGAGTATGTAGCCTCACAACAACAAACTAATCTATAACGCTTTTCATATTTTTGCAGGAGCTCTAATATCAGTAACTTTCTGTATGCAATTGAAATGATCAGTTATGAAGTTTTAACTTATGATATAAATTCTAAAGTGATTATGTAAACCTAGGGCTATCAAGATTGGTTCACTTCGAACTTGTCTATAAAATAATCATGAAGTGTCCTTTTCAGATCCCAAACGACATTCAATCATTGGGCTCATTGTGCAGAAGTGATGCCAAATCAAACAAAAAAAATTTAAGTAACAATCCAAAAATACTTTGTTTTTATACTGTTAAAAGTATCCTTAAAACATTTACTTTTACTGTACCAAAACTCTTATATTGCTTTGTGTTTTCAGCAAAGTACTAGTTTTCTATAATCCTACAAACATAGAGAAATATCTACAGTTTGTTAGTTTGCACTAGTTTTACCGATATATATATATATATATATATATATATATATATATATATATATATATATATATATATATATATATATATATATATATATATATATATATATATATATATATATATATATATATATATATAATATATATATATATATATATATATATATATATATATATTATATATATATATATATATATATATATATATATATATATATATATATACGATGGAAAATACCCTCCGGAAAATATCCCCCTCTCTGTGGAAAATATTCCTTCGGAGCATACATTTTTTTCATTGTTTGTTTCTATTATACTTTTCTTTCTTTTGACTACCTCATAATTACTATATAGTTATTTATTTATTTATTTATTAATCCACATAACGGTAAGCTAAAAAGCTTGTTGTACTAATACAATATATAATAAAATGAAATAAAATGAAAGGCAACACAAAGGTCTAAACTGAAAAGGCACTTGTGTAAAACTGGCTATCAACCAACATATTCTTAAACGATTCAACTGATCCGGCTTCAACAACTTCTGGCGGTAAATTATTCCAAGAGTCTGTGACCCTATTAACAAATGAATTGTGTCCGATTTTCCAGTGGGTTCTTGGTGGGTAAATTTTATAAGGATGCTGTCGTGTCAAGTGGTAGTGGCTGAATTCGAAAAATTTTCCTACCTCAATATCGTCCACGCCTTTGATTATTTTGAATGTGTTTATGAGGTCGGTACGGCGACGTCGGAAATGCAGTGAAGGAAGTTGGAGCCTAGTTAGTCTTTGTGCGTAAGGAAGGTGTTTCAAATAAGGGATCATTTTTGTCGCCCGCCTCTGAATCTTTTCAACTCGGTGCTCGTCTGTTACATTCAGAGGAAACCAAACAGAAGTATTATATTCAACAACTGGCCGAACAAATGATTTATAAAGTAACATAAAATTCTTAAGATTAAACTTCCTGAAATTCCGTTTTAAAGTGAGGAGTTGGTAATTTGCATTTCTTACTACAGTCGAAACATGTCTATCAAATTTTAAATGTGTATCAAAGTGAACACCGAGGTCACGTACAAATTCTTCTGACGGTATCTGTGAGCCAGATAGGGAGTATGCACGGCTGGGCTGATTTTTATTCCCGTAATGAAGCACTGCACATTTTGATGCATTTACAAACATCGAATTAGACTCGTACCATCGTGTTATTGAATCAAGATCTTCTTGAAGCATAGGCTCATCATCGGTAGTTAATATTGGTCGGTAAATTTTAGCATCATCAGCAAACAACTTCACTGACGAATGACGAACACAAGATGGTAAATCATTGATGAAAATACAGAAGAGTATAGGGCCCAAGCAACTACCCTGGGGTACCCCACTCAGGACATCAATTGATTGAGATGCTGCTTCACCGCCAACTACCTGTTAAGACCTACCACGCAAATAATCAGCAATCCAATCAACAGTTCTTACACCAATATTATAGAGTCGACATTTTTCAACTAGTTGTGACATTGAAACTTTGTCAAAAGCTTTGGCGAAGTCTATGTAAATGCAATCAAACGGTATACCAAGATCAGCATAATGCTGAAAATCAACAATAACTTCCAGAAGTTGAGTGTTACAAGACCTTCTCTTACGAAAACCATGCTGGGCAGGATTCCAAAGATTATTTTCATCAAAATAAGTTTGGATTCTTGCAACAATCAGCTTTTCCATAACCCGGCAAAATATAGATGTGATGGAGATCGGACGGTAATTTTTAAAATCTGATTTTAGACCGGCTTTGTGTAGGGGTTTAACCATTGCTTTCTTCTAACCTGAGGGACAGGAACCTGTCGCCAAGGACTGATTGTACAGAAACGTAAGCGGTTGTGCAATTACATCAGCAATCTGTATTATCATAGTGTTAGGAAATCCATCTATATCTGGGGACTTAGATGTATCAAGCTTTTTAAGTATTTGATGAACCTCTGCAACACTAAAGTCTATATCATTACATGATAAAGTCCCACTTTGTATTCCCTGAACTAAATCTTGGTCATGATGTGTCTGGTTAGGTGTAACAAGAACTGATGCAAAAGTTTCATTAAATATGCATGCTTTATCAAAATCGTCATCAATTTTTTCTTGTGTAACCGGATGCGTGAATGTGCAGTTACTCGGTGAAAAGTTCGGCTTGTTCCTATTTACATATTTCCAAAACTGCTTTGGGCAAGTTTTGCTCGACTGAATAATGTGTGATTCCACTACTTCCCTATTCGCTCTTAACAACTTTGTGGCCCTGTTCCTAGCATGTTTATACAATGACCACGTGTCATCATCCTGATTCATAGAACTTTGTTTTTGCGAAATCTTTTGTTCAATTTTTAGTTTAGTGTAAGATCTCCAAAGATGATTTTTTTCCTGGATTGACTTGAGTATATGTCTAGGTAGTTTTGGTCTCTTCCTTTGGCCAGAATATTTTTTAATCAAAGGAACAAATCTATCCCTACATTCTATCAATCCCTGTTTAAAAAATTCAAATGCAACGTCAGGCGCCACTTTTCCTTTCTGCAGCACATCCGTGATATTCAAAGACACAAGGAATTCCCTCATTGACTGATAATCAGCCCTAGCATAATCATACCTACGAGAATCAGTATTTTCTCGCTCGACAAACGTATTCATAGTAATTTGAATTACAGAATGGTCACTTTTTCCTAGTGGAGAAAACATTTCCAAGCCTAAAATATCATAAACATGTTTCGTAATTACTAAATCCAATATTGAGGGAATAGAATCGCCTCTTGCCCGCGTGGGGCTATTTACATGTTGGTGCAAAAACAAATCATCAAGTCTATCTAAAAAAGTCTGTTCATACGACTCACCTGGCTGACTTGTGCTCAGCGTCTGCCAATCAATATTAGGGAGGTTGAAATCACCCTCCACAAGTAATTTGTGACTATTTTTCACAAGATGAGCCAAACAATTCAAAATATTGGCATCATTTACACAACTAGATGGACCAAGTGTTGGGCTCCTGTAAAAAGCAGCAAGACGCAGATAATTATTCAGCGAAGGTAACTTAATATCAACTACAAGGCACTCAGAAACCAAATCAAAAATGGGGTTAACAATCTCACTGAACTTAACGGATGTATGAATATAAATGCATATCCCTCGTTTTGCTTGTTTATTAAACACTAAACTATAATCAGTTAGATGCTGAAAGTAAGCTAATGGGTCATTACAATGTTTTGGCAAAACTTCAGTTACAACAACCACATGTGGCACACGGACCCGCGTTAACTCACTAAATTCTTCCCATTTAGTAGACA
This sequence comes from Artemia sinica, assembly GCA_027921565.1. Classification (NCBI taxonomy): domain Eukaryota; kingdom Metazoa; phylum Arthropoda; class Branchiopoda; order Anostraca; family Artemiidae; genus Artemia; species Artemia sinica. Next base: position 20,195,628 of record CM051275.1, read on the forward strand.
AACAGTCAGCATTAGTATAAATCACTTGCAGATTTTCACTCAGACATCTCAAATCCGGCTTGGCGACGAAAAGGCTCCTCGTGAACTAATTCCGGTCCGTTTTTGCGTGTCTTGATCTTCCAACCGCTCTCTCCGGCTGCAATTTTCTCATTCAGCTCTTTTTTTAGAACATCATACTTCCTCTTATCGATTAACTCGGCTTCACTTTTGTCATGAGAAACTCGAAAATTTGGTATTTTAGTTTTAAGAGCATCTTGTTTACTCACTAAGAAGAAGGCGGCCAAATCGCGATCGAGCGGGGACTTGAATATCATTTTTATCGGCCTACTTCTATTAACTTGTTTACGACCCAATCTCACAGAAAAGGAACATTTCACAGGGCAATTGCGCAAGAGTTCTTCATTGATAAACTTTAAGTCCACCTGATTCTGCAACTTTTGGTTCACTGCAGCGTCTTCTTCTGGGCCAAATAAAATTAGATTCTTCTGTTTTTGTGAAATTTCTCCAAGCTCACGCTGAACCTGGTTAGTATCCTGCACTGGAACTCGGCTCTGCAAGTCTGTGTCAATTTTACCGGAAAGTTCATCGAACAGGCTTTGTTTAGCTTTAGAAACTTCAACTGACACTACGGTGGTAACCTGTTGTTTTAAATCAGCTTGGGAACATTTAGAAGCTATTTCCTGCTCCACTAGGGAAATTCGTTCTGCTAGAGGTTTCAACATTGACTGGAATTTTATCTCAAGTTCGTTCTGTAAATCTGCTTTGAACGTGGCAAGGGAATCAATCACTATTTCACGAATGATTTCAGGTGTGATAGGCTTATCACTATGTTTACACCTAGGGCAGTGCCACGTGGATCCCAAACGGCGACTCATTCTAGTAAATAGTTCATATTCGGGATCAGACATGTCGAGACATGTGGTGCACAACCAGAGTTCACAACCGTCGCAAAGGACGGCTTTTCCGTCTTCTTCCAGTCCCAATCCACATGCTGAGCATTTATCTACACCTTTTTTGGGAGACTGACGAGGACGTTTTGATGCTGTGCTCATATTCGTCACAAATTTTTTTTTTGCTTTTTTGGCTAATTTTGAATCAGCACACAAGGTGGCAACACTGCACTACGAATTTCGGGCACAACTCCGCCAGCGCAACAGTCAATCTCCGGCAACACTGCTCAGGTTAAAAATTATTTCAGCCGTGTTTGAATAGTTATGAAGGTCCAGAAAAGAGAAGAGACAGAGGTTTTTAGTCTTGTTTTCAATCGCAGTCGATTCACTGATTATTTTCCAGCCGATTGATACCAAAGCCTGTCAAAATCGATAGCGTTTGCCACAAAAATCAAGTTTATTTCACTTAGAATAAATAGCACGTGTTTCCACCAGCGTTGCCAAACACCCTATCTACCACCCCTGTGACCGTCCATGTTCCAAATATAGTAACTATAGCAGTCTTATTTTATATCAGCCCATCGAATGCCTGGACATGATAGCTATAGGCTACAAATCATACAAAAGTTACTTATTCTTTTTCTTCGCACTAAAATTACTTGGCATTATTAACCAACGGTTCTGATAAATAAGCCCGAAAATAATGTAAAACTTCACAAGAAAACAATATGAGCCTAATAACCAAATTTTTACTTTAAGCAGTAATGTAAATTTTTGATGAATAATATTTTTGGGGTTACTTCCGTTTAAATCCCCTATTCCCCGACCTTATACATAATCTATAGCTAAATTTTGCCTCATTTGGAGTGGTCGGGGGGGGGGGAATGGTGCAATTTTTACGGTAAGAAGATTGTATTTATGTTTAGTTCTTAACAGAGTTTATAGACTAACTAAGGCTAATAAGGCTAATTCTATAAACTGTGGTTCTTAAGAAGAAATACAATTATATCACATTTTCTTTAAATTCTTTTCTTTCTATCTCAGGATTAGCCTTCATAAAAGGTTACTAATTGTTCAAGCATTAGAAGTTGTAAAGGTAGGCCTAGATATTTAAACAAATTTACTAGTCTATCCCTAATTTGAGCAGAATATATTTTGCGTAAAATTTCTTTTGCCTAACCAACAGCTTTGCAAGACCGTGAAAAGATGCTAAAACTGCAGTTTGAAATATTTCGCACACTGAAAATATTACACGGGTAAAGGAACCAGAATAATTATTGTAAGGGGAGTGGAAGGTGAATACGTTTGAGGATGGTAGGACAAATACAATTATCAGATAAAAAAGAAATTCCTTCAAAATATTATGCATTTAGACATTAGGTATTAAACTTAATACAGTATACAGTAGCCCCAAATCCAACTGAAAGTTCCGTTAAACAACTTCAAATCTAATTCTAGGATAATCTTGTCAAGATTGTCTTGAGCACAAATGTTGAACATGTAAGAATCTTATAACATTCGGAATACTTCATTCGAATTGTTTTAATCTAAATCAGGAAAATTATACTTTTGTGAATTATACATATGAAGAACTATCTATACTTAAATTGTACTGGTCTGGTTTTTAGGCAAAATAACATAGGAGACTAAAATAATAAAGAAGAGAGTAGTGAAAAATTATAGTATGTAAAGTAATATTTGCTAGGGATAGTGGCACCGTGATTGGGTGATTTTCGGAGAACAAAGTTTTTTTTTCGGGGAGATACATATGTTTTCGTGAAATCCTCGAAAATTCGGGGACAGTAAAAGCCCTGAGTAAACTGGCGAATAATAGGTCACTAACTTTCAGTTTTAACCTGAAAGGCCTAGTTAAGACGACACAAAGTATATGCAATTATAAACAGGCTATGAAACAAACCAAATCTAAGTCAATTCCTTCAGGAATTCTATTATCTTTGGGATATGAGAAGATTCTGCTCTCGACAAAGATGCCGCTGCTAAAACAGTTGCAACCTTCCATTCTATGGAACATTATAGAATTATAATTCAACGGAATCAAAACCAAAATAATTGACTAGCACGAAAACTTAAGCTTCCAAAAATAAATAGAAAGTAATTAGATGCCTCCAAAAATATGTAGATAAGTATATTTAATCTTTGGAAGTGGAAAAGTCCAAAAATAAGTATTCTACTTCCAAAATAAGTAGAAATGGAAACACTGTGTCACACTGTCTTCTCTCACTGATCTGAACATCCCCTAAGCAAAATCATCACTCCTTTGTTTAAAAGTTTTATCATTAAATCTACTTCGCCCGTCTAGGATGAATATTATGCGTTTGTAGTCAAATTTATATTTTTTATTTAAAACAATTAGATTTAAATTTATATTTTTTTTGTCAAATTTATTATAAATCATAACATTTGAAAACAAAATAAGAGACAAATTATGTCACGGAAGGAGGTTTAGTGGCCCTCCAATCTTTACGGTTACCTTAAAAAGGACACTAGAATAATACGTAGTAAAAAATAAAACAAATAGAAACACATCCGTGATCAGCCATCTGGCAAAAACACACAATTCCGCATTTGTGCAGATAGGAGGTCGAAACCCCCACAATTACATTTTCTGATATGCTGAATCTGAAGGTTTGATTTAAATTAAGATTCATTGACTTTTTGAGGGGTATTTCTCCCTTTTTTGAAAATCAGGCTCCCAGTTTTCAAAATCCCTTAATCAATCAAAATTACTTTTTCTTCTGAGGCTTGTAGCCTTTGGTGGGTAATATTAAACGTAATGAAATTTATATATTTGGAATCCCTATAACAGCCCAATTCTTATCAGTTGTTATCAAAATTCTATTTTTGGATTTCGGTTACTTTTGAGCTGAGTCGCTCCTTAATTACAGTTTAACACTATGAACTGTTTGATAGAACTTATTGGACTGAACTCCTATTTTTTAATTAATCCTGTAGCAAACCGGAGTTTTTGAAGAACTATTTTATGCTATTAAAGTATAGTAATTTTGAGTCCAGTTGAAATGTTGAAAAGCTAAAAAAAAACATAAAAAATTTGTTTATATCCATTTTTGTTACGTTTTTACGAGTCAGACAAACATTTCAGATGGGGTTTCAAACCCCCTAACCCCCCCCCCTGGATACGGTCTTGGAACAACCCTTACAGGTGTCTTCTTTTCTTCGGTATATTTGCTTACTTGGTTATTCAGCGTAAGCAGCAAATTTATGGCAAATCCATGGAAGATTTTTTTTTTTTTAATGATTTTTGGATCTCATTACAAAAATGACGTTCATCGCAAAAACAAAAGTTGTTCCCGCAAAAACATTTTCGCTATTAATTAGAAGAAAATGAATTCAGAAAGCAATATATTTTCACCATTAGTGCTTCTAAGATTAGGGTGGCATCTTAAGAAACTTTTTACTTACAGAAACTCACAAAAAATGCATTTAAAAAAGCGATTGTAAAAGTTAAAAGATAATTTTTGTACATAAATTTCTGCGTGTTCATTTTGCAGACAAGCAAGTTCAACTCATTTCAAAGTAAAAATATATTTCATTATTTTATCTTATCTTTTTATGCTCAAAATTCAATTAGTATGGCCCTTTTTCAGCTATAATTTGAATATTTGAATTGAATCTATACTGATTATTACTTCATGGTCCTATAGTCAAATTTAAAAAGATATTCAAGAAACTTCAATCTACTGTTGAATTCCAAACCATGTTGATTAATATAACCTATTTACATTGAAAATTACATTTTTTTCTACTGAAAACTGCATAAATCTTAATAATTTCAATGATTTGTTGGAGCTCAAACAGCAAGCAACAATTCCAGCAGAAAAATTTGATTTTTTGACTTGTTTGAATTCAATAAGCAAGTCACGATTCCAACAGAAAAATTGGATTTTTTGACTTGTTTGAATTCGAGCAAAACATTTTGTTGGAAATCAAATTTTTTGTACAATGTACTACTAATACTATTGCAGTTGTAAATACGACTGGTTACGACTGCGACTGTAACTACTTCCGACTGCGAAAACTTGCAACTTTGACTGTTTCTATGCTTGCAACTGCTAAAATATCTACTTTTGAATTTTTTCAGGGATTGTTAAGGGGATGTTGAACTTCGAAATGTTGATGTTAAAAAACATCGCTTTAACGTTTCGAAATTTCGATGAATTTTTGATGTTGAAAAAAAACTTTGATGTTAAAATAGGAAATGTTGAAAAACTTGAAACTCTATCAATAAAAAACGAACAGAAAATAATTCAAAATAGTTCTCGAAAAAGAAGTTTTTCAAAGAAAACTAAAGAGCCCCATTAAACTTAAGACCAGCAGAAACAAACTCCTAAAATGATTCAAACTCAAAACGACCAGAAATTGCTGTTAAAGAGTAAATGAAACTCAAAATGAACAGAAATTAAATAAATAATCATAGCAAACATACAAATAACAGGTAATAATATAAATGAAAAAACAAATCTTGAAACGAGCAAAATTAGATTGAAAATTCAAGTCAAATTTTAAACAAACAAAAATCATAACAAAAAGGAGTTTTGCTACTGCTCCTTCCCGCTCCTCTAACCGTAAAAGTCCAAAGACAATTGCGTCATTTTCGCTCTTAAAAAGAATTATATTACAAACACTTTCTTTTGTAGTCACAACACTGAAATAAAAAATAAAAATTACAGTGAAATAAAATCTTGAATTGCTCAGTTTTCAGCAATTAATATCATTATATATCAAATATTCAGTTTGTTTTTATTAGTTTTTTTTCCAAATACTGTTCAAGATATGCATAGTTTTTAATTATATTTCAGTGTACATTCCATTCCATCATGTGGGTTAATTTTTTTCCTGCAAATACTAAAGAGTTAATTAATCTTTTAGGTAAATAGGAAATGTTTTCTCAGTTTGAGGTAATTCACAATTAAAAATTGAACCAAGTCCAATCAAAGAGAAGTAAATAAGACAACCAGTGGTGCCAATTAGGGGAGGGGCTCATATACTCCCCCTAGATTTTTCTGCCTCTATCCTAGACTTTGAAAAATACCTTCTTTGGGAATATTTTTATTAAAAAATGCCCTTTTTGGTATTTTTATTAAAAAAAAAAAAAAAAAAAAAAAAAAAAAATCAAATTTGCCCCCCCCTCCTCCCCAAGATTTCGAAACAAATTCATGTGAATTGACGCCACCAAAAAACATCTATTTATATGTAACTGAAAGATTACAAGTTAACTTCATAAATCATTTTATTTAATTTGTCATTTTGTTTTATTAGTGTACATAGTAATTAAAACCAGTCTATACCGAGTTTTTGGACGCAATCAAATTATACATATATATAAATAAATATATATATATATATATATATATATATATATATATATATATATATATATATATATATATATATATATATATATATATATATATATATATATATATATTATATATATATATATATATATATATATATATATATATATATATATATATATATGGAGTTTTCTACCGTGACGAACCGACGGAAACTTGTTTGAATATTGTAAATAATCATGCTATTACTATAATTGGTTGATGATAATAATTCTAAGTTTGACTGACAGCATTGTTAACATGCAATGACAAATAGCGGAAACTTGTCCAATCATCCTTGCTTCTTGAGTATCACACGCAAGAACTGAAATTGTTTATAATTTGCCAGGGGAAATTTTCGATTTAACAAAAGATAGGATGACCCTTCATAGCTTTCTTCCTTTTAGTAATTGATCAGGTATAAATGTTGATTGTTTGATTCAGGAAATGTATCTACCAATTAAAGAGCCATCATTGAAGTTCCTGTACCCACCAATAGAGTTAAAGTTAGTGAATATCTCATAATTTTAGATTATAGAGAGCACGGAACCAAGGGCCCTCCCAGAGAAGCCGAAGACAGGCCCAGCACCGGCCCAAGGGACTTTTGCCACTGCTCTGAGACGTCTAAATAAAAACATTGTGTTTGGCCCTTGGGCTTGAGTCCCCCCTTCCCTTAGAGAAATAAGAATCTACTCGTCACTTATATTTACTTAGGTAAATAAAAACAAATAGCGGTTTATAAGAACACCAAGCTGTTAATAAAACATTCCTTCGAATTTCATGTTAGCTTGAATTACTTCAATTGCCGAATTTGAATTGAATTGCCGAATTTGAATTGAATTACTTCATCGGCAATTTGCAATTGCCGATGGCTTCTGGAATTCACTTGCAAATTACTCATCTTAAAACAAACTTGTAAATTTGCCATGGGCCTTATAATTTAGCTAATATGAAAGTAAAAACGTCATTCGATGCCTTTTCTTTATGCTCTTTCATAATTCAATAATCGCTTCTGGGGCTAATTGCATTTTCGGCCTTTAAAGGGGCCCTAAAGGTATTTCATTTTTGTAACCACATAAAGAAGCTATCAACGCTAGTTAAATTATTGAAAAGTGGTTAAAAACTCACTAGTTTATAAATAAGTTGTTCAAGAGTAATATATTCCAAAAACACTTATTTTTAACAATTTAAACCTCATTTATTAGGCAAATCAAATATAAACCGTTTTCCTACCGTTTCAAGTTTTTCAAATGCCGTCGACAAAAATAGCACTGAATTTTGCGACTCGAAACTTTGCCATCGGCAATTCAGGGTATATTCAAATTCAGGGTATAAATTTGCTCATTAGGCGGGTGGGTAAATTTCATGGTAAATTTACAGTGGGCCATATAATTTAGCTTGGATGAAAGTGAAAACATCATTTGGTGCTTTTTTCTGCTCTTTCATTATTCATATAAAATACCTTTGGGGCCTAAAAAATAGACTAAAAAGTTAAAATATTTTCTTATAATTTATGAGAGCACCGAGCTTTTAATAAAATATTCCAGTTCCAGTTCCAAAATGACACAGTATTTTGTTAGTATTGTTAGTATTGGAGTAGCCTACACACAGGGCCCTATCCAGAATTTTTGTTCGGGGGGGAGGGAGGTACAAAAAAAGCAGGGGATATTTTCCAAAATAAGTGGAGTGATTATCAAGGTTTCTATGTGCAGAAATTTGTTTATTTGTAATTTTGTAGTACTGTACGAGTCGGATAAAAATTTTGAGGGAAGGATCGAAACCCGGCAACCCGGCATCTAATCATTGGTGCATAATCTAATAAGAATACGGAACGTGCGAGCCAACGAATGGGGTAAGAATGGAAAACAAATCTGACCACAAACAGTTTTAATTTATGATTAAATTTAACACTAGAAACAATAGTTCTCTTAATTTTTACTATGCTTTAAAAGTGTATCTTTTAATTTATAGTTTATACTGAGTCAAGGTTTAAACGCAGAGATTATCATTTAGAGCTATTATCCCCTTATTAATAAGACCTCCCAGGCATTGATTTTTAAGTTTCAAACACATATTTAACCAATGATTAACTCAGTTTTGATCACTGTTTAAATGGCACCTAATTCCTCAAACTGGGCGTTATATATCAGTTATGTCTTAGCCACAAAACAAGAAATGACATTCCGTTTCTCGCTCCTTGTTATAACCTACCCCATACCCTTAGAGGCAGCCCCACATTCAATAGTACATATTATGTGTTCCTTCGTGATTAAACAGATTGTGATTAAGTCTTATGTTCCCACCATAACCGACCCTAAGTCAAAGGTAAACGTAAACAAATTACGTTTGATGGTCTTTGAAGCTATCAAAATTTGAATTACTATCCTTATGATCTTGGTATTGTTATAGCAGGCTATAATTTCAATGCCACTAGCAAAGAATAAACAATTGCTTCAGTTATTGACATCATTTTTGCTCTGAACGAAATAAAATTCAGTAATTGAAATAATAAAGAGCATTAAAAGACATGCAGTGAAAAAGGTTTCTCTGACCAAGGCCGTATCCAGGGGGATTAGGGGGTTGTATGCCCCCCCCCCCCGAAATGTTTGTCTGACTCGTAAAAATGTAACAAAAATGAATTTAAACCAATTTCTGATGAGTTTAGAAAAAAAGTAACCCCCCTCTGAAAAATTATTTTTTAACCCTACCCCCCAAAAAAAGATCCTGGATGCTAGACCCCGGCGGCACGCCGATGAAAGAAGACCGGCGGTGGTGAGGCCAAAAACAGCGCGCCGCGCTGTGCCACCGGTAAGATGTCGGTGGCGTGCCACCAGCGCGATCAATATTGACCACAAACATTAATGTTTTCATCAGTCTTTCTCAAATCACAGCTTAAATTTACAACAGATTCGAGCCTATTCATGAGGTCAAAACTTACCGGTCTTCTTCGCTATTCATCAAGAGAAGTAGAAATCTGGTAGAAACAAAATGGCGTGGCGTTTCAGAACCCTTGCATAATAGTTGAAGTGTCTATTAGCTATGTATTTTTAACATAAATAATTATCAAAATTTGTAGTGTTTTTTCATCGACCATTACTGCATACAAAACTTCAAATACCGTATCACAAAATTCGTCAGTTATCTGGGCAAAAACTTTGAATATAACTTGGAACTTCGAAGCTTAGTTCTTTCATAATGCCCTTTGCCTTTAGCTGTTTTGTCACCTTTAAGACAGTTGAAATGGGTGACTCTGATATTGATTTTTTTTGCTCTTTTGGATTCATAAAAAGCCTCCCTTGTATTAAAAACTGGTTTTTAGTAACAATTTAAAAAAAAAAATACATTTTAAAGTTTTTTTGGCTTATTTATAGAATATGTCCTGTAGGCTAAGGCTGAACTGCTGCTTTTTTTACTGCTTTTGGCTGCTCTTTTGGATATTATTCATTTTTTCTTCTGGGGATTCATTCCAAATTATAAACTCATAAATACATAATATCAGATAAATTATAAACTGTATCTAAAAGGAGTAAATTTATCAAATTGAAAAATACATGATGAACACTTCACATGAGAACACTTCAATCACACTGAAACAAAAAACACTTAATGGTTTATTCGGTATGAAGGAAAATAAAATTCCAACTATTTTCTTAGGTAATAAAAAGCTCATCCGTTTTAAATGTAATTAAATGAAATAATATGCAGACTGAAGTAGCTCCAAGAAGATGTTAAGACTTTCTTCCTAGTTCGTCACTTTTAATTCAAGCAAAATGTTAGGAGACTTAGTATCAGTTATTGAGTTTAAGCTTTGATTTCCAAATGCTCACAAGAATTACCAAATTTAAGAAAGTCACAACAATTAGTCACCTGTGATCAAAATACTCAAAAACTCCTCTCTGATCCCCACCCAGGCTCAAAGCTTCTGCTATGGTCATATCAATGGAAATCTTCAAAGAGTTTCTTTTTAAAATAGCTTTCAAGCGTAGTTAGGGGATTCAGCCTTTTTTGCTTTTCTTCAAAGCTTTGAAAAAAGTGTTCTAATGTTCCAAATGTTACATTTATTATATCTGTGCATATTTTTGGTCATCATTTGTGGGGTGATCGAATTTTTTAAACCACTGTAGAAACGCAAAACCGTTGCAACATCTAGTACCCTGAGGTCAGAAGACTGTCAAAGACTCCTCCTTGAACCTCCCAAATTGAAAGATTTTATTATGACCTGGCCTTTTAATGTAACTTGGGCACTGGACCAAGGGTGGCATTGTCACTCGAGCGCAACGTTAGGTGGGGATGTCGATATCGCTTTCGTCACACCAATTCGTTTTAGTGTGAATCTGCCTAGTACTTATGAATGAATGTTTTCAAAGTAAACTAGTTTCATCAATAAGAAAAAAAACGGGTTGGATGCACGTGTCCCTTTCCTTTTGGACGATAAAACTATAGAAGTGCTGTATCAAGTATAACTCACGAAAATGTTGTTAATTTTTGTCAACTTTTCAATTTTCTGGCATCCCTGCTTTTCATAAAAAAAAAAAATCAAGGTACTTTCACTTAAATATAATAACTCCCTATGCCCCCCCCCTCTGGATACCATCTTGATAGGATACCGTCTCTGCTTTAAATAACAAAAAATAATTAACTTATTGGCATCCCTGCTTTCAAAGAAAATAAAATCGAGGTATTATAATTTAAATATGATAGCTCCCTACCCCCCCCCCTCTGGATACCATATGGTTCAAACAAACACGCATAATAACGTTAAACATCTTAGTGTTCCTTAAAAAAAATTGAGGGTATGAGTAAAGGGGTACAAGGACACCAACAAAAATGTCGAAATTATTCAGATATACCTCAAATTATGGAAAACTGAGTCATAGATCGCCGTGGCATTCAATAAAATCCAAAGAATCAAATTAAGAGGGAGCACACACAAAAGCCAAATTAAGCCAGTAGCCTATGAGAAATCGCAAAATACCCAAGACAATGAACAAGTCCCAATGGGGGGCCCTGGGTCTATCCAAATATTTCAATGGTTTCCCAGGGAATTTGATATCATTTTCTTCCGTCTCCACTTTAAATGAAAAAAATAATTATCTTTTTGGCATCCCTGCTTTCAACAAAAAAAATGAGGTATTATCATTTAAAAATGACTGCCCCCTATCCCCCCCTCTATAGGCAATAATTTACAGTTTTTTTTATAAAATTTTATTTTTGGGGATAACTTCCGTTCAAATCTGTAATTCCCCAACCTTGTACATAGCTTAGTCTATAGCTAAATTTTGTCTCAATAGAAGGGTTTTTTTTTGGGGGGGGAGGGTTAAATTTTTTCAGAAAGAAGATTACATTTTCTTTAATCTATCAGGTGTTCAACAATTGAGTATTAAATATCAAGAAAATCTTGTCTATAAACAGCAAAAGAAAAAAAATCTGCAAACTTACAATTCAGCTGTAGAAACAATCTGTCGGCTATCAATTTCAAAATCCAACTGAAGGTTGAAGCTGTATAGTAGTGAATGCATTCTATAATTCTATTCAACTTGAAAACAAAATTATTGACTACGAATGATGTAAGAAATAACAATTGGGAAACTGCATTCGAAATTATTTAAACTCATTTCATAAAGACGATACTTTTTTGTCAACACACGAAGATCTGTGTATATTGCAATATTTGCAATTGCGTATTGCATCTGTCTGGTTTTTATGCAAAGTAAAATAAGAGACGAAAATTAACAAATGAGAGAGTAGTGAAGAATTATGGTATGCAAGGTAATATTTGGCAGGGAAAGTTACTGGTGATAAATCGCTATGGGTGGCACCGTGACTGTGGGATTTTTGGGGATTCGGGGAATCAATTTTTTTCGGGGTGACGCATAGATTTTCGGGGAAGTGCCCGAAAATGCGGCGATAGTGCAAGCCCTGCTTGACTTCTAATTAGGAAAATCGAAATACTAAACCACACAAGAAAGAAAAGCTCCGACTTTGCGGTTGACGCAATAAAGAATTGCCGCAAAAGTAATTTAGAGTCAACCGAACGCCACCGCCTCTGCCAGCGGCGTAGCGATACTTTTGCGGTCTTCGACCGGGCTTCTCATCGGCGCCGTTCGGTTGATCCGCCGGCGTGGTGCCGGGGTCTACTGGATTCGGCCCTGCTCTGGATTCATACAACTCTGTCAATACCTGTATGATTTCCCCGCACAATTGCTAATAACTATTATATAATTCTACTATTTTTGTCTATTTTTACTGTCTGTTTTACTGTCTGTTTTGTCTATTTTACTATTTTTACTGACCGAGAGTTCGAATGTGTGCCTATACTTCTGGATATATTCATTTTGGGAGCTATTAGTGTCCTATGTTTAAGTATGTTATATATTAAAATGAATCCATTTAATCATATATTCAAAATAATTTTATTGAGTGAAATTGAAGCTATTTTTTATTATTCAATTCAAAAAGCGAAGTTTTTATGCGCACATTAACTGCAAAAAAAAAAACATTTCTAACACAGCCCCTTCAATGCAAGGCCATTTTTGTTCATTTTACGTTTGGTACCTCTTTACAGGGGCGTAGGTGCAGTATTTTTATCGTGGGGGGGGGGGCAAGAGGGGGTGTTATTGAAGTAGGTGCTATTCAAACAGCAATGAATAAATGTAACCATTTAACAAACTAGAGTTAAAAAATTACCTTCCCCTTTGTATCTTTGTTTAAGAAAAAATGAATTCCATAAAAATTACACAAAGTTTTTCTCGTGTAAATCAGGGTATGGGGGGTGTAACTTTCTGGAAGGGGGTTAAACTGAATATCGTTTTTGTGTCTATAATTCCCTTCACAAGCAAAGCTTGGCCTCCTAGTGCTGCAGGATAAAACTGATAAAAATAGAAAAATAGAATGGGTTGGTACTTATACCTGGAAACAAAGTTTCTAAATTGTGTGAAAAATATACATATTTTGCTTAAATTCACTTTATTCTAATCTCAGCAGGCATTTCGTACAGCATGCTGATGCAGAGATAAATGTCCCATAAATAGCGCTGGCGTTGTGTGAAATGCCACTAATTTCAGTCCAAATTCTAAGCATATTTATGTCTTTTTGGAGTTGGTTAAAAGAAGTATTCAGAAAAGCGAAAACAGCAATAAGTCAGCATGGTATTATTCATGGAGGCAGCTCTACATTTATGGGTCACTATGTGAATCCGAAACGTAAGGAATATGGCGTTATCAACACTTATTACGCATTTCAATTAGAAATAAGAGAATTTTGAGCTATTTTGGACTTTCAATTAAATACTAGAAATAAAATCAAACCCGTTAAATTATTCCAGGAGCGGATCCCCCTCTACCAAAGTCCAAGACCAAACTACAACCGATTTTTACCTATCTAGTTACAGTAAAAATATCGTTGTAGAAAGCACTAAGTCTTATTTTCTTTCAATGATATCTTTTTCATTCAGGAAATTATTTTCACTGCATTCCCTCTTGTTCTCCAATGATTCCATTTCTGTCCTACTTGCAGATTTTAAGGATGTGTTCATATCCACTTTTGAAAGTAAAAAAAAAGGAATCTGATCTAGAACTGACAGATTTTAGGAAGTAAAAGTCCCTTAAATATCGAAAAGTTAAGGGAAAAATTGACCTGAGTATTTGTCGCGAAACAGGAAGCATAGAACATTTTTCAATTTTGCCATTGACTAGGCTCACATTTTTACTTGATGATATGGTTTCAAAGGCAGTGTATTTGAAAAAAAAAAATTAATTTGGAACATATTATGAAGTGTAATAGACCCCTATTTTTCTCGTTTCCCTTATGTTAAAAACGAGCATGGATTAATTGAAAAAAAAATATCCGCTCAAAGTAAAATACAAATTTGACACTTAAAACGAGCAACAGTTTTAAAGCTTCTAAATATATTTTAGTTTTTGTTCCAAATTATTGGAGGGTGAACTGCCTCTCCTTGACCCTCCTCTCTTCCCCCCTCAACGACGCCTGTCTATGTCTCTTTATATATTTTTTTTAGAATAAGTATTTTGTAGTTTTAGTTGCTATACGTTCTCTTTTTGAGTCCAGAGGTATGGGTTTTAATGGGGATAGATATATCCTGTACCAATTGACTATATTAGTTTGTAGTATTTTTGGATTCTTTCGTCAGTAATTGTCTAAACAATTTGGGGGTGGAGATCAATAGACTAATTAAGCTCACTAAAGCTCTTTGAAAAGTTAATATAAAAAGTAAGCTAAAAACAAAAACCTTTTCTGAAATGCGGAGCACAAATCCTCTCCTCCCTTCAATGCTTATATATCTTTTTTTACAAAGCCCTCAGTACTTCGCATACTATAAGTAGGCATAGATTAGAAAATGTCAGCCGAAGTGCAGGGTGGATTCAGAGTGTTCACAAGAAGATTCATGACTCAATGTAAAGCGTGAAGAAAAACAAATGCCTGTTCAACTTCCAACATAAAAGATCGGTAGGCGGATGGGGTTGAGAGATAACATTCATGTAATAGAAGAGGAACTCGATGAAAGGTTTTTTATCCAGCCACTGTAATCAGTCCTACCAAACTGTGGTGTGGAAGACATCTTCAGCTCCTAACAAGAATTTTACAAGATGTGGGATAGAGAGTAGAGAAATATCCTATCATTTTGTATTAAAAACGAGATTTCTTATAAAACACGCAATGAAAGCAATCCTCAGCTGGACATATCGTATAATTAGAAAAACGAAGGGAGTCGTGAGGATACATACAGTATCTGCATATTACAAATGAAAATCTTGGAAGACAGGGAGAAAGACGGTATGTAGGGACTCATTTAATAAGCCTTCTTACTTATAAAAAGCTCGAAAAAAGACCTGCAACTCAGACCCAGCATTGCATTTTCCCATTGAAGTAATCGGTTCGTTAGGTATAACTGTAACTGAAGGGATGCACTTGATAAAGGGAGACTTGGGAGAAGCCGTTTTGGGGTATTTTCGTATCCTGGTAATTTGGGTTTACCAAAAACACATTACACAATTGGAAAAGTCTGGAGGTAAATGAAGAGAAAAGTAGTAGATAATACCACGTACTGCGTGATTTAAATAAGTAAGTGTTTTAATTTTAATTTACATTCACGGTGCTTTTATATTACCTGTCAGAATATAAAGCGCAATAGTTGAAAGCTTAGTTGAGCAAAGTTAACTAAATGAACTTTATAGCCTGGCTCCAAAAAGTTTCGAAGTAGAATATTTTTTTTTGGGGGGGGGGGGTATTTTCATGCTACACCAATCATCATCTGAAAAAAGTGTCCTTACAACATGTGGTAGCCAGACGATTCTATATTAAAATTCTGATACTTCGACATGGCTCGAGAAAACCTTAGCTATTAACTTTTATCGTAATATGTTGATATTTTTACTTTGTTTGTAATGATTTACACAAGATCTCGTCTGTGGAGAAACAAAATCTTGCGAATGTGCCTGATGTAGCCTTTAGATTGCAAAACGTTTCACCTGAAAAAACTAAATTGACATCGGAAAACAAATATAAATTTACATCGTTCCGACCCAAATGTCGTATGCATTGCAAGGCAATTACGTAGGGCTTGGTTTGGGAGGGAACAGAAAAGGCGACAATTCTGTTCGTTTTTGACGTCACTCTTAACTAGTCTATCTTACCTTTTTTTTTTAAACTTGGTTCCTGTCTTTATTTGCTTACAATAGGAAAATAATATTCTGCTTGATATTCGGTGAACTATTTTTGGGAACAGGTTGCTCCTTCTAAGGCTTTTTGACACAGTAAATGGATGATCTATCCCATGACTTCTCTATTTGTCATATTTAGCTTTTTGGGTTGTATATAGTTGCTCTGAAGCAGAAAACAGTGGAAACGGTATTTTTGCAGAAAGATTTTTTCTGAAAAAAAAAATGCCAGAATAAAGAACTTTCATTTGTAATGAGCCTCCCATCAGGTTCATATGACCACTGCTTAAATAAAGCCGTTCCTCAGAAAAAAGTCCATTGCCTAAAAATGTTTTGAGGGGGGGGTCTGATGAAACAAAAAGCAGAATTAAAGGCTACTATTTTTCAGTTTTTCAACAGGTTAGAATTTCACCAGACTGCCAAGGAGGTATTTTCCCTCGCCTCTTCCCTTACTTTTTGTGTACTTAAATATACGGATTAAATATTCCAGTTTATGCGCAAAATATTTTTACAGTAAAGAAATATTTTAATTATGTCAAAAAGTATTTTGTTTATTTTAAAAGAGCGCCAGGACTTAAAGTTTCTATTTGAACAGGTCCTATTTTGGTATTCTATGACCGCAAGTCCGACTAACCGCATCCCTGGTTCTCGGAGCTGTTGAATTTGATTGCGTGATTCTATCCAAATTTTAATGTTACAATTATTAGAAATCTTTGAACAGCCACTCGTAACCGCTATAGAATTGTAAGTGCCATAATTGTGACAGAAATAGCTTTTGGAGTTGTTTCCCAGTCTGGGTGATAATTATTCAATTTCTTCCTATTAAATACTTTAAATTGGAAGCATTATGCTTAATAAATTTTAGGTATAACAAATTAGAGTAAATGCTCTAGTGTTTCATGTTTCATAATGAATCGTATGCCTTCAGTGTATTATTTATTTAAATTTCACCCTCCAGCCACTCCGCAATCCCCCAAGACATTCAACAAAAAATCTAGTGAGTGGAAACTGCTATTTTGTTCAAATAGTTGAAATGTCAAAAAATATGCCTTAGGGGATGATCTAAGGGGATGACCAATTGTTCATACATAGGTTTTATAGTGGAAAAGTTGAAAATTTTTTATCTTTGGTCTTCGATTGGCACTAGACTTCTAGGCATCATTCTCTGGGCCAAGAAGATCACATGTTTTGTTATAGGAGTGTGTAGATTATTGGCCAATTTACGGACCTCTGACGCCCTTCCCCACTGTATTCGCTATTAAAATCCGTTGTTCTGGTGTCATGCACAACCAGCAATTTAACTTACTGCTGACAGAAGGCTTGTGAGCTCTTCTGAACAGGTTTGAATGTTATAACTAAAAGTCCTGGATCAAGAGCACTGTAATAAACAAAGCAGTCTTAGTTTGAGAGTATTAGCCTCCAGAAAATAGGGTTCCAAGAAATGTCCTTTTTTTCTCGATTGACATAAAACTTGTATCCTTAAACATTCGGAGGTCCCAATATACAAGGAAAAAGTTAAAAAGAAAATTTTATTTTCCCGATAAAGGGCCAATTTTTTTTTTTAGCTGGGGCGAGGGCCCCCAAATACTAGACGAGGAAAGGGTCCAAAAAGCCTCGTTTCCGATTGGCTGGGAACTTTTGAGAGTAACTGCCTTGACTGAGGAGACCAAACATGTTTTTGGGAGGGGAAAAAATGTCAGAGCGCCCTGAAATGGATTTTTTTTTTTTTGAAAACTTACAGCCTTAAGTTCCTGGGCCAAGGGGAACATAAAGCAAAAATAAAAATGTTTAGGTTTTACAGTACCCCCTAAAATGGGGCCCGGAAAGGACAACTATTGGGGCCCGGGAACTATTGTATTTATCCGAATTGGCTTAAAACTTATATATTCAAGTCTTTTGGATAAAGAAAACCAAACGCACAAGAAAAAAGAGGAAATAAATATTGGTTTACCCCAATAAAGACCGAAACATTTTTTCTCCAAACAGCTTGAAAATTACACCCATAAATTCATAGGCCAAGAAAGCCCTCATGGAGAAAACCGATTCAGGCTGGGGACATAGGCCTCCCTAGAAGTTGGGTTTAGATTTTTTTTTTTTTTTTTTTTTTTTTTTTTTTTTTTTTTTTTTTACTGGCATGACATTTATGCCTGAAAGTTCTTGGGTCAAGGAAACCCCAGTTTGGAAAAAAGAAGAAAAAAGTCCCTGACCAAGTGTAGCTTATTGCTGAAGAACAACTTTGGTTTGGAGGCAAGGACCTCTCAAAACTGTGATCCACAAAAAGGAGAACATTATTTTTCCTGGTTGGCTTGAAACTTTCAAAGAGCGTTTTTTCAGGGTAAAAAGACCATACACTTGTAGAAGGGGGAGGGGTGCTAGAGTGTCCACAACTGGGCCAAAAACCGCGTAACCTCTGATCAACTTTAAAGGTATAACGGCATATATAAATAGATTTATTTTAGGGGTATGGCCCCTTCAAACTGAGCCCAAAAAATGCTAAAACCTTTTTCTGATCCGCTCAGAACATTTATGGTTTCAAAAAATAGAAATAAAATTGCTGGTTCTTCTTATTCAGGGCTAAGAACTATTTGTTTTTATCCGGACAGTTCCTGTAGGGACATATGTAATAGGGACCATAGTATGCAAAAAAAAAGGATAGGTTGGAGACACGTGCCCCCTAAAAATAGGTGAAAAAGCCTAATAGGTTAAAATAGGTAAAAATAGGGAAAAAATATTGATGTGCCTAGAAATTGGCCCAAAAATATTGCAAATTAAGACCTCCTGATCAGGTTAAACGTTTAAATTGTAAGCCTCAAGGCCAAGAATACCGAAACGTACAAGAAAAATTTTAGTCCAGGATTAAGGTTCTCCTAAAATCAAACAGTTCGTGGTAACGAACTGTAAGTAAGGAGCGACCCGGCTCAATGGTAACCGAAACTCTAAAAACCGGAATTTTGGTACCAATAGATAAATCAAAAGAGTCAGATTTTAATTTTGATTTCAAATATATAAGTTTCATCAAGTTTAATCTTACCCATCAAAAGTTACGCGCCTGAGAAAATTTGGCTGATTTTCGAAAAAAGGGGGAAAGACCCCCTAAAAGTTATAGAACCTTAATGAAATTCATACCATCATATTCAGAATATCAGAGAACCCTACTGTAGAGGTTTCAAGCTCCTATCTACAAAAATGTGGAATTTTGCATTTTTTTGCCAGAAGAAAGATCACGGGTGCGTGTTTATTTGTTTGTTGTTTTTTTTTCCAGGGGTAATCGTATTGACCCAGTGGTCCTAGAATATCGTAAGAGGGCTCATTGGAACGGAAATTAAAAGTTCTAGTGCCCTTTTTAAGTGACCAAAAAAATGGAGGGCAACTAGGCCCCCTCCCACGCTCATTTTTTTCTCAAAGTCACCCAATTAAAATTTTGAGATAGCCATTTTGTTTAGCATAGTCGAAAATCTAATAAATGTGTCTTTTACGATGACTTAATCCCCCACAGTTCCCAGGGGAAGGGCTGCAAGTTATGAACTTTGCCCATTGCTTGCATATTGTATTGGTTATTGGGAAGTATACAGACATTTTCAGGAAGAACTTTTTTTTGGTGGGGGGGGGGGGGGGAGGGGGGCTGGAGGAGGGGGTTACTCGGGAGAATCTTTCCGTGGAGGATGTTTCTTTGGGGTAAGCGAAATTTCTATGAAGGGGGCGCCGGATTTCCAAGCATTATTTAAAAAACGATCAGAAATTAAATTAAAAAAAACAAGTTTTTCCAACTGAAAGTAAGAAGCAACATTAGAACTTAAAATGAACAGAAATTATTACGTATATGAGGGGGTTCTCCCCCAAGTCAATACCTCACTCTTTACGCTACAGTTTTTTTAGTGCTTTCAAAAGAGCTATCTATTCTAATTAAACGGCCTTTGTAATTCAGGGGTGTGTGAATTAAATTTTTTTTTAACTTTTAACGTAAAGAGCGTGGTATTGACTAAGGGGAGAACCCCATCATATACGTAATAACATATACGTAATAAAAAAAAACAATAAGAAAAAACAAGCGATACGGCTCAATAGTAAGCGAAACTTTTAAAAACGGAACTTTGATGTCAATAAATGTAACAAAAGAATGGGCTTATAATGCTGATTCTAAATATACAAATTTTGTTAAGTTTAGTGTTACTCATCAAAGGCTACGAGCCTGAGAAAACTTACCTGATTTTTTAAAGAGGGGGGAAACATCCCCTAAAAGTGAAAAAAATTTAATGAAAATCACTGTCAGATTCAGCGTATCAGAAAACCCTATAACATAGGTTTCAAGCTCATATTTGAAAAATCTGCAACTTTGTATTTTTTTCCAGAAGAAAAATATACGAATATAGAAGTTCGTTACGTAAGTTAATTTGTAAATTACGTCAGAACCAAATTTAGAGACAGCCATTTAGCAAAAGAAAAGTAAAATTTTTATGCAAATTTTGTTTACTTATTCAATGACGGCGAGCCAAAATAAAAGCTGCATTAACTAAAAAACGATCAGAAATTAAATAAAAAAAACAAGTTTTTTTAAACTGAAAGTAAGGAGTGACATTAAAACTTAAAACGAACAGAAATTATTCCGTATATGAAAGGGGCTGTCCCCTCCTCAACGCCTCGCTCTTTACGCTAAAGTTTGACTCTGTCTCACAACTTTATTTTTAAAAAAAATAAAAAACTTTAGCGTAAAGAGCGAGGCGTTGAGGAGGGGACAGCCCCTTTCATATACGGAATAATTTCTGTTCGTTTTAAGTTTTAATGTCGCTCCTTACTTTCAGTTTAAAAAACTTGTTTTTTTTTTATTTAATCTGGTAAAGAAGCTAGCTGTAGGAGAGGACTATGTTCAGCTTTGAATTCCCTCGTTATTACGGGATGTTAAGAGCTTAGCTGTTTTTATACCGATTCAGGGTATTGTCGTTTCCGTAGCGATGCAAGATTAGCTCGTGTTTGCACTAATATAATCTCCAGCTTGGCATTAGTGCAGGCTGGCGTTGAGCCAGAAAACTGACTTGTTTTGGATTATGTTCCTGAAATTCCACATTTTGGTCTCAGACAAAATTCCCCAATCTTCAGCTTTAACTGAGCTCATTTTTGCACAAAGTCGGAACTTGGATCGCTTCTGGGTCAGGATATAGCTTACTTCTGCACCGAATCAGGCCTTAGATCAGGATCTATCTTACTGCTGCACTAAGTCAGGACTTACCTCATGGTTGTACCAAGTCAGTTTGCAATTTGAGTTAGCTTGTTTTTGGACTGAGTCATTGGCTCCTATTTACACTACGGCACCAACATTTCGCCTCTTAGACCTGGGTCATCTTGTACTTTGCATTAGTACAGAGTCAAAGTTAAACTTACTTTAGAAACGATTCAGTTGGTGGCTTGTTTTCATTTCAAGCTATATCGCAGCTAGTTTCCTTACCAGGTCAGTCAGTAAGTGCAAGTTCGTTGTTAGAGTTAGCATGTTTTATACACAGTCTGAAGTGTACTCTATCGCAGCTAGTTTCCTTACCAGGTCAGCCAGTAAGTGCAAGTTCGTTGTTAGAGTTAGTATGTTTTATACACAGTCTCAAGTGTACTCGTTTTTGCACCGAATTTCACATAAATGATATAAACTATATTTCTTTTGTCTGCAATCAAACAGATGCAAATACTCTGTATAATTTTGGTTATAACATAGTGTAACGTGTCCACCATTTCTTTTTAAAATGTATCTATGAGGGAAAGTCCGGTTGCATAATTCAAGGTTTCCTTGGGCCTCCATGAGTCATATCTTTCCCAGTGGCATATATATTTTATTTGCTTTTTTACTTGTGCTTTTCCAATGCGGACCTACTCGGGTGCCAGGGTGTCTAAAACAGCAAAGGAAGGGGCTGGTTGTATTTCGAATACTTTTGAACTTTAATTATAGCTATGTTTATTTCAAATCAAACGGCCCCGCTCCCAAGTTTCTTGATCAAACCAAGATATTTTCTATTTCAAATCAAACCAAGATATTTTCGTACAAATTTTGGGGACAATAAAATAAAACATGGGAGGCGCATTGGTTCACTAAGCCAACGGTACAGAGTAAATTCTGATGGAACTCACAAGAGTGTTGTATGATATTTTGTATATTAGAAGGGTACTTCGGCAATAGACACACATTTTATTCTATTGTGTTGGACTAAAAAGAACAAAGAATGGTTGCTCGGTTAAAAAAAAATGGAAATCCCTAGGTATAATTTTTTGTGAGGGGTTTAACATTTCTTATAGTGGAGTAGACTAAGGAAGGAATATAGAAAAACCCCACCCAAAAATGTACTTAGTGACTATATAAATATCCTTATATAGTTAACCACCACGCCAAGATGGGTTGAACTGCCCCGAATGAATTTTTTCTATGCTGCTGACATTCTCTTTATAAATACTTTTCGACTATTAAAGCAAGTCCTTAGGACAGAAAACAGAAGTTGTCAGTTTCATAACAAGTATTTACCATTTCCCTATTTAGCGCCAAGCTTTGTGTCAAAATACCTATGTATCAATCATCAAATTGTTAAAACTATACCCTGAGAGCAATCAGACGTGGGTAGTGACCGGGTAGTTGAGCAAATACCACCCGCAGAGAGGCGCCTTAGTAAATTACCCTCTTCGCAAATACTACGTAAAATGCCATCGAGGAATTTTAACCTTTCAAATTTTCAGTAATTATGTGTGATATGCTAACCGCACACAATGTTAAACCCCTTAATCCAAGCCCTTTAACCATGAATATCATTCCTTGCTACTGACATATAGGAATCTTATGTTTCATCATAGCTTGTTTTCTAGTTCTCAACAGTAATAACATTTGACAGTAACACCAAATGTTTGCAGGTACAGCGACATTGACAATAAAAATACTTAAAAGTACTGTATAAAATGCAATCAACCAATATTTTCTTATCTTTTTTTTAGTTTAGACCAGGGTTTCTCAAATACTTCTAGAGGGAATAAGGAAACCTCTGGAATCCTTTAAAACCAGTTCAAACTACGGAAATCTTATTTTTATTATTTTTTGTACTATTGTTAGCTAGTTATTTGAAAGTATTAACTTGAGTAAGTTATATATTCAAAAAGTGTTGGATAAATGAAAATTTTGTCAGTCCCAAAATTTTTCTCAGAAATCAAAGGGTTATTTAATTATTTATTGAAAACATGTTACACAAAAGACAAGAAGATTACAAAAAGAACAAAGAAAAGCGCGCTAAAGACAAAAATTAAACACTTCCAAAATGCATCTAAACTTCTAATCACAGATTACTATGTCAGTACCAATGTCCAAAGACGGCTAAGTTTCGATGGATGGGAATTATCGATAGAAACTTGCTTTCTCATAGCAATAATGAGGTCAACTTAATTTTTGTAAAATTTTTGTAAAATTTTTGGGAAAAGACTATCGTTGAACCGTATCTAATTCAAAAGATATTTACGATACCTCAACAAAATTTTCGGTTAAGGTTAATCGACAAACCAATTGGAATACCATAATCAGTAATTTTATTAGGTGGCTTGTCCCTTGTGTTCCCAAGAGGGATGTCCTCTTGAAGAACTTGCTTACAGTTGAAGAAAAAAAATTCAGACTTTTGGGCATTGATCTCGAGGCCAAGCTTCACATGCTCAGATTGTAGCGGTGTATAAAAAAAAAACCTCCAACCAGCTGGATAGTACGACTCAACTTCAGAATTTCGTGTGCATAGCAGATAAGTGACAAATTAAGCCCAGCAAGGTTGAAAAACGGAAGAAATTGAAAATTGATCTCGAGACCAAGCTTCACATACTCAGCTTATAGTGATGTAGAAAACCTTTCCAACACTGGATAGTATGACTCAAATTCAGATTGTCGTCTGGCGTCATCAGGCGAACTTTAAGACTGAGTCATCAGGTGAACTTTAAAACGACTTTGCATATCTCGACGGACTTGGATGTAAGAAGGGCTCTCCCCATGTTTCGCAGAAAACAGTTCGACATCCTTTGGATTAAGCTTAAATTTCAGGAATCCATAATTGCAATTATATCCTTGGTTCTCGTGAAATCCAAAGAAACGACGTGTTTTCGGTGTAACAAAATTCTGCATTTTTAAGTTAATAGTTCTGTAGCTCTGTGGTAAAAGGTGCACTTTAATTTTATTGGTTTGCACATGTGACGTATTGTCGTAAGCCAGTAACATTATTCGTAGAGACCCAAATATTTCCGCCTTTTGGTTCCTACGAAATTTAACACCAGTGAAAGGAACAGAAAGCATGCGTTACACTATTATTTTTTTTTTCACAAATCAACCCTGTTTTTTCGTTTTTCAAATTTGCTGCACCATAATTCGAAGTATCAGCAGGAAGATGTTGGAAAGATAGTGATATTTCACAGCTCAGTGCTGAAATCAAATTGCTGCTTCCCTTGAGAAGCAAACACCATTCTCTTTTGTAATTTGATGAATATTACTTAAAAGCTTTACTCTTTTTTTTAATTCAAAATGGTCCATTTTGCTTAAATTCATGTACCTTTTAATATGAAACTTTTTTCAGGTTCCTAGAAATTTCTTAAGGGCTAAACATATAACCTTAACTTTTAACTGGCAGTCTCTTAGTCCTTACATAAATTAAATAAAACAAGAAACCTACCCTAACCAAGAGCAGACATAGTTTCAGTAAAAACAATCTTTGAGGCAAAGCCGACCTTTTTGTAAAGTTGTATTTCATTAATCGTGATTTAATAACTTCCCCTGCTTAATCTCCTAAGAAGTAAAGCTAAGTTTAACGATCTAATAAACGGATTACCTTTCCTTTTGAAGGAAAAGCGAATTTCTATATGAATAATAAGGAACTGCTTTCATGTAAACTTAAAAAAATTTTTACAGGTTAGAAATCGAAACTAAGCATAAACAAATTAGGCCCTCCACACAAAAAAGAAGACAATAAATAGCTTGAAATCACCTTTTCCCTAAAAACAAGGCAATGTTTGGAATGCAGTTAGTTGTCAAGTTCAAAACCTAAAGATGCATATGACTTTTTTGTCTGAAACAAACTGAAACCTGAACGCTGAGGATTGAAATGCTCTTTCCCTGGTGGTGCGTAAGAAACTTTTATCTGACAACACTGAAAATTTAAAACACTGTATATACTGATTTTTCTGAAAACGATTTAAAGTACTTTTAAATAAACTGGAGGAAAAAACAAAGACAGATCAAGGTACATTTTCCATTGAAATAAAAAAAAAAAAAAAAAAAAAAATTGAACACCCTCACATGATTTAATGCTTTTGTTAAAGACCTCTTGTGGGAGGTAAACAAATTAAGCTATATTTCCCATCCAAACAGAAAAAAATCAATATGATTTAGGAGAGAGCAATATTTTTAATTTAACTAAAAGATAAACTTCTAAATCTCGTAAAAAAGGAGAAACCATTTATGGTACGAACGCTTGGCCAATCTGCCATCTATGATTGATAAATAACGTAACCGAAATAACAAGGGTAAACAGGTTGATTTGCCACTCTCGTCAAAGCGTGATTGCCTGCTCAATCAAAAGCGTGAAAAGCGTACCATTAAGCAAGACATCCACCTTCTTATAATTACCATGTTACTCCAAGTCGGAAATAAATTATAATTAGGGTTTGTCTGGACTGCCAAGTCTGGTATGGCCACAGAGAAAAGAACCTGAAATAGAAATGCCAAAAGAAAAAATATTTTTCTGATTTGAAGTGATTTTATTCATAAAACCTACAAAATGCTATAGAAAAACGAGGGACTGTTTCTGTGGCAGCCCAAGCTTTGTGGCCAATTATAAAAGAATTGCAACATATAGTTAATGTTGGAGATAAAATAGGAAAATGTAAGCACGAAAAATATCTCTAAACAAAATTTAAACGTTGTTTAGGAAGACTTCTCTAAACTTTACCTTAAAAAAGAAGAATAAAAAAGAGATGAAATGAGCAAGATGGAGCAAAAAAAAAAATGCAAAGCCTCGGGAAAACACAGCAAAAAGAGAATATAACGAAGAAAAACTAGTCAGAAAGAGAAAGAGACGAAGGGGAAGGAAAAGCTTTATATGAAGAAATTATTGGTGATATAAAAAAAAACACTATATCCGGAAGTTAGCTAGGAACTAATTTTCGGAGAGGAGAGATTCTGGGAACGGGTAGAAAATAAAAAAAATAAATAAAATGGGTGAATTATGTAAAGAAAGGCAACCTATAGGGTCAATAATAAAAAAGTGAGAATCTTGAGGTGCAAGAAACCTTACAATCCTCAATAGTCGTGCCAGTATTATAACAGGCTAGGACAATTGTTCTAATCGTTGAATACTAATTAAGGTGTAGTAGTGTGTGATGTGACAAAGGCATTTAGTTCGCTTCTCCATTGACAAACAATGTTAGAGTTGCATAATCATGGTAATAGTCTCCGTAACATTGTACCCCTTTATTACATATATAGGCGCTTAAATTCTGTGTAGAGGGCCTGAAAGTTTCAACTTAAAACCTTTAGCTATTCCTAAGGTATTACAGATACGCCTTTTTTATAAGCCATTTGTCCATAGTGTCCTTTGATTTAGTTAAAAATGCCTCTCAACATTCTCTAGCGTTTCACATTGACACCCTTACTCTTTTGGAACACATGTGGGTTGAAACATTCCCCCCTTTCTCAGTGACAAATCCTGTGTTTAAACAATCAAAAAATTGCATAATTTTAAATTTCCAAATAATTCACCCCAAAATAACCGTATTCTTTATTGTCAATATTCTATCAATCATCAATCTCTATATAATTATTTTTCGAATTTTATTCCTCCTTCCATATAACCATAGGATGCACAAAGTGGATTTTTATTTAGTTCGAAATACCTCTCAGCATCCACTGAAGTTTTACATTTAGACCCTTACTCTTTTGTGATACAACCAGGTTCGAAAATTTTTCCCTTTCTTAATGACAAATCCTGCGTAAACAATAAAAAAATTACACAACCTATAAATTGTCAAATAATTTACCCTAAAAAAGCATATTCTTTATTGTCAATGTTTTATCAATCGTCCTCAAGTTTTTCTTTAATTGATTCTTCTTCTTTTTTAAATTAATTAAAAAACTTTTCCAAAAAATAAGTTTTTCAAAGAAAAGTAAAGAACTCCATTAAACAAAAATTGAGCAAAAATAAAATCAAATAATGTACCAAGCGTGAAACTACCACAAATCAGCATCGATAAATAAATGAAACCCAAAACGAACAGAAACTACAATAAATAACCAAGTCATACTCAAAACGAGCAGAAAATATCATAAGTTGGTTACGAATTAACATAATTTGCACTTTACTGAAAAAATATAAATGTTTTTATTCTATAAATTTAATAAATCAAACAATTTTAATATTTTGATTACTAAATATCAGTATATGTATATTAAAGTGATAATCCACATTCATTTGTATTTTTTTTTTCAGTAAAGTGCAAATTTTGTTCTGGCCTTGGGAAGGCATAGGGGTTTTGAGCCCAACTTATGATAATTTCTGCTAGTTTTGAGTTTGAATCGATTATTTATTGCAATTTCTGTTCGTTTTGGGTTTAATTTATTTATCGATGCTGATTTGTGGTAGTTTCATGCTTGGTAGACTATTTAATTTTATTTTTGCTAATTTTTTGCTTAATGGAGTTCTTTACTTTTCTTTGAAAAACTTATTTTGTGGAAAAAATTTTTTTAATTAATTTCTGTTCGTTTTATATTGAGATGAGATATATGAGATATACGAGATATACATTTATTAAACAAGAAAACAAACACTATTCGCCTTTCGCCTGCCAAGAAAGGCAATAAGCTTGAAAGGGCAAGCGAAGTTATCACTCTCATCTAATTAAAACAACATTCATACCTTGCTACTTAACACACAAGAAACTTATCTGATGAAGGAATAAAGGAAAAAAGAGAGAAAGAGGGAAAGACAAGAAGTAGATAGAAAAAAAGCAAAAAAAAAAGAAAGCAAAGTAAATCGGGGAATACCTTAAATAGAATGACAACCTGGAGTGGGCTTAACACCAAATTCACTCACGAGATAAAAGAAACTTCTTTGCCCGTGACTTGAAAGCCAGAAGACTAGGCGCATTTTTCACACACTCGGGCAATATATTCCAAACATGGGGACCATAATGGCGAATCACAAAAGATGCCCGAGTGGTGCTCCTAAACTCATGAGTTAAGTTATCAGCTTTTCTTGTATTATGATCATGACGGTCTCTATTAAAAGTAAAAAGATTTTCAAAAGCAGGGGTGAGCAGCTGATTCAAATATTTATACGAGAAAATCGCGACTTGGTAATCTCGAATTTGGGATACATCCATTAACTTATTCTTTTTAAAATGCTCATGAGCAGGAACCTCATCAGAATCATCAAATTCAGATAATAATTTTATAGCTCTATTCTGAAGTTTTTGTACTCTTTTGAAACATGTTACAAAATTACTTGCCCATATAGAGCTTCCGTAGTTAATATATGGGTAAAATATAGAAAAATAAATCATTTTCAGGATCTTTTTTGGGACTAGATTTTTAATTCTTCGCATCACCCCAAAGCCTCTGCTTAATTTTTCAGCTATTGCACTTGAATGGTTTTTCCACGACAGGTTTTCATCAATTAAAAACCCCAAATACTTCGTTGTTGCTACTCTCTTTATCACATTTTCTTGAACCGTGATATGGTCATTTCCAGCACTAGACGAAAGTCTAGAAAATATCATGAAAAAAGTTTTAGAAAAGTTTAGGGTTAACATATTTTGCTGAGAAAAAGTTAGAAATTCAGAAACTGCATTATGAATTTTATTATATAAAACATCAAGTGAAGGCGCTGCCAGAAAGAGCAAAGTGTAACCTGCAAACAGGATGACACCAGCCTCTGACAGGTAGTGTTTCACTCGATCAATGAAAATAATGAAAAGTAGAGGTCCCAAGATTGACCCTTGTGGGACCCCACACTCTACTTTCTTTTTTGAAGATAAAAATGACCCATTCTGAACTATCTGATACCGATTGTGTAGATACGATGAAAACCACTCCAGACTTGAACCCTTCACCCCAATCGAGTCAAGAGCTTGAATAAGCTCTGAGTGGTCCACCGTATCGAACGCTTTTTTCATATCCAAAAACACAGCTGCGGGTATGAGACCAGCTTCAAATGCATCACTAATCCAATCAACCAATTTCAGAACTTTTATATCCGTAGATAGCCCTTTTCTGAACCCAAATTGATTTTCCATTAGGATTTTATTCTTTTCAATATAATAACTTAACTGGGCATGTACCACTTTCTCATATAACTTAGAGAAAAATGGGAGAATAGATATAGGTCTTCGATTCGATGGGTCATCTTTCCCTCCTTTATGAAGAGGAACCACTCTTGCAATCTTTAGTGCTTCCGGGAAGACTCCAAGATCCAGAGAAAGGTTGATGAGGTGCGTTAACACAGGTAAGACACTCGTTTTTGCGGCCTTTATGAGTTTCAGGGAAAACTCGTCCATCCTGCTAGAGCTTGACTTAATCGTAGCCAAGAATCGTGCCACTTCCCGTTCCGAATATCTTGCAAACTCAAAGGAATTCTGACTTGCAGGCTGTCTTTCAACGACAGATCCAAAACTCGCAGATGTGTGTAGTTTAGCCCGCGCTTGATCGCAGAGTCTTTTTCCTTCATTTGCAAAATAGCCACACAGAAATTCAGATATGTCTTGAGAATCAGTAAGACTACCTCCTGTTGTCTCCATGACTCTCACCTCCTCCTTACTATGAAATTTACCCAAAAGTTTATTTATTGTTTTCCATGTATTTTTCATATTCCCTTGATTTTCATGAAATTCATTTTGGAAATAAAGTTTCTGAGCATTCCGTTTTACTGAATTTAAAATATTCCGAAATCTCTTGAATTTTATAAAACTATCATCTGAATGATCCTTTAAATAATTCACATAAAGTTTGTTTTTCTGCTTTATTGAAACTAGAATAGCTTTTGTTATCCATGGTTTCTTGGGAAAATTTCTATTAGGGTTTATTCTCCGCAAGGGAAATGTTTCATTCATTACCTTCGTCACTATCTCACTGAATAGGTCATACGCAGTATTTGGACACTTTTCCTTTATTACACGCGAGAAATTTGTTTCATCCATCATATTTGCAAAACTCTTTAGGTTTTTATTATTCATTTCACGGTAAAACGAAGCCCTTTCATTTCGTTTATTTTCCTTTGACTGATTCAGCTTTATTTTACTTATTAAAAGAAGGTGATCCGAGCCGTCGGACACAACCACATCTGCTTGGAATCTTTCAAGCAATCCCCCATTAACGAAAAAATTATCAATTAAAGATGCCAAGAGATGCGAAATCCGAGTTGGAATAGTCACAAGAGGAAAACTATCATGTGACACCATCATATTAACAAAATCTGAGCTATTCGCTCTTTTTAGTAAATCTATATTAAAATCTCCCATCATAAATTTGTTTTTATTTTCATTATTAATTTTATCTAACAATGGTTCAAATTCATCAAGAAAAAAACTAATATCACATGACGGATTTTTGTAAATTTATCCCAAAATCAAGTTCCTTTCCCCTTCATTTTTTATTTCAATGAAAAGTGTTTCTATCCTACCTTCAAGCCACAGAGAAAGGTTATCCCTAACCCAATATTGGGTACCTTCATTAATCAAAAGGCCTAGACCGCCCCGCTCCATGGTTGTCCGTTCTCTTCGCTCGCAAATATATCCTGGGAAAGAAAAATCCCATGGCAGTGACTTGCTAGAAACAAATGTCTCACAAAAGCCTACAATACACGGTTTCTTATCTAGCGAACTTAAAATCTCACATAAAGAAGAATATGCCGTTCTTAGACCTTGACAATTCCAGAAAACGATCGCTCTTTCTGCACTCACAGGATTTGAATACTCATAAAGATTATTCGGATTCACATAATTACTTGGGCGACAATTCAACGAAAAATTATCGATGCATTCATCATCCCCCGCAAGTGTGTCACGAGCTTAGCTTCCAAGAATAAACCGGTTTTTTTCAAATTCATTCAAAGAAACATCATATATATTCGCACTCATTGAAGAGGGTGACTACCTTTACGACAAAAAAAAAAAAAAAAAAAAAAAAAAAAAAAAAAAAAAAAAAAAAAAAAAAAAAAAAAAAAAAAAAAAAAAAAAAAACATACTGATAGGCAGAAAGAAGAAGGAAAATGAAAGAGAGAAGAAAAGAAAAAAAATGTGAAAGGAACTGAAAATTTGGCTATAAAATACAAAAGGGAAAACAAACATACAAGTAATTCTACAACACAATTTACAAAACACAAAATTATATGGTCAGATTCGGCAAACGAACCACTTCAGCCATAGCTCGAATTTTACGGATCTCTCCCACTGAGTTTTTTCCAAAAATCGTCCCGTTATTCGACCAAACATTTCTGTTTCCAAGCTTACTCTTAGCCAAGTCAAGAATCTGTTTCTTTTTTGATGTTTGGTACTCGGTGACAAAAATTCCCGACCGAGCAAGCTTTGACTTACGTGCAAACACTTTTCTTGCAATTTCAGCAGACTTGAACGCAACCAACACAGGCAAAGGACGCTTTTTTGCAATTACAATGGTTTCCGAATCAGTATAATTTGCTCGAAATTGAAATACAGAAACTATTGCAGTCGAAGAAAAATCAGAAATTTGCATTTTATCTGTAATCACATTCAATACACACTCAGAGATGGGAAGACCCCACTATGGTCAACACCATGAAATACGAGCTGATTCAGTCGTTTTTCCTGCTCTAGTATTTGAAAAAAACTACGTTTTCTAAAGAGTTAAAGAGGCTGAGTTACAAGGTCGAACCTTAAAACGTACAGGGATTAGGAGGCACAGTTGGGGTGCTGCCGCCCCCCAAACCCCCCGCTTTCGCAGCCTTTAAATAAAAAAAAAAATTTTAAACTGAAAGTAAGGAGCGACATTAAATCTTAAAACGAACAGAAATTATTCCGTATATGAAAGGGGCTGTGCCCTCCTCAACGCCTCGCTCTTTACGCTAAAGTTTTTATTGTTTAAAAAAAGAGTTGTGAGAAAGTCAAACTTTAGCGTAAAACAGCTGAAATTTCGAGGATAAGCTCCCGGGTCCTAGGAAAGCTTAACCTCTAAATTTCAGCCCAATTGGACAACGTTAAAGGGGGGCTGTGGTGGGAGGGTAGAAACTTCTGGCCCAGTTTACCCCATGAAGATAAAGTCGGAGGAGGATGAAATTTTGCACGTTTCTTAGTTTGAGCTTGGGCTACAAAATGCAATCACCGCGGTCTCTCTGCGACCTCTAGGACCTGAAATCGCTTAACATTGTGGTGGGTCGCCTCTTTATAGAGGCACAAGTGTGCCTCCTTGATATCATCAAGACGGGTTTCAAGCTGTTCAACCCTATTTTCCAGGGCTAGGTTTGCGTTTTGAAGAGCCCGTAGTTTGTTTTCAATCTCATCAAACTTAGTCGAATACTGAACGAGTATAGAGTCGTGAATCTGAGAAACGATAGAGTCAACCATATCCGCACTATTTGAAATTCCAATTTTTTTACAAACTTCTTTATAAATATCATTCCGGATATTGGATTTAAGTGTGGCCATGTCCGATAAAACAGAGTTTACTGAATTCACCGATGTATCTGGTAAACTCGAACCACTAATCTCAAGATGCTTATGAGGAAAATCAGCTAATTCCGCAAAAACGTTCGCAACGCCTAATTCATTTTTCTTCTTAGCCTCCTTTGAAATGCTAACAAAGGTCGAAAGCTGTGAGACTGTTGTTGTCACTATTTCATGGCTTCCGTAACAAAATACAACGTAAGATATTTTATTGTTCTTGGCCTTAATTATGTCCAACACTCGGCAGGGCCATGGTGGATAACTTCTGAATTTTTCTAGAACAGCATCCTTTGTGAACTGAACCATTGAAATGTATTATCAAAAAGGCAAAAAACTACACTTAACTTTGAATAGGTAGGTCAACGTGAGCTTATGAATCACCTTATGATCGGTTCATTAGTCCAAATATCCAAAAAATTGTATCCAATTTCATTCAATATCAAGTTCATTATTCATTAATTATGTCCAACAAATTCATATCCAATTTCATTCAATAGGTAACTGTGCGTACAACCCATTGAGATGGCTAAATATAATGAAGCCAGATAACCGAAGATTGGCACGATGGGCCCTGTGCATCTAAGAAATTCAAATCATTCCACTTTGACTTTCATCCAAAATGTGTAAATCTGAATCAATGCTAATAGAGCAATGAAATGACATAGTCTTTTCAGGGAAAAAGAAAATAATACTTTAAATCTTCTCGTTTTTTTTTTAAGACTTTATAGTTTGGCCTGCTATTTGTATGCTGGAGAAAAAAATTCAGCAATTTTTAACAACATAACACCTTTTTAAAAATCTGGACACAAATAGTAGTGTTTAATTTAGTTTCATACCTCCTCTAGTTGACCTGAAATGGAAAACTTGATACCATGCGCAAAAAAAATCCGTTTACTTTCTTTGATAGCTTGGATACACTTACGCTTTTTTGATTTGGTTGAATTATGACAGCAGAAGCAGCCCCGAAAATTTGAACATAATACCCTCAGTCGTTTTTGGGATACTGCTGAGATGCCTTATTGGACATTAGCATTAACATAGTGCATTTTGATTTAATCTTAAGGCAACTTTTAGTTTTTAAACATAATGGGCAAATGGGAGGGTGGGCGTGGGAGGGGGATTAGCTGTTCTCCAATCACTTTTGACTATTAAAAAGGGCGCTAGCCACTCCAATTTCCGAAGTGGCCTGGCACTAGCCACTCCAATTTCCAAAGTGCCCTGGCACTAGCCACTCCTTCAATACGAAGTGCTCTGGTCTAAACAACAATAACAACAAAAATAATACATTATGCCCACATCGATCTTTACTATAAAAATGTCAAGCCTTCCAATTATTTTCGACTATTAAAAAGGAAACTAGGCCTTTCGATTTCCAACCGAATGAGCCCTTTTTGAAACGACAACGCTTTCTATAAAAACCTTATATGCCCATAGGGCATAAATTACAACCCTTACCCTAAGGGCTGTTAGGGTGGTTGTCATCCTCTAAGACCTAATTTCCATAACTTTCAACTAAGTTAAACAAAATGGCTATCTCAAAATTTTGCTTGGATGTGTTCGGGGAAATGGTGGGCGTGAGAGGGGCTTTAGTCGGTCTCCAATCACTTTCAACTTTTAAAAAAGGCACTAGCCCTTTCAATTTCCAATCAAATGAGCCCTTTTGAAGTTTCTACGATAACACTTTTAATAAAAATCTTATATTTCCCCAGGGCATAACTTACCACCCTTGCCCTGAAGGCTGGGGGGGGGGGGGGTGTTATTCTCAAAGACCTAATTTCCAGAACTTTCTAATACGTTGAACAAAATAGCTATCTGAAAATTTTGATTGGATGTGTTTGGAGGAATGGTGGGCTTGAGGTGGGGGATAGTTACCCTACAATCACTTTCTACTATTAAAAAGGACACCAGCCCTCTCAATTTCCAATTGAATGAGCCCCTTTTGAAGTTTTACAACAACTCTATCTATAAAAACCTTATGTGCCCCCAGGGCATAGCTTACAGCCTTTGCCCTTGGGCTCTGGGGTGTTTGTCATCCTTAAATACATAGTTTCCAAAACTTTCAACTACGTTGAACAAAATGGCTATCTCTAAACTTGTGATTGAATGTTTTTGGGGAAATAGTGGGCGTGAGAAGGGGGGTTAATTACTCTCCACTCACTTTCGACTATTAAAAAGGGCAATTTCAATTTCCAATCAAATGAGCCCTTTTTGAAATTTCTACAACAACTTTCTATATAAACCTTATATGCCCTCAGGGCATAAGTTATAACCCTTGCACTGAGAGCTCTGAGGGGATTATCATCCTAAAAGACCTAATTTCTAGAACTTTCAACCACGTTGAAGAAAATGGATATCTCAAAATTTGATTGGATGTGTTTGGGAACGTGAGAGGGGCGTTAGTCGCTCTCCAATCACTTTCAACTATTAAAAAAGGCGCTAGCCCTTTCAATTTCCAATCGAATGGACCCTTTTTCAAGTTTCTACGACAAAGATTTCAATAAAAACCTTATATGCCCCCAGGGCATAACTTATAACCCTTGCCCTGAGGGCTGTGAGGGGGGGGAGGGGTTGTCATCCTTAAAGACCCAATTTCCAAAACTTTCAACTACGTTGAATAAAATGGCTATCTAAAAATTTTGATTGGATGTGTTTGGGGAAAAGGTGGGCGTGAGAGGGGTTAGTTGCCCTCGAATCACTTTCGACTATTAAAAAGGGCACTAGTCCTTTGAATTTCCAATCGAATGAGCCCTTTTTCAAGTTTCTACGACAAAGATTTTAATAAAACCTTATATGCCACCAGGGCATAAATTATAACCCTTGCCCTGAAGACTGTGGAGGGAGTGTCCTACTCAAAGGTATAATTTCTTTAACTTTGACCTGCGTGGAACAAAATAGCTATCTAAAAATTTTTATTGGATGTGTTTGGGGAAATAGTGGGAAAGGAAGGGGTGCTAGTTGCCTTCCAATCACATTCGACTTTTAAAATGGGCACTAGTCATTTCAATTTCCAATCGAATGAGCCCTTTTTGAAGTTTCTACAGCAACGCGTTCTATAAAAACCTCATATGCCCCCAGGGCATAACTTATAACCCTTGCCCAGAAGACTGTGGAGGGAGTGTCCTGCTCAAAGGTTTCAACTACGTTGAACAAAATGGATATCTCAAAATTTTGATTGGATGTGTTCGGGAAAATGGTGGGCGTGAGAGGGGGTTAGTTGCCCTTCAATCACTTTCGACTATTAAAAGAGCACTAGCCCTTTCCATTTCCAATTGAATGAGCCCTTTTTGAAGTTTCTACAACATCGGTTTCTATAAAAACCTTATATGCCCCTAGGGCATAACTTACTACCCTTACCCTGAGGGAAGTGGGGTTGAGGGAGGGGTTGTCATCCTTAAAAACCTAATTTCGAAAACTTTCAACTACGTTGAATAAAATTGCTATAAAAAAATTTTGATTGGATGTATTTGGGGAAAAGGTGGGCGTGAGAGGGGGGTTAGTTGCCCTCAAATCACTTTCGACTATTAAAAAGGGCACTAGCCCTTTGAATTTCCAATCGAATGACCCGTTTTTGAAGTTTCTACGACAACACTTTCTATAAAAACCTGAAGGCTGTGGGGGAGTGTCCTCCTCAAAAACATAATTTCTATCTGGAAATCAGCTATGCTGAACAAAATGGGTATCTCAAAATTTTGATTGGATGTGTTTTGGGAAGATTGGGCGTGGAAGGAGTGTTAGTTGCCTTCCAATCACTTTCGACTATTAAAAAGGGCACACGCCTCTCCAATTTCCGATTGAATGAGTCCTTTTCGCAGTTTCTCCGACAACTTCTTCAATGCGAAGTGCCGTGCTCTAAAGGGGGAAAAACAAATAATACATTGTGCCAATATCATTCTTATATGCCCCCAGGGCATAACTTAAAACCATTGGCCTGAGGGTTGGGGGGAGTGCCCTACTCAAAAACATATTTTCTATCTGGCTATCAACTACGCTGAACAAAATGGATATCTCAAAAATTTGATTGGATGTGTTTGGAGGAATGATGGGTGTGGGGTGGGCTAGTTGCCCTTCAATCACTTTCGACTATTAAAAAGGGCACTAGCCACTCCAATTTCCAATTGAATGAGCGCTTTTCGAAGTTTCTACGACAACTCCTTCGATACGCAATGCCCTGGTATGGAAAAAAATACATTATTTATGCCCCCAGGGCGTAACTTACAACCTTTTCCCCTGGGGCTCTGGGGAGTTTGTCATCCTTAAATACATAATTTCAAGAACTTTCAAGTACGTTGAACAAAATGGCTATCTTTAAACTTTGGTTGACTGTGTTTGGGAAAGTGGTGGGCGTGAGAGGGGGGTTAATCGATCTCCACTCACTTTTGACTATTTAAAAGGGCAATTTCAATTTCTAATCAAATGAGCCCTTTTTGAAATTTCCACAACAACTTTCTATATAACCTTATATGCCCCCAGGGCATAACTTGCAACCCTTGCACCGAGGGCTCTGATGGGGTTATCATCCTTTAAAAACCTAATTTCCAGAACTTTCGACTACGTTGAACAAAATGGATATATCAAAATTTTGCTTGGATGTGTTTGGGGAAATGGTGGACGTGAGAGAGGGATTCGTTGCCCTTCAATAGCTTTCGACTATTAAAAGGGCACTAGCCCTTTCAATTTCCAATTGAATGAGCCCTTTTTGAAGTTTCTACAACATCGCTTTCTATAAAAACCTTATATGTCCCCAGGGCATAATTTACGACCCTTGCCCTGAGGGATGTGGGGGTGGAGGGGTTGTCATCCTTAAAGACCTAATTTCCAAAACTTTCAATTACTTTGAATAAATTGGCTATCTAATACTTTTAATTGGAAGTGTTTGGGGAAAAGATGGGCGTTAGAGGGGGGTTAGTTGCCCTCAAATCACTTTCGAGACTATTAAAAAGGGCACTAGCCCTTTAATTTCCAATCGAATGAGCCCTTTTTCAAGTTTCTACGACAAAGATTTCAATAAAAACTTATATGTCCCCAGGGCATAACTTATAACCCTTGCCCTGAAGACTGCGGGGGGAGTCTTCTAATCAAATTTATAGTTTTCTGAACTTTAACTGCGTGGAACAAAATGGCTATCTAAAAATTTTGATTGGATTTTTTTAGGGGCAATGGTGGGCTTGGAAGGGGTGTTAGTTGCCTTCCAATCACTTTGACTATTAAAAATGGCACTAGCCATTTCAATTTCCAATCAAATGAGCCCTTTTTGAAGTTTCTACGACAACGCGTTCTATAAAAACCTTATATTACCCTAGGGCATAACTTACAACCCTTGCCCTGAGGGCTGTGGAGGGGGGGGGGGGGGTTGTCATCCTCAAAGGCCTAATTTTCATTACTTTCAACTACGTTGAACAAGATGGCTATCTTAAAATTTTGATTGGATGTGTTTGGGAAAAAGGTGGGCGTGAGAGGGGGGTTAGTTGCCCTTCAATCACTTTCGACTATTAAAAAGGGCACTAGCCACTCCAATTTCCAATTGAATGAGCGCTTTTCGAAGTTTCTACGACAACTCCTTCGATACGCAGTGCCCTGGTATGGAAAAAAATACATCATTTATGCCCCCAGGGCATAACTTACAACCTTTGCCCTGGGGGCTCTGGGGAGTTTGTCATCCTTAAATACATAATTTCCAGAACTTTCAACTACGTTGAACAAAATGGCTATCTTTAAACTTTGGTTGAATGTGTTTGGGGAAGTGGTGGGCGTGAGAGGGGGATTAATCAATCTCCACTCACTTTCGACTATTTAAAAGGGCAATTTCAATTTCTAATCAAATGAGCCCTTTTTGAAATTTCCACAACAACTTTCTATATAAACCTAATATGGCCCCAGGGCATAACTTGCAACCCTTGCACCGAGGGCTCTGACGGGGTTATCATCCTTTAAAAACCTAATTTCCAGAACTTTCGACTACGTTGAACAAAATGGATATGTCAAAATTTTGCTTGGATGTGTTTGGGGAAATGGTGGACGTAAGAGAGGGATTAGTTGCCCTTCAATCACTTTCGACTATTAAAAGGGCACTAGCACTTTCAATTTCCAATTGAATGAGCCCTTTTTGAAGTTTCTACAACAAAGATTTCAATAAAACTTATATGCCCCCAGGGCATAATTTACGACCCTTGCCCTGAGGGATGTGGGGGTGGAGGGGTTGTCATCCTTAAAGACCTAATTTCCAAAACTTTCAATTACGTTGAATAAATTGGCTATCTAATAATTTTAATTGGAAGTGTTTGGGGAAAAGATGGGCGTTAGAGGGGGGTTAGTTGCCCTCAAATCACTTTCGAGACTATTAAAAAGGACACTAGCCCTTTGAATTTCCAATCGAATGAGCCCTTTTTCAAGTTTCTACGACAAAGATTTCAATAAAACTTATATGCCCCCAGGGCATAACTTATAACCCTTGCCCTGAAGACTGCGGGGGGAGTCTTCTAATCAAAGGTATAATTTCCTGAACTTTAAACTGCGTGGAACAAAATGGCTATTTAAAAATTTTGATTGGATTTTTTGGGGGCAATGGTGGGCTTGGAAGGGGTGTTAGTTGCCTTCCAATCACTTTTGACTATTAAAAATGGCACTAGCCATTTCAATTTTCAATTAAATGAGCCCTTTTTGAAGTTTCTACGACAACGCGTTCTATAAGAACCTTATATTACCCCAGGGCATAACTTACAACCCTTGCCCTGAGGGCTGTGGGGGGGGGCCGTCATCCTCAAAGGCCTAATTTTCATTACTTTCAACTACGTTGAACAAAATGGCTATCTTAAAATTTTGATTGGATGTGTTTGGGGAAAAGGTGGGCGTGAGAGGGGGCTTAGTTGCCCTCCAATCACTTTCGACTATTAAAAAGGGCACTAGCCCTTTGAATTTCCAATCGAATGACCGTTTTTTGAAGTTTCTACGACAACACTTTCTATAAAAACCTTATATGCCCCAAGGGCATAACTTACTACCCTTGCCCTGAGGGATGTGGGGGTGGAGGGGTTGTCATCCTTAAAGACCTAATTTCCAAAACTTTCAATTACGTTGAATAAATTGGCTATCTAATAATTTTAATTGGAAGTGTTTGGGGAAAAGATGGGCGTTAGAGGGGGGTTAGTTGCCCTCAAATCACTTTCGAGACTATTAAAAAGGACACTAGCCCTTTGAATTTCCAATCGAATGAGCCCTTTTTCAAGTTTCTACGACAAAGATTTCAATAAAACTTATATGCCCCCAGGGCATAACTTATAACCCTTGCCCTGAAGACTGCGGGGGGAGTCTTCTAATCAAAGGTATAATTTCCTGAACTTTAAACTGCGTGGAACAAAATGGCTACTTAAAAATTTTGATTGGATTTTTTGGGGGCAATGGTGGGCTTGGAAGGGGTGTTAGTTGCCTTCCAATCACTTTTGACTATTAAAAATGGCACTAGCCATTTCAATTTTCAATCAAGTGAGCCCTTTTTGAAGTTTCTACGACAACGCGTTCTATAAAAACCTTATATTACCCCAGGGCATAACTTACAACCCTTGCCCTGAGGGCTGTGGGGGGGGGGGGTGTCATCCTCAAAGGCCTAATTTTCATTACTTTCAACTACGTTGAACAAAATGGCTATCTTAAAATTTTGATTGGATGTGTTTGGGGAAAAGGTGGCCGTGAGAGGGGGCTTAGTTGCCCTCCAATCACTTTCGACTATGAAAAAGGGCACTAGCCCTTTGAATTTCCAATCGAATGACCGTTTTTTGAAGTTTCTACGACAACACTTTCTATAAAAACCTTATATGCCCCAAGGGCATAACTTACTACCCTTGCCCTGAGGACTGTGGGGGAGTGTCTTCCTCAAAAACATAATTACCATCTGGAAATCAACTACGCTGAACAAAATTGCTATCTCAAAATGTTGATTGGATGTGTTTTGGGAAATGATGGGCGTGAAAGGGGTGTTAGTTGCCTTCCATTCACTTTTGACTATTAAAAAGGGCACAATCCACTTCGATTTCCATTTGAATGAGCCCTTTTTGAAGTTTCTACGACAACTTCTTCGATACGAAGTGCCCTGGTCTAAGGGAAAAAAAAATAACAAATAATACATTGTGCCAACATACATTGTGCCTAAACTATTATATATTTATCCTATTTTATTTTGTTTCATTAGCATTAACCAAACTTGAATTCTTCGCGGTGCCCGCATAATGCAAATTTACCGATCAACCTTGTGCCAGGGCTGGCTTATCTGGCTGGTCCTTCCCTAGAGGATTATGCCTGCTACAATAAATTACGTTCGGCTTATGCTAGAATTGTTTATTTGCAATCTTGAATAAAGCGCAAGCTTTTAGAAAAGTTGTTCAATAGTGTGGCCCTGTCCCACACCATGTACATAGACCCATTTTGACATGTATTGCCATTGCAGAGCAGTAGTCATTGCAAATTTCATATTTTAAGTTTGCCAAGTACCTTCAAAGATTCAGGAGATCAGCATCTACGCTACACGGGCTATTGGTTCAAGCCACAGTTCATATAATTATCCAGTATGATCATTCTCTATCTCACCCATTATAAAAACCCGGACCGGGGTGCGAGTGCTCCGGAGAACGTTTTTGCAGATATAAACATAAGCGAAGTCAGATCTTTTCATGGGTAGACAAGTCAGACTGTGATCTAATCGGAAACAAGTGGAAACCCGCTATTACGAATAATGCACTTTGTTGGAAACAATCGGAAACAGACTAACACGCATTCCCGCTAATGCAGAAATAAGTGGGAGGAGCTTTTTGTTCGCACCGAGAACGAAGACCAGAAATGATCTGCGATAAGCCTACTGGATAATTATATGAACTGTGGTTCAAGCAGACAAAAAAGCCTCTAAAGTTCAAGTACCTTCTCCAAATCCAAATTTGGTTTGCAAACTCTCATGCTGCTCATCGTTTGGGGATAATGTAGCTCCTCCTCTCGGAGGATTTGCTGTTTTGCAGTTTAACAAACAGGTCGTCTATTCATCAATGGAAGATGTTCTTATTTAAGACGATCTTAGCTTTTTTTTTTACGCATTTGATGTTTCATTTCCTTTCTTTTTGTACACTCCATCGTATTTTTATACATTTGATGGGTAACAAAAGTTCGTTCATTTATTCATTTAGTTTTTTTAGTACTCCACTTAAATCTACCAGAGGGGTGTATTTTACGATGTTGTGATAGTAATTTATTACAATTAGTATAAGTTGTTATTATTGAGTTGTCGTGGCCTACCCAAAATTTTGGGGTAAATACTATTTGAAAATATTGGGGGAGGGGGTAAACGTACAAAAAAAAAAATTTGGGAAAGGGGCTAAATTTTGAACAAAAAACTCACTTTTTCAAGAATACAAAGTATACTCCTCCATATACTGTTGGTTCTCTGAAAGAAGAGGTTGAAGAGGAAGTCTCCCTGTTTTCTCCTTGTGAGTGTTTTGGTCCGAACCTGCATGAACTGTTAGTTTCTTTTATCATTATATATCATATTATTTTCACCATTTGTACAACTTATATCGTTGGATTATTATATAAATCGTTAATTTCATATATTTAGTTCTTATATCTTTCTATCGTGCTCTAAATATTATAATCCTGCATTCCTGCTATTGTTAACAAAGTGGTTATTTGATCAAATGCAAAATATTTGGCATTACATTGAAACACAATATTATTATGGCACAGTAAAATGTTAATTGGTATAGTGCTTCAAGCGAGAATGACGGCTTATTTCTATTATAGCTAAAATACATTCTTCTCGGAATACGTCTTTGGTAGATTTAGAAAGATCTTAATCTTAATACAAACCCCCAGAGCCATCTACGTACGCTCTATTGAAAGATTACCACAAAGATATGAGAGGAAACGTTGGTGCTTAGCACAAGTTTAATAATAAATCAAAACTGTACAGTTCTATTAGCTGTTAAACACGCGAGACAGACACTCGAGAAAAGCAAAGACCAAATGCCTATTACCCGGTATCTTCCTATCTGACGCTGTATAAACAAGGGGTTTCTCAATCCGGGAACTATATTTAAACTTTGGTTTTTAGGGGGGGGAGGTACCTAGGTTAGGTTACGCATTTAATATATGCTATGCTTTACCCCCACCCCCCCTAATTACAAATATATAGCCGAAATTTGTTTCTAAATTATTATATTTGTTTCCTATTTTGTTTTGTTTCATTAGCATTAACTAAACTTCAGTTCTCGCGTGTTTTACAGCTAAAAAACAGTACTATCAAAACTACTGTTGCCACTGACAGTATAGTGTTAACAACTAGAAATAATAATAAAAAAGCTTATTTTTCATAACTAGAATTTGAATTAAAGAGCTAAGCATATTTTGATGCAACATGACAGCTGACAGTTTGTAAAAGAAAACAGAGTTCTTTTATTTGCAAAAAATTCCTCTATTGATTATAAAATATTTTGAGCTGGGGTAGTATTCAGAACTAGACTAATCATGATATGTGCACATACATGTGTGTTTCGGTCTTTTGAACTTAAAAGAATGGCTCTTATAATTAACTCCATTATTTTGCTAGCTATATACAAGCAAGCCTTAAACATTTTTTTTACATCTTGAACGCTCAAAATCCTTTTTCTAGTGGAAATAAAACTAAAAATAAAAAGTTGTAAAGGGATTTCAGGGAATATTCACATTTCAGATGATCTTAGCTAGAATGACATTGTTTCTTCTTTTTCAAATATGCGCTTTCTTTTCATGATATTAATTGCCCTGTCGAATTAGAACGAATTAGAAAAAATATATATTTGGAAATTCTCTCCTCCTTTAAGGAAAATCCTCAAGGAGTCTGTCTACACTCAAGGTTTTGTCCAGCTTGCTCACTAGTGTCCGAATGAACCATTATATTGTTGCTCATATAATTGTATTGGCTATACAATCTTTACTTTCTTCTGTTATAGAAATCGATTGTCCTCTGTCTGTAATTCTAATATCTTTATAATTTCTTAGACCACACTGCTTTCTATTTACAAAACTTTTAAGGCTTCATTTAAATGAAGTGAGTTATATGTATTTGTTTATTTTGTGGTTGTTTGTTCTTTTTTTCTCTTGTGTGTTAGTTGTAGTTTTTTTTTTTAGATGGTGTTATTTTTAAAATGTTGTTTCTTTTTCCTTTTAAAGTTGTTTTTCCGTTGAAAAAGGCTCCCAGACGTGAATCCGAAATATTAATATTTTTTTAATTATTTAAAGTTTTTTTTATTTTTGTTTTCTGTTTTTGTTCCACTGCTTCATTTAAATTTGACCCGTTTTTTCCACCTTAAATTTTTTCTAATACATTTGTATTCGGTTTGGCTTTATGAAATGGGTGGGGTGTGTTTTATCCCCTGCAGATACTGATTGTATCCCAGAAAGCGCAGAAGATAGAAAATTCGAAATTGTTTCGTAGGACTCACCATGGCGAAATTAGGGGAGCTGTGTTTTTAACTGAAAAGGGAATTTTCGTGAAAATACTAGGTTTTGGCAGAGTAAAACCGTTTAAGCATATTTCGATATGACATTGGCAATGTTTTGCACTTATCTCTATCCAATTATCATGGGTATATCAACAGAAATGGTTATATGTTACATTAATATCCTTTACATAACGTGTTGCAGATTACTCAACTTTATCTTTTAATTAACTTCACACCTTTGACTTTGGTGCCCCCGAAAAAAAGGAAAAAGAAAGAGGAACAACCTTGCCAAAAATTGCAATATCCACCC
This sequence comes from Artemia sinica, assembly GCA_027921565.1. Taxonomy (NCBI): domain Eukaryota; kingdom Metazoa; phylum Arthropoda; class Branchiopoda; order Anostraca; family Artemiidae; genus Artemia; species Artemia sinica. The sequence continues at coordinate 20,240,007 of CM051275.1, forward strand.
AAACATACCAGAGAGTGCTCAGGCTTCAAACCCCTATCTATAAAAATGCAAAATTTAGTATCTTTTCCCAGAGAAATTATCATAAATGCCTGTTTACTTGTTGTGGCCCAATGGTCCTAAAGCATTGGGAGAAGGCTGTTTCAAGCAAACGTTGGAAGTTCTAGTTCCTTTTTTTAGTAGCAAAAGAGATGGTGCATTTTTAATATCTTCTTATTTTTCAGGGGGAGGGGGATTCTTCCTTGCCCCTCCCCCTGTCAGCATCCATATGGTACATACCAATAGAAATATTTGTTGTAAGAACTCACTTTGAATAAGAAGCAAACTTTCAAATGGGGATAAATCCATTTATTTAGACAGTGAAAAAACAGGTACCAAAGTCCAGATATTTTAATCACAGTATTTCTACTGAAGACGGTCGCTGTATATGTGACCGAAATATCTGGACTTTTGTACCTGTTTTTTCACTGTCTAAATAAATGGATTTATCCCATTTGAAAGTTTATTTATTCGTCTTAGAACGGCAGTGTGGTCTAAAAAAAACAACACCTAGATAAAAAAAATCACTTTGAATGCCATAAAAATGGTGACCCTATAGTTCATTTTGATATTTCAGACCCTCCCCCCAATCCTAAACTGATAAACAAACTTAAATATCCAAAACAGTTTTAAATGAGGGGGTGGACCCTCCCCCTTAACATCTAATCTTTTACCTCCCTTCATTAGGAAGAACATGCATGTATGTGAAAAGCAATGCATACTGGAAGCTGTTTTTCGTCATATGTGGTTTCTTCACATTTTCTCCCCTTCCTTAAATATTTCCGCTGGTAGGTCAGGTAGGCTGGTAGGTCAGGTCAATAGTGGCTCATTAGCCTGTACTATGATGTCGTATTCTATGTATTTACATGAATGTATGTATTAACGTTCACTGGAAACATATTCCAGTTACTACATATTGAATATTTGAATTTAGTCACTTGTAGCCTGACTCTGATGGTAGAGATAGATTTCCACCTAAAAGCTTGATAGCTTCGTTATTGGCGATTTCCCAAAAGTTTGAGATGTTGAATCTAGCATCAAATAACATATTACTATACAAGACCCAAAATACCTTCAGTGAGCCTATAACGTTATTGGCTATTTCCCAAGAGTGTGAGATGTTGAATGCAGCATCAAATAAAATATTACTGCAAAAGACCAAAAATACTTTCGGTGAGCCTATAACGCAAGCTTATTTTTGAGGGGGCATGTTCCAACTTCAGGATTCTCTACCCCCTCCGAGATTTTAAAACATAATTCTTTGGGGAGTATTTTCATTGAAAAGGTCTTTTTTGGTGTTTTTATTGAATGCCTTTTTTATATTTTAGTGAATGGATGCTACATGGTAAAAATCATCAACCTAGAACTTAGAAGGGAGCCCTTTAAATTTTAATTTGTGTGACGTTTGAATAGGAAATCCCTTGAATCTTCCAGAAACATGAGTGAAAATCTTTAAGCATTCATGTTTTAATAATGTGCCACTAATGCCACATTTACCATTGTAATAGTCAAAAATGACCACTGAGGAGGTGGTAAACAACGCCAGCATTTTTAGCTAGTCATAATAGTTCTTCTGTCTTCTGCTCTCAATCAATGCGATGACTTTTAGAAAAATACAATCTTTGCACTAAATCCATCAGATTCTTGTGCCTGCAGTTATAATTATATTGTTAATAAATCATCATTAATTATAATTCTCACGGTTTTTAGTTTTTAGTGAAGTTGTGCCCTCTCCACCAAATCCTTTCCCCCAAAAACGCTATTGCGTACCTAAGCCATGTTTTACATGCATGCATTTTACGGCAGAGACGAGGGGTTAACAACTAAGCATTTTGAGGGACACCTGGAGGCATGAGGCACAGAGGCACGCCGGAGGGTATTAAAAATGGACAGGGAAGGAAACTTATAAAATATTCCAAAGGGCGCAATATGTAAATATATACAGCTTGCTTGTTATTCGGTATCTGTCGAATATTTCAGCACCTTCAAAAGCGATCTTTTAAAACTTGGAAAAAATCATTTACGGGTTTATTTGGCAAGGAAAAGAACCCCCAAGACTGAAAACAACTGATATGTACCTAAAGAAGAAGAACGGAGGACTACAAGTTGTTGATATCCATGCAAAAACTAGGTAACCCTACGATGGCACGGATGGTGTCACTTTTTTCTATTACACATGCAGCGTTGCCACCAGCTCAAAAATAAAATTCCGATTTTTCTTTTAAAAAAATCCCAAATTTCAAAAAAAAATCCCGGAACACGGTTTTTAAGTTATACAACATAGGGCTGCGCGGTGATGACGTAAAAAGCAAGGTGCGAAATTCAAAGTACCGTGAAACGTGGTTTCTAGTTGTAACTAACAACTGATTGTCAATATTCCTAGTATTATTTTGACGTGAAAACGTTCTGGTGGATTAGTAGGATCTACGACAATATTTTAGGCCAAAACAATTCGCCAAAGTTCCGAAAAAAAGTGTCTACGCATCCACGTTTCATCGTTATTTGAATTTCCCGCCCAAGAATTGACGTCACGCTTCGCAGCCCTGTTCAATATGGCTTGGCCAGCGGTAAAAGTTGCCTTTTATCACGTCTTCACACGTCCCTTTCCCTTTTATCATACCTGCTTTTCTGTTTAGTGGCTGTGTCAAGACGCACCCTTGGATCCCGGATTCTTAATTGTACTAAAAAAAAGGAATCTGCTGCTTTGACACGAAAGAATCCGGAAGAAACACAGATCCCTTTTTCCCGAATGTACTTAGAATCCAACTTTCTTGGTATTAAACCCAGGCCTTTGGGTATTTGAAAAGAAAACTGTAAAGCAACAGTCAGAAAAACTGTTACTACCGAGTTATTAGTAAAAAGCGCTAAGTAAAGCAACCAACTAAAAAAAATAACTAGTTTCTCAGATATTTATTGGTACGTTTCAGTAATCATTTCGATAATCACAGCTCAAATGACAACCCTAAGAAACTGGACAAATGAGCTTCAGTAAATCAAACTAAGCTCGGTTAGCACAAGTATAAACACTAAGTCTTCTACTATTAAGTCTTCTACTGAGCATAACAAGCTTTCCGATGGTATTCATCGCTTCCGCTGCCCTAGATCTCGGAATGCATTCGAGACTCATAAAATTATATCAAGAACTCAAGCGATTGGGGGACGAGGGGCACACGCAATTGAGCTGGAAGGACCATCCCCGCCGTGAGTGGCCTCCTCGTCCGTAGGAGACATGGTTCAAGATTCTGTTCAGTTCTGTGCCCTCATGCACGTCGGTATTAAGGTTATTTTTGGTTTTTTGTTGATGGGTTGGTTGTATTTTGTTTTTTTTTTTGCTGATTAAGGTTGGTCGTAAAAAGGGCTGAAAAAAAGAAGAAGGAAAAAAGTGCCACCGCAAGAATGGGTTTCTTGTGAACAGAGGACGCCCAGTCGACGGGAGAGCAAATAGTTTTTTTTGTGTTAAAAAATTTTAAAGTTGTAAGAATAAGCCTTTTGGAAGACCACCTTTAAAATTCGAATTCGTATTAGTGAAAATTGAAGGATATGAATTTTAAGAAATTGAAGTAAAAATGCTACCGGAAAAGCGTCTCCTAGAGGGGGAAGGACACCCTGGAACGGGGGGAGCGATAGATATTTGGCAAGAAAAAAGTTAAAGGGTAGTGTGCCTTCATGTCCACTAATACATTGACTGGTATATTATATTTTTTTTTTTTGGGTGATATGATAATGTATAAAGTTGAAAGATTTATATGTTTTTGTATTAAAATATCACCGAGTAGAGAGGAGGAGGGGAGGGAAAAAAATAACAATTACCTCTGAAAAATGTTAAACAAAATTCCTTCTGTTGACACACAGAACATGGCGATGGTGGTGGTTATGGTCTTGAGGTCAGTTTTGGGTTTAGGTGCCATTTTTAACATGATGATTGCGATGCTGACGAGACATCAAAAAGTGGAACCCTTTCTTCTGGATAAATGAATTCAGCTTTGTGAAGATGTCTGAGTCAAAGCCAAAGACAATGTTGGTGCCGATTTCCATAGAAACGGGTTCTGCTGAATGCATGATATACAGGCTGGAGTCACAGTAACCCTCGTCTACCAATGCGGCAGTTAATGTGAAATCAGCATTCAGCCGGAACCACTGGCACAGAATTCCTATGTCGTCAGGGAACGGCATTGCCATATTCTGCGTGTCAACAGAGTGGCATCTTCGCCCAGACAAGTAGCCAAACTGTATGACCCGCCCAACTAATACTCTCTTTCCCCTGCCAACCGGTCTGTAAACGCACCATTCACCGATATGCAATTCCGATTTCAAACCGACCTCTGCATTGGTTTGTGGCGACTCACGTAGTCCTACTCGTCGGCCCTGGACCATCACCCGTTTTAATTGGTCACTACTCAGCTTCTCTGAGCTTTCCCTCAGAAGCCACAACAGCGTGGATTTTTTTTATTGGTGTTATGGAGCCGTCAGAAGTCTTGACAAGACAAAACCTAGAATTATTCATGTTCGTCACAGGCTCACTAACCCAATTTTTCTCAACTTGGTGTTTCACACAGTGAGCAATCACTGGCAAATCTTCAAAGATGCCGTCACTTTCCGAGCCCGATTCAGTGTCAGTCGCGGAAGCCTTTTCCTGCTTATCGGACAGAGTATTTTCCTCTGAGTCATCGTCTGAGTCACTGTCGTGAAGTACAGAAAGACGAACATTCGTTACTTGGTGACCGAAAGCAGAAAGTACGTCGTTGGGTATCAAGGCTTTCATTATTCGATGGCTTTCAATACGAGCTCGCCCTACCTCGAGCTTGATTTCATCGTCCCCGGGCAAAGAAAAATCGGAACTGACAGACACAACACCAATGGATCTAACTCGCTTGGCCTTGGGCAAGGACAACTGTTCATTAGAATATTGAGCTTCAAAATCCGTTATACTTTCATATCGACGAATTCGATGTAGAAGTTGGAGGAACGAAAAGTTTATTACAGTACTGTAAGTGCTGGTTTGAGACCGCATCTTCCTAAAAAAATCTTCTCACGGTTGGCTATTCATTTCGGAGAGTTTGAAAAGACGTTCGAGCCCAAGCCGTTTGAATCGACGAATGAGAAGCACTAGGGAATGCACATTTATCTCTAGGCAATGGTAAAGGTTTGTGGTAATAAAATTCTCGTTCAAAGCATAATTTTCACTTTTTAGGACCCAGGATCTCCAATGTCGAACGCAGTAAACAACACGACCAAGTAAAGATAACCTCTCAAGAGGAGAAAGTTTGCCGTCGTAAAAAACGCGCCGTACGCTTTCCATAAGCCAAAGATAAAACTGTGTTCTTTCGCTTCCAGGAACACGCTGTTTCAGGTGTGCCGGAGGCACGAAGGAAGGACACCTGCGACGGTCGGTTATTAGCCCCTCGGGCAGAGAGCCAAGCGCTTTTGCTGAACACAGCTTAGACTGGAATGACTTGATTTTTCGTTTATTGTTTTTTCAAATTAATGAAGAAAACTTTTTCCACAAAACAAGTTTTTCAAAGAAAAGTAAAGAACTCCATTAAGCCAAAAATGAGCAAAAATAAAATCAAATAATCTACCAAGCCTGAAACTACCACAAATCAGCATCGATAAATAAATGAAACCCAAAACGAACAAAAATTACAATAAATAACCGAGTCAAACTCAAAACGAGCATAAATTAACAAGAGTAGGGCTTAAAACCCATATGCCTTCCCAAGGCCAGAACATAATTTGCACTTTACTGAAAAAATATGAATGTTTTTACTTTTATAACTTTAATAAATCCAACAATATTAACATTTTGATGACTAAATATCGGTATATGTATATTAAACTGACAATGCACATTCATTTGTATATTTTTCAGTAAAGTGCAAATTATGTTCTGGCCTTGGGAAGGCATAGGGGCTTTGAGCCCTACTCATGTTAATTTCTGCTCGTTTTGAGTTTGACTCGGTTATTTGTTGTAATTTCCGTTTATTATTATTATTATCATAATAATAATAAGACACTGGAGCCATATGGCCTTTACTATAGGCAACGCTATAGCATTGCCTCTGATAGCTTGGATAAACATACCCTGTTTTGATTTGTTTTTTAAGCAAAATGGGCAAATGAGAGGGTGGGCGTGGAAGGGGGACTAGTTGCCCTCCAATCACTTTCGACAGTTAAAAAAGGCCATTAGCCTTTTCTATTTTCGATCGAATGAACCCCTTTCAAAGTTCCTGTGACAACTCCTTCGATACGAAGTGCCCTAGTCTTAAAAAAAAAAAAAAAAAAAAAAAAAAAAAAAAAAAAAAAAAAATACATTGTACCCACTTCGATCTTTACTATAAAAATATCAAGCCTTCCAATCACTTTCGAATATTAAAAAGGGAACTCGCCGTTTCAATTTCCAATCCAATGAGCCCTTTTTAGTTTCTACGACAACGCTTTCTATAAACACCTTATATGCCCCAGGGCATAACTTGCAACCCTTGCCCTGAGGGCTGTGAGAAGGTTGTCATCCTCAAAGACATAATTTCTGGACCTTCAACTACGTTGAACAAAATGGTTATCTTAAAATTTTGATTGGATGTGTTTGGAGAAATGGTGGGCGTGAGAGGGGCGCTAGTTGCTCTCCAATCACTTTCAACTATTAAAAAGGCACCAACCCTTTCAATTTTCAATCGAATGAGCCCTTTTGAAGTTTCTACGACAACGCTTTCAATAAAAACCTTATATGCCCCCAGGGCATAACTTAAAACCCTTGCCCTGAGGGCCGGAGGGGGGGGGGGGGGGTTGTCATCCTCAAAGACCTAATTTCCAGTGCTTTCAACTACTTTGAAGAAAATTGCTATCTCAAAATTTTGATTGGATGTGTTTGGGGAAATAGAGGGCGTAAGAGGGGGTTAGTTGCCCTCCAATTACTTCCGACTATTAAAAAGAGCACTAGCCCTTGCAATTTCTAATTGAAAGAGCCCTTTTTGAAGTTTCTACGACATCACTTTCTATAAAGACATTATATGTCCCAGGGTATAACTTACAACCTTTGCCCTGAGGGCTGCGAGAAGGTTGTCATCCTCAAAGATATAATTACCGGACCTTTCAACTACGTTGAACAAAATGGTTATCTAAAAATTTTGATTGGATGTGTTTGGGGAAATGGTTGGTGTCAGAGGGGGGTTACATGCCCTCCAATCACTTTCGACTATTAAAAAGGGCACTAGCTGTTTCAATTCCCAATCGAATGATCCCTTTTTGAATTTTCTACGAGAACGCTTTAAAAAAAAACCTTATATGCCCCCAGGACAAAACTTACAAGTTGCCCTGAGGGCTGTGGGGGGATTGTCATCCTCAAAAACATAATTTCCGGACTTTTTAATTACGTCGAAGAAAATAGCTTTCTCAAAATTTTGATTGGATGTGTTTGGGTAAATGGTGGGTGTTAGTTATCCTCCAATCACTTTCGACTATTAAAACGGGCACAGGCACTTCCAATTTCCAATCAAATGAGCCCTTTTTGAAGTTTCTACCATCACTATCTATAAAAACCATATATTCCCCCAGGGCATAACTTACAACTCTTGTCCAGAGGGCTCTGAGGGGGTTATCATCCTCAAAGACCTAATTTCTAAAACTTTTAATTATGTTGAAGAAAATGACTATCTAAAAATTTTGATTGGATGTGTTTGGGGAAAAGGTGGGCGTGAGAGGGGGGTTAATTGCCCTCAAATCAATTTCGACTATTAAAAAGAACACTAGCCCTTTGAATTTCCTATTGAATGAGCCCTTTTTCAAGTTTCTACGGCAAAGCTTTCAATAAAAACCTTATATACCCCCAGGGCATGACTTACAACTCTTACCATGAGGGCTGTGGGGGGTGTGTCATCCTCAAAGATATGATTTCCGGACCTTTCAACTACTTTGAACAAAATGGCTATCTCAAAATTTTGATTGGATGTATTTGGATAAATGGTGGGCGTGGAAGGGGTGTTAGTTACCTTCCAATCACTTTCGACTATTAAAAAGGGCACTAGCCATTTCTATTTCCAGTCAAATGAGCCCTTTTTGAAGTTTCTACGACAACGCTTTCTGTAAAAACCTTATATGCCCTCAGGGCATAACTTACAGTCCTTGCTCTGAGGGCTGTGGGGGGGATGTCATCCTCAAAGACCTAATTTCCAGAACTTTCAACTGCGTTGAACAAAATGGCTATCTCAAAATTTTGATTGGATGTGTTTGGGGAAAAAGTGGGCGTGAGAGGGGTGTTAGTTGTCGTCCAATCACTTTCAACTACTAAAAACGCACTAGCCCTTTGAATTTTCAATCGAATGAGCCTTTTTTGAAGTTTCTACGACAACGCTTTCTATAAAAACCTTATATTCCCCCCAGGCATAACTTACAACCCTTTCCCTGAAGGCTGTGGGGAAGTGTCCTCCTCAAAAACAGAATGTTTATCTTGAAATGAACTACGCTAAACAAAATAACTTACAACCTTTGCCCTGAGGGCTGCGAGAAGGTTGTCATCCTCAAAGATATAATTACCGGACCTTTCAACTGCGTTGAACAAAATGGTTATCTCAAAATTTTGATTGGTTGTGTTTGGGGAAATGGTGGGCGTCGAAGGGGTGCTAGTTGCCTTCCAAAGACTGTCGACTATTAAAAGGCGCACAAGCCACTCCAATTTCCAATCGAATGAGCCCTTTTCGAAGTTTCTACGACAACTCCTTAGATACGAAGTGCCCTGGTCTAAAGAAATAAAACACTGTGCCAACATTGTTATTTACTTAAGCAGCGCGATTGCGCTGCCTATGATGATTGTAACTAGTGCCTTAGCTAATCATTGGGACCTATAGGAGTTAATCAACTTTTTGAAACAAGTCATTTAGTTATCTTACAGAAATGGACCAAAAGTTGGAATATTTGTATTAACAGAGCATATAGTATTAGACTGCTAATAAGATATATTTTTTGGTCTCATAAACTGGATGTTTATCGAGATTCCACCTAAAAATTTACTGCAGCTTGTAAACGGGGCTCCCTCCCGTCCTTGCAGACTGACAACCCTGAACTTTCAAAGTCGGTCATTATTTAATGAAAAATGACTTACCTTCTCATTAATTATTTAGTTTAGTTTCGGTATTGGTCATGAGACATCTCGGGCAGGGGCGCAGGTTTTGGTTTAATTTAGCTTATGTGTCAGCATTTGTCAGCAAACTAGACGATTTTGTCGGTATATTTTTCATATCTCCCCGAACTCAAACCCAAGCTGCGCTCCTGACCTTGGAGCCATCCCCATTTTAAGGGTAATCGCTCGGTACTTTTTTGTGTCATTTTGTGGCCTGCCTCGTGGACAAAGCCTATTTAAAATAATAATGATGAAGAAATGTCTTTGCAATGTTTGCTTTCAAATCTAAAATTTTCCAAAAATGTTACGATGCGGATGACAGTTGGATAAAAATGGGATAGGGCGGGGGGGGGGGGGGGAGGGTAAGGCCGTGTTTATGGGAAGTTTTAGTGGGTTTAAACACCGCTCCCATCCGAAATGTTTGTCCAACTCGTAAAAACATAATAAAAATACATAAAAAACATTTTTGATGCACTTTTGACTTTTTTTTGTAATCCCCCGAACGAGAATCCTGGATATGGCCCTGGAGCGGGGTAATTCAAATTAGCCAACTGCTTACGGTGATGTCGTTCGAGGTCAATTGTTTCCTCTCCAAAAATGTCCTGCTTGTATGCTTGCGTATAGGATTTAATTTAGATATTTTCCTCTAGCATGGCTGCACAATTTATCCTCGTGTACATAAAAGGAATGCCAATATTTATTCTGAAGTCAAACGAACAAGAAAGAAGAATTTTAATTTTTCATGAAGTTAAAAAATGAATCCATCATGCCATTGCCTAAGCCAGCTTCGTAATCTGTCCTAATATCTTATGGTAATCAAGTCGTTATTATTCATTCAGACGGAGCGAGTGTTTGTATTTCTACACCTTATAGGTTACCATTTTGACATTTCGTTAATCAATCTTCAGTCTATTGAATTTTAATGGTTTTGTAGCACCTTCTTGGTGAAAACAAATGCCATCTCTGTGTCTTTAGTAATTGATTTTTCAAGGAATATGGTGATTGAATTCGATTTCAAATTTAGTTGTTTACGCATTAGATAACATACTAAATCAAATATAAGATAACTCACACTCTAACTGATGCCTGTTAATCATGCAACAAATCTTCTTTTTCGGGAATTAATATCAGGAGGATTATAATGTCTAAAGTTGATTTAATAAACTATAATAAAAAAGAGCTATTAGCGATAAGATTTATCCACACATAAAGCATCGCAAGCGATGGATTGCTGAATGTAATATCTGGTTTGCTTATCAGAATATAGTGATATTTATTCAAAATCATCTGAAATATTTAATTATTAAACTTAAATATTGATCGTAAATACTTTACAGGTATTGGATTTTGAGGATGCATTTGATTTTACTAAAAATTAAATCTTATTCTTAAGATTGGTTCGTTTGAAGCTAATGCAACCAACCACAGACGTCTTCAAAGATTTAGGAAAACCTGGGGACTCTATTTTTAATGAATAATACCCTTATGTTAAGTTATATAGCATTACGCTTAAGTGGCATCAAGTTTAAAAATAAAGAACGTGAGTGGAAAACGAGCGCCAAAAAAAATCATCACGGAGCTCTAGAAACTATAACTCTTTTTTATTTCTATAGCAAAAGACAATCATAGCCTTAATTCTAAGCTATGCATTAAAATGGTTACTAGAAAATAATTCAAGGTTAAATACTTTAAATTATTTGTTAATTGACTTACCTACAGTAAATTTTAAGCTTTAATATCGCTCCTTAGTTTTAGTTGAAAAAACTTCCTCTTTTAAATTATCGTCTGATCATTATTAAAATCATGCCAAGGAATACTCCCCCCTCCGCCCGTGTAAAATTTTCACTAAAAACATTTCCCACAGAAAATTCTCCCAATGGGAAATCTCCCCTCCAAACTAAACCTGTATATTTCCCAATAACAAATGCTATAGTCAGTGATCACAATACTGATCACTATGCTTGAGGAATGACGAACACTATTCTGGACGTTATTATTGAAGACTCTTGGGGAAGAAACAGCTCCATGCCTGGAACCTTCACAAACATCGACACATTTGCCACGGGTCTAGCCCTTCCCAGAACATTCCCCCCGTATAGCCATTTTGTATATGAGCCTTAGGGCAAATACAGAATTAGCTCTAAGGAAGGGGCGATGGGATTGGAGTTAGAAATTGATATTTAATCTCTCTTGATTCCTGGGAGTATTTCTGGTCTACGCTGTTATTATTAAAATAAAGAGTAACATTAAACCCTAAAATTAGCAGGATTTTTTCTGTGTCGGAGAGGGGCTGCCCCTTCCTCATCCCCAACCTCCCCCTCGTAGTCGTAGAAACTTTGGAGACTAGTCATTCAAACGAAAATTGAGAGCTCGAGTCCTTTTTAAGAGTCAGAAGCGACTGGAGACCATCTAGCCCCTGTCCTAAAACTGTTTTGATATCGGGTGCTTTTTTCACCCTTAGGATATCTGATCGACATTTTGAGGTTTCTATAATGTACTTACTCTGTGGCTGTTCAATTGTACGTTTTTGGGGGTTTTCCGGGGGGGGGGGCATCGGCTCCCGTTTGCCACACAGTACGGAAGGACTGTATTTATCAGGGGGCAGAATAAAGCGAATTTTCAGCTCGAGTACATGTCTCGCAGAGCACTAATGACACACATATTCACTTGTTGTTTTGCTCAAAAACAAAAGCATGGCGGCATGCGCCAGTGAGTCGAACGCCCAGCGAACACCATGTGCAGCCAGAACAAGCCATATCACTGCTATTCTCTGCATCGACTAAAACATTCACCACCACTACGAGAACGTTCGAACAGCTTAGCCAGAGTTACCCTGGCTAAGTGATTTTGATCACTTGGACCTTTAAGTGAGCTATAATAGACTTCATAAATTATTTAGATATTGTTTCGCCTCCAATTTGTCCAATTTGTTTGAAAGAAATATCAGATGTCCAAGTAACTAGTCACGAACTATAGCTGACTTCACTGTAGTCAAGTCAAGTACCGTACCGTAGCAGCAAAAAAAAAGGAAAAAAAAAGAAAAATGGGAAAAGAAGAAGAAGAAAAAAAGGGAACACATAGTCGCACAAAATTAGTCGAAACTAGAATTTCTCCTTCTTTCTTTTTCTTTTAGATTTCTTTCCAATTTTAATTTGAAATGAGTAGTTTTCTGGGTTCATTCTGAAGGGGATAGCTGCTTGTTTTGAGAATGTACTACTTTACATTAAGTACATTAACTCAGGGGCGGATCCAGGATTTTTTTTAGAGGGGGGCAAAATAGGTTGATCCGATAAACTTGCGTTAGGAGCAAGTTTAATTAACGCAAACTTGGGTTAATTAAGTAAATTACACTATTTTAGACTACGCTAGGGGGGGGGGGGCACCCCCCTCTCCCCCTGGATCCGCCACTGCATTAACTTTGAGTATATCAATGAGCATGAATAAGTGCGAATGAGACAAGAGTTCTGAGAAATAATTTTATTTGAAGTTTTTATTTCGCTAGAAGTTTTCTATCATCATCAAACAGTTCGTGGTAACGAACTGTAAGTAAGGAGCGACCCGGCTCAATGGTAACCGAAACTCTAGAAAACGGTATTTTGATACAAATAGATACATAAAAGAATCAAATTTTAATGCTGATTTCAAATATATAAGTTTCATCAAGTTTAATCCTTTCCATCAAAAGTTAGGCGCCTGAGAAAATTTGGCTGATTTTCGAAAAAGGGGGGAAAGACCCCCTAAAAGTCATAGAACCTTAATGAAAATCACACCATCATATTCCGCGTATCAGAGAACCCTACTGTAGAGGTTTCAAGCTCCCATCTACAAAAATGTGGAATTTTGCATTTTTTGCCAGAAGAAAGATCACGGGTGCGTGTTTATTTGTTTTTTTTTTTTTTTTTTTTTTTCCCAGGGGTGATCGTATCGAACCAGTTGTCCTAGAATATCGTGGAAGGGCTCATTGGAATGGAAATTGAAAGTTCTAGTGCCCTTTTTAAGTGACCAAAAAAAATGGAGGGCAACTAGGCCCCCTCCCACGCTCATTTTTTTCCCAAAGTCACCTGATCAAAATTTTGAGATAGCCATTTTGTTCAGCATGTTCGAAAATATTATAAGTATGTCTTTTAGGATGACTTATTCCCCCGAACCTCCCGGGGGGAGGGCTGAAAGTTATGAACTTTACCCAATGTTAACATATAGTATTGGTTATTTGGAAGTATACAGACGTTTTCAGGGGAGATTTTTCCTGGTAGTGGGGGGGAGGGGGGGGGGGGTCAGGGGTTATGTGGGAGGAGTCTTTCCATGAAGGAAGTTTTCATGGGGGAAGGGACATTGCTATGAAGGGGACGCCAGACTTCCCAGCATTATTTAAAAAAAGATCATAAATTTAGTATAAAAAAACAAGTATTTCAACTGCAACAGCAGCAACATCGAAACTTTAAACGAACAGAAAATATTACATATATAATTGGGTTCACCCCGTAGTCAATGCCTCGCTCTTTAAGCCAAAGATTTTTTAGTACTTTCATAAGAGCTATTTATTCTAATTAACGGCCTTTGTGATTAAGCGGTCATTTCTAAAGAATTGGAACAAGATTTGAACTTTCGCCTAAAGAGCAAGGTATTGACTAGGGGGCGAACCCCCTAATAAATGTATTAAAAATATATGAATATAGAAGTTCGTTACGTAAGTTAATTCGTAAGTTACGTATATTTATTACTAATAAAAACGTTCGTAATAAAATTAAACAAGTTTCGAGAAAGCCATTTAACTAAATAAAAGTAAATTAATATGAAAATTTTGTTTTAATTATTCATGTACGGTGAGCCAAAATCAAAACCTGCATTTATTCAAAAACGTTCAAAAATTAAATAAAAAAACAAGTTTTTAAACTGAAAGTAAGGAGCGACATTAAAACTTAAAACGAACAGAAATTATTCTGTATATGAAAGAGACTGTCCCCTCCTCAACGCCTCGCTCTTTGCGCTAAAGTTTGACTCTGTCTCACAACTTTATTTTTTAAAACAATAAAAAACTTTAGCGTAAAGAGCGAGGCGTTGAGGAGGGGACAGTCTCTTTCATATACAGAATAATTTCTGTTCGTTTTGAGTTTTAATGTCGCTCCTTACTTTCAGTTTAAAAAACTTGTTTTTTTTATTTAATTTCGTAAAAGAGTGCAGAAAAGAGTGATCTTAGCTAAAAATTTGCAAAGAGTGTAATTCCTGTCTGTCGAGGGAAATGGTGCAATGAGGTAAAAGAGAGTGCAGAAACTGCGAAAATGTGCAAGGCGGTAACCCTTCCCTAAGCCTTGCTGAAAACTGAACTGGTATAGGTGGCATGGCCAAAACGTTTATACCTTAATTCGTCGATAAGTTTCAGCTCCAAAAGCTTGCAAAGGGTAGTAGACACGGTTATAGGGAGGAACTAAGAACACTGACTTGTCGACTTTTCTTAGTTGAGAATAGGTATCAAGTCACCAATGCAAAAAGACGATGGAACAACTCCATGCTTGAAAACTATCCGCATTAAAAGAGCAAGACGGTGCCTAAATTGGATTCCTTCGTTCTTTAAATACAGAGCGTATTAATCCTTTATTTATCCCGCAAGAAGCTTTCCACTCTATGTGCTTAACGCTATACCCAATAACCAGGGGCGTCGTTTAGGGGAGGGGGGGGGTAAGGGGGCAGTTGACCCTCCAATAATGCGGAGGAAAATTATTATATATTCCATGCCCTTGCCTATCCGGATATGGACCAAACTTGCCCCCCCCCCTCCTAATTAAAATTTTTGGAGATTCGCCCCTGTCAATAACAGAGAGGTAACAATAAAACCAATAGACTATCTCCATGTAAAACAAAATTTCAAGCTGTTCTTCATAATTATTTTTCAATTTGGCATCCGGGGAAGAAAACTCAGCTTTATACAGCGTGAACCATTGAAACAGCGGAGTACCCCCTGCTGAAATATTGTTAGCAGAATAGGCTGCTGAACGGGAAATTATTTTCCACACTAGATTCGGGTCTTTTTTACTTTTTTTCAGATGACTCATTAATTATATCTTTCGTACGCTGAGAAAGGGTATATTTGATCTTTACCTTAATGCAGATTTAATCCGATCTACTGCACCACATCTCGGGCGACCGCACTCTTTCCAAATGTGGAACCGCAAATTAAATTTATTACATGCTTCCATTAAAACCAAATTATGTGACCTTTTACGGATAGTACCGAGACCGAAACGGGTCAATGAGCAGTGGGGGCATTTCAGGTTCTGAGAGACCAATACGAAATTAAAATGGGATTTCCGTGAGTCCCATAGGGGTTGTACAAATGTACCTCTTAACCCCTCGCACCTGATTCTAGTGGACGGCTGGCAAGATTACGAGTGCATACCCTGTTTCGTCACGCAGCACACTATCACGCTTTAAATAGGTTCGCAGTATTTCTCTGACGTCACAGCATCCATAGGGAAAATAGTATTGGATTTCTACCGCAGCCCTCTGACATCAAGGCAGCCATAGGGAAATTAACATTGGATTTTATTGTTGGTTGTTAGTAGTGGGGGCCCTGAGACTTCAAAAACAGCCATAGGGACAACTCTTTTCTTTCGATTGTTCAACAGCTCACGAATGTTTAACGGTGATTTCCTCTTTTGGCAACTAGGTTTCGCAATTTTAGGCGAAATTCCCACCCAGGCAAGATTTGGCACGACCATGTGCCACAATTTTAGGCGGAATTCCCAGGTGTTTCAACTACTTGGAATGTGGTCCGTATATTAAACGAGTTTTAATAACAACTGAAGCTCCTAACCCCTCACCCCTGTTTCAAGCAAATGCCCTGCCCAGTTTCAAGCACATACCGTCGCTTTTCCCATAGGCACTTCAAGCACATGCCCTCCCTTTTTCCATAGGATTTCAAGCACATGCCCTCCTATTTTCTCATAGGATTTCAAGCACATGCCCTCTGACGTCACGGTACACACCTGTATAATACGGTCAGCTGTTTATAGGCGATCTTCCGCCCTTGGCAAAGGTTCAAAGGTTATGTTAGTTGAATTATATGACAGTCCTCTGACTTCATGTCGCATCCCTCCGTTTGAAGCGTATGTTACACCAGACGACACACCATCGCCTTTAAATAGTCGCTTTTGTCTTAATCTCTAAGTCTTTTCGTCTGGGCGGGATTATGGTTGTCCCAGTGGCCTGTCTTAATCGGATTTTATGTCTGAATCTATGTATTTGTATGTGTTCTTGTCTCTCTCACTCTCTAAGCCTGTGTTTCTGGGCGAATGTTTGCTTGTCCCAGTGCCTTTCTTTGTTGGTTTTTATGCCTGAATCTATGCATTAGTATGTGTTTTTGTCTCTCAGACTCTCTAAGCCTGTGTGTTCTGGGCGGATATTGTTTGTCTCAGTGTATTTCTTTGTCAGTTTTTATGTCTAAATCTATGTATTTGTATGTGTTTTTGTCTCTCTCACTCTCTTTACCTGTGTTTGTGTGTGTTGATATGTGTTTTTTTTGTGTGTATGTGTTTTTCTGTGTGTGCGTGTGGTGGTGTGTTTTGGTGAGTATGTGTGTGTGTGTTTTTGCGTGTGTGTGTTCGAGTGCGTGTATTTATGTGTGTTTTTTTTTGTGTGTGTGTTCGTGTTTTAGTGTGTGGGTTTTTGTTTGTGTGTGTTTTTGTGTGTGTGTGTGTTTTGTGTGTGTGTGTTTTTAAGTGTGTGTGTTTTGTGTGTGTCTGTGTTTTTGTGTGGTTGTGTTTTTCTGTTTGTGTGTTTTTGTGTGTGTTTGTGTGTGTGTGTGTTTGTGTGTGTGTGTTTTTTTTGTGTGTGTGTGTTTGTGTGTGTATGTGTGTTTTTGTGTGTGTGTTTGCATGTTTGTGTTTTTATGTGTGTACGTTTTTGTGCTTGTGTGTTGTTTGTGTGTTTGTGTTTTTGTGTGTGTGTTTCTGTGTGTGTTTTGTTGTGGTGTGTTCTGTGTGTATGTGTGTTTGTGTGTGTGTGTGTGTGTTTTTGTTTTGTGTGTGTGTTTTTTGTGCGTGTGTCTTTTGTGTGTTTTTTGTGTGTGTGTGTGTTTTTTGTTTTTTTTTTGCGTATGTGTTTGGTGTGTTGTGTTTGTGTGTGTTTTTGTGTGTGTGTGTGTGTGCCTGTGTTTGTGTGTGGTCTTGTGTTGTGTGTTTTTGTTTGTGTGTGTGTGTGTGTGCGTTTTGTTTGTGTATGTGTGTGCTTTTGTGTTTGGTGTTTGGTTTTTGTGGTGTGTTTTTGTGTGTGTGTTTTTTTGTGTGTTTGTGTTTTTTTGTGTGTGTGTGTTGTGTGTGTTTGTGTGTGTGTGTGTTTGTGTGTGTGTGTGGTGTGTGTGTGTTTTGTGTGTGTGTGTGGCGTGTTTTTTTTTGTGTGTGTGGTGTTTGTGTGTGTTTTTGTGTTTTGTGTGTTGTGTGTCTGTTTTTTGTGTGTTGGTTTGTTATGTTTTTGTCTGTCACACTCTTGCTGTGTGTCTGGGTATTTGTTTGTCTAGTGCTTTCTTTTGTCAATTTTTTGTTTCTTGTATTTGTATGTGTTTTTGTTTCTCACTTTTTTTGTGTTTGTGTGTGTTGATATGTGTTTTTTTGTGTGTGTGTTTTTGTGGTGTTGTGCGTGTGTGTGTGTTTTTGTGAGTTGTGTGTTGTGTTTTGCGTGTTTGTGTTGGTGTGTTTTTTGTGTGTTTTTTTTTTGTGTGTTTTTGTGTGTGTTTGTGGTTTGTGTGTGGGTTGTTTTTGTTTGTGTGTGTTTTTTGTGTGTTGTGTTTTTGTGTGTGTGTGTTTTTTTTGTGTTGTGTTTTTTGCGTGTTGTTTTGTGTTTGTGTTTTTTTTGTGTGGTTGTGTTTTTTTGTTTGTGTTGTTTTTTGTTGTGTGTTTTTGTGTTGTGTGTGTGTTTGTGTGTGTTGTTATTTTTGTGTGTGTGTTTTTGTGTGTGTGTTGTGTGTTTGTGTGTGTTTGTGTTTTTTGTGTGTGTGTTTGTGTTTGTGTTTTTTGTGTGTTGTTTTGTGTTTGTGTGTTTGTTGTTTTTTGTGTGTGTGTGTTTTGTGTGTGTGTGTTTTTGTGTGTGTGTGCTCTGTGTGTATGTGTGTTTTTGTGTGTGTGTTTGTGTGTGTGTATGTGTGTGTTTTTGTGCGTGTGTACTTTTGTGTGTTTTTTTTGTGGTTGTGTTGTTTTTTTTGTTTTTTTTTGCGTATGTGTTTGACTGTGCGTGTGTTTGTGTGTTTTTTTGTGTGTGTGGGTGCGTGTGTGTGTGTGTGTGCCTGTGTTTGTGTGTGTGTCTCTTTGCGTGTGTGTGTGTGTGCGTTTTTGTTTGTGTATGTGTGTGCTTTTGTGTGTGTGTGTCTTTTTGTTTGTGTTTGGTTTTTGTGCGTGTGTTTTTTGTGTGTGTTTTTTTGTGTGTGTGTGTTTGTGTGTGTGTGTGTTTGTGTGTGTGTGTGTTTTTTTTGTGTGTGTGTTTGTGTGTGTTTTTTTTGTGTGTGTTTTAGTGTGTTGTTTGTGTCTGTTTTTTTGTGTGTAAGTGTGTTTCAAGCGTTAGAAAACGCTTACAATGAGGATTACGGGGTGTCGTAGGGGTATTAGAGAGTAGTTATAGTGTGATAATGTGGCGCGAATTGCTTGCGAAAACTCTAATGAATGTGTTGAAGTAAAACTTTTTGCAAAAAATGTCTGAAATGTGTTTTGAGGGAGATGGGGCGATGTCAGAGGGTGTCACAGAGCAGTAATAGTGTGGCGTTGTGGGATGAAATACTTGGAGTATCAAACACTAGAAAAGACAGGGGGACATCTCTGCTTTCATAATATAATGTTTGAAGCGATCTTTAGCTTATTTTCGGATCAAAATGGTTGAAAATGGCCTGCGGGTGGGGGAGTTGTACCACATGGATGATGGAGGGGTTGATGAGGGCTGGTGCCAATCTGAAAACAGTTTCGTAGCGTTATTCCGCTCTGGGCCATAAGTTTACTTTTCAACGGTTTGGGTATCTACTCTTCTCGTAAGATGAGCCACTGATCTTCCAACCTCACTCACTAGGTGTCATGGTTAATATGTTCGCCACCGTTATTACGCAGCACCCGCATGTCTGCCGTACTATGGGGATTCCCCCATTGGGTCCTTTTAGTCTAGCTTGTGAGATACAATAGCATCCATTCATATTAGACCTTGTCACGGAAATAATGGGGATCCTCCAGAAAAACACTGTATCCAAAAAAGGCTAGGAATCATGCCAATATAGAAGAAAAATTAGAACGCCTAGAATCCTAGGAAACCTGTCAGGAGTGGGAATCTTGCTAGCTGAACGCTAGAAACAGGGATGATGTGACGTCAGAGGGGGGTATGTCCTGGAAATTCCATGATAATTTCCCAATTATTACTACTTTTTAAATTATTTTGAGCAAGACCATTTTTTAAACCTCCTTTATCGCCTAGTCGAAGTCCGGATTTCGCCCGCGGAATTAGTAGTCACTAACCAAACTCCACCGCAGTGCGTGGGATGGGTGGGAACAATATTTCTTGAAATAGAATTTTCCGCCTTTGCGCGTTTTGATATTTTTGTTGAAAAAATGCCCCCTGGGTTGTGTGAGGACCAAGAAAACCACCCGGGTGAGCAGAAACTCCTTCGGAGGTGACCAGCGAGTGGGCTGGTACCCTAGTGGAGGGAGGGTCGCTGCGTTCTAACAAAAAAGAAAACATTTAAAAATTAAATACTTGAAAATTACCACTGTGCGCAACGAAATGAAACCATAAACGTAAATGACTAGATATAAAAAAAGGCAGTGCTGAGCTGAAGACGGAAAACAGACCCCCTCCCCCAGCAGACATTCCCCTCCCCGGAGTCCATCTCCCCTCATCTTTCCTTAAATTACGCATGTTATTGCTTATATTTTATCCTTTTATAAGCCACAATAATGCCTAAAAATTGCATCTATTATTAAGGCACCCTCTGAAAGTGAATGCTAGGTGGAGGGTGGAACCTATTGTTAGGATATTGTGAAATATTCTAAATTTAGCTAAATGAAAAGGGGGTGTTTCCTTAAAAGATCTTAAAACGCTTAAAATCCCTCTCTAAATATCACTCCTCCTCCCCCTATCCCTCCCCCGGGGTTGCAAGCTAGGACCCCCCATTTTCTATAATACACGGTTCTTTTTTTGCAATATTTTGATATGGCCTGTTTTCCACCTTTTATTTTTGTCGTGTTTTTTAACTGTCTTTTTCTATGTTTTAATATCGCTTGTCAATTTGTTTGAAATAATAAAACCTTTTATT
This sequence comes from Artemia sinica, assembly GCA_027921565.1. Classification (NCBI taxonomy): domain Eukaryota; kingdom Metazoa; phylum Arthropoda; class Branchiopoda; order Anostraca; family Artemiidae; genus Artemia; species Artemia sinica. Next base: position 20,260,433 of record CM051275.1, read on the forward strand.
TAAAAGTCCTTTGTTTTTAAGATCTATTGTTTTGGACGATTAAGGAGATTACTTAATTAAACCACTCCTTAGTCTGTATTGCTAATAATACCTTGACAACAATTGTCTCCGGAAGGTTGCCCAATTTGGGACACTAACACGTCATTCTAGTGTTTGCCAAAAATAGGGAATCCTAGGTGTCGTAAATCAGGTTAATTTTAGAAAATTAAGAGTAGAGCAAAATATGGAAATGGTTTCATGGACGACTTGCTTAGGGCACAAATTAAATGGATAAAAATGGACCTTTCGAGTCCTAGGGGGTTCAAAGAAACTACTAATGAAAGAAAGCAAATGTGTTGAGCATTTCAGGCGAGAAATGAAAATGTCGAAGAGGTATTATGTGACAGTGATGCACAATCATTACATAAGGTGTTTGCTCTCGTTACGTTGCAAGCGGGGATTCCCTATGAGTTCCTGAGACTGGGTTACCTAAAATTTCGGCAAGCATATTAGACCTGACCGTTTGAGACGGGGTGTGCTGTGACGTCATAGGAGGTAGAGGAGTGTGTCATGGGAGTCTGGCAAACTGTGTTCCCTTTAATAGAACCGGTAACCGCATTGCGTAGGTGTTCTGACTAGAGGGCTCTGCTCGGAATCTTGCCAGCTAACCACATTGTACTGGTGTAACAGGTTTAGGGCTGGTAACTCCACTTATCTAATGTGCTTAAAAATGGCGGTTACTAAGGGGAAATATTGGACATGTTCCATTATGACCGTCTAAGGTTTTCAATAGAAAAACATCGTTGGGGAATATAAACAGGGGGTGGCATTTGCTAGTAACTCCATTTATTATCAAGTATATCTAAACCAATAACCAAAACCAACAAACATGATCAAAAATCATAACCAACACCAAAAAACATGATCAACAATCATAAACAACAACCAAGAATCATAACCAACAAAAATAGCCAAAAATCATAACCAACAACCATAACCATCAACCAACAACCAACAATAATAACCAAAAACCAACAAACATAACCAACAATCATAACCAACATCCAACAAACATAACCATCAACAACAAACATAGCTAACAAACTTAACCAGGAGGCATTAATCATAACCAACAACCATATTCAACGCACATAACCAACAGCCATATCCAAAATCAACAAACATAACCATCAACCAACAAACAGACATAACCAACAATCATAACCAACAACCAACAATAACATCCAACATTAATTTCCCTATGACTGCCGTGACGTCAGAGATCTGCGTAGAAATCCAATACTATTTTCCCTATGGATGCTGTGACGTCAGAGAAATACTATGAACCAATTTAAAGCGTGAGGATGTGTTGTGTGATGAAAAAAGGCATGCGCTCGGAGTCTTGCCAGCCATCCGCTAGAACCAGGTGCAAGGGGTTAAGAGCTTCATTTGTATACCCCCTATGGGACTCACAGAAATCCCATTTTAATTTCGTATTGTTCTTACAGACCCTGAAATGCCCCCACTACTTCAATGGGATAAATTTTTTTCAGTGGTTAATACACTCTAGTAAAATTTCAGCACATTAAACATCCAATAGCAAACACACTCCGTTTTTCTGTTGTGATTCTTCGTTTCGCGCCAAAGGCTGAAAAAGAGGTCGGATTTGGTAAAGAATTAATTTAAAAAACGTTTTTCCACAAGATAAGTTTTTTCAAAGAAAACTAAAGAGCTCCATTAAGCCAAGAATGAGCAAAATAAAGTCAAATAATCTTCCAAGCGTAAAACTACCACAAATCACTATCAATAAATAAATGAAACTCAAAACGAAGAGAAATCATAGACAGCGCAATAGCGCTGCCTAAGTAAAGAGCGACGTGGCACAATATATTATTTTTTTTATCTTTTAGACCAGGGCAATTCGTATGGAAAGAGTTGTCGTAGAAACTTCGGAAAGGGCTCATTTGATTGAAAATTGGAAGGGCTTGTGCCTTTTTTACTAGCCAAAAGTGATTGGAAGAAAACTAACACTCCTTCCACCCTAACAATTTCCCCAAACATATCCCATCAAATTTTGAGATTGTCACTTTGTTCAACGTAGTTGAAAGATCTGGAAATTATGTCTTTGAAGAGGATACTCCCCTCAAAGCCTTCAGGGCAGGGGTCTTAAGTTAAGCCCTGGGGGCATATAAGGTTTTTATAGAAAGCGTTTTCGTAGTTTCAAAAAGGGCTCATTTGATTGGAAATTAAAAAGGGGTAGTGCCCTTTTTAAAAGGGCAACTATCCTCCCTCTGACACACATCATTTCCTCAAACACAATCAAATAAAAATTTTGAGATAGACATTTTGTTTAACGTAGTTGAAAGTTCTGAAAATTAGGTCCTTGAGGTTGACAACCCCCTACAGCCCTCAGGGCAAGGGTTGTAAGTTACGCCCTGGGAGCTTATAAGGTTTTATAGAAAGTTTTCTCGTATAAATTTCAAAAAGGGCTCATTTGATTGGAAATTGCCCTTTTTATTAATCGAAAGTGAATGGAGAGCAACTAACCCCCCTGACATGCCCATAATTTTCTCAAAAAAGCTGAATTAAAATTTTGAGATATCCATTTTGTTCAGCGTACTTTAACGTTCCTGAAATTATGTCTTTGAGGATGACAAACCCTCTACACCCCTCAGGAAAAAGGGTTGTAGAAACTTCAAAAGAGGCTCATTGAATTGCAAATTGAAAGGGCTAGTGCCCTTTTTAATAGTCGAAAGTGATTGGAGAGCCACTAACCCCCCTCTCACGCCCATGGTTTCCCCAAACACATCCAATCACAATTTGAGAGAGCCATTTCTTTAAACGTATTTGAAAATTCTGGAAATTTAGTCTTTGAGGATGACAAACCCTCCACACCCCTCAGGGCAGGGTTGTAGGTTATGACCTTGGGGCATGTAAGGTTTTTATACATAGCGTTATCGTATAAACTTCAAAAAGGGCTGATTCAATTGGAACTTGAAAGGGCTAGGGCTCTTTTTAATAGTCAAAAGTGACAACTAGAGGGCAACCAACCAATCTCTCTCGCCCACAATCTCCCCAAGCCCATCCAATCAAAATTTTGAGATAGCCATTTTATTCAACGTAGTTTAAAGTTCTGGAAATTAGGTCTTTGAGGATGACAAACCCCCTACAGACCTCAGGGTAAGGGTTGTAAGTTAAGCCCTGGGAGCAAATAAGATTCTTATAGAAATTAATTAAAAAAAATTTCCGAAAAATAAGTTTTTCAAAGAAAAGTAAAGGCCATTTTAAACTTAACCTCAGGAGATACAAATATCTGTTAAAATCCAAACTCAAAACGACCAGAAATTACTATTAAAGAATAAATGAAACCCAAAACGAACAGAAATTAAATAAACAATCATAGAAAAAAACATACAACAAGTAATAATATAAATGAATAAATAGATCTTAAAGTGAGTAATGCCAGATGTTGACGCAGTAGGTTTTAGGCTTCTGCAGTGAGACGATACCCAAACTCTTGTTTGTAGTCATTTTTATTCGATTCAACTTGATTTGCATATTCAGTTAAGTCTCACTCATTTTAAGACTTATTTATTCATTTACATTAATATATATTGTATGTTTTGTTCGCATTGATTGTTTATTTAATTTCTGTTCGTTTTAAGTTTCATTTATACTTTAATAGCAAAATATTTGTTTTCGTTTTAAGCTAGATTTTCATATTCAATCTAAGCATTACTCGCTTTAAGATCTATTTATTCATGATTTATTCTATTTATTCACGACACCGCCTTCTATAAAAACCTTATATGCCCCCAGGGCATAACTTAAAACCCTTGCGCTGAGGGTTGTGGGGGATTGTCCTCCTCAAAAACATATTTTCTATCTGGAAATCAACTACGCTAAACAAAATGGCTATCTCAAAATTTTGATTGTATGTGTTTGGGGAAATGATTGGCGTAGGGGGGGGGCTAGTTGCCCTCCAATCACTTTCGACTATTAAAAAGGGCGCTAGCCCTTTAAATTTCCAATTGAATGTGCCTGTTTTGAAGTTTCTACGACAACGCCTTCTATAAAAACCTTATATGCCCCCAGGGCATAACTTAAAACTCTTGCCGAGGGTTGTGGGGTTGTGGGGGAGTGTCCTCCTCAAAACATATTTTCTATCTGGAAATCAGCTACACTGAACAAAATGGCTATCACAAAAGTTTGATTGTATGTGTTTGGGGAAATGATGGGCGTAGGGGGGGGGGGGCTAGTTGCCCTCCAATCACTTTTGACTATTAAAAAGGGCACTATCCCTTTGAATTTCTATTCGAATGAACCTTTTTTGAAGTTTCTACGACAACGCCTTCTATAAAAACCATATATGCCCCCAGGGCATATCTTAAAACCCTTGCCCTGAAGGTTCTGGGGGAGTGTCCTCCTCAAAAACATATTTTCTATCTGGAAATCAACTACGCTGAACAAAATGACTATCTCAAAATTTGGATTGGATGTGTTTGGGGAAATGATGGGCGTGGAGGGGGGGTTGCACTCCAATCACTTTTGACTTTAAAAGGGCACTAGCCCTTTAATTTCCAATCGATTCTTCCTGTTTTGAAGTCTCTAAGACAACGCCTTCTATAAAATTATATGCCCCCAGGCATAACTTAAAACCCTTGCCCTGAGGGTTGTGGGGGAGTGTCCTCCTCAAAAATATATTTTCTATCTGGAAATCAACTACGCTGAACAAAATGGCTATCTCAAAATTTTGATTGGATGTGTTAGCGGGAATAATGGGCGTGGGGGGGGCTAGTTTCCCTCCAATCACTTTCGACTATTAAAAAGGGTACTAGCTTGTTGAATTTCCAATCGAATGAGCCTTTTTTTAAGTTTCTACGACAACACCTTCTATAAAAACCTTATATGCCCCAGGGTATAACTTAAAACCCTTGCCCTGAGGGTTGTGGGGGAGTGTCCTCCTCAAAAATATATTTTCTATCTGGAAATCAACTACGCTGAACAAAATGCCTATCTCAAAATTTTGATTGGATGTGTTTGGGGGAATAGTGGGCGTGAGGGGGGCTAGTTTCCCTCCAATCACTTTCGACTATTAAAAAGGGCACTAGCTTGTTGAATTTCCAATCGAATGAGCCTTTTTTAAGTTTCTACGACAACGCCTTCTGTAAAAACCTTATATGCCCCCAGGGTATAACTTAAAACCCTTGCCCTGAGGGTTGTGGGGGAATGTCCTCCTCAAAAATATATTTTCTATTTGGAAATCAACTACGCTGAACAAAATGGCTATCTCAAAATTTTGATTGGATGTGTTTGGGGAAATGATGGGCGTGGGGGGGGGCTTGTTACACTCGAATCACTTTCGATTATTAAAAAGGGCAATAGCCCTTTAATTTCCAATCGATTGAGCCTGTTTTGAAGTTTCTACGACAACGCCTTCTATAAAACCTTATATGCCCCCAGGGCATAACTTAAAACCCTTGCCCTGAGGGTTTTGGGGGAGTGTTCTTCTCAAAATATATTTTCTATCTGGAAATCAACTACGCTGAACAAAATGGCTATCTCAAAATTTTTATTGGATGTGTTTGGGGGAATAATGGGCGTGGGGGGGGGGCAAGTTGCCCTCCAATCACTTTCGACTATTAAAAAGGGCACTAGCTTTTTGAATTTAAAATCGAATGAGCCTGTTTTGAAGTTTCTACGACAACGCCTTCTATAAAAACCTTATATGCCCCCAGGGCATAACTTAAAACCCTTGCCCTGAGGGTTGTGGGGGAGTGTCCTTCTCAAAATATATTTTCTATCTGGAAATCAACTACGCTGAACAAAATGGCTATCTCAAAATTTTGATTGATGTGTTTAGGGGAATCATGGACGTGGGGGGGGGGTAGTTACCCTCCAATCATTTTCGACTATTAAAAAGGGCACTAGAACTCTCTATTTTCATTCGAATGAGCCCCTTCTGAAGTTTCTATGACGATCCGTTCCATATGGAGTCCCTCTGGGAAAAAAAATAAATAAATAATAATAAAACATTGGAGCCGCATGGCCTTTACTATAGGCAACGCTACAGCGTTGCCTCTGAAAAGTGTTGTCGTAAAAACTTCAAAAAGGGCTCATTTGATTGAAATTGAAACGGCTAGTTCCCTTTTTAATAATAGAAACTGATTGGAGGGCTCCTAACCCACTCTCACGCCCATCATTCTCCCAAACACACATAATCGAAATTTTTGGATAACCATTTTTTTTAATGTAGTTGAAAGTTCTGGAAAATATATCTTTGAAGATGACCCCCCCCCCCAACAGCCCTCACGGCAAGGGTTGCAAGTTATGCCCTGGGGGCATATAAGGTTTTAATAGAAAGTGTTGTTGTAGAAAATTAAAAAAGGAATCATTCGATTGGAAATTGAAAGGGCTAACGCCCTTTTAAATAGTCGAAAGTGATTTGGGGTCAACTATTCCCCCTCTCACGCCTACCGTTTCTCCAAACGCATCCAATCAAAATTTTGAGATAGCCATTTTTTTCAACATAGTTGAAAGTTCTGGAAATTATGTCTTTGAGGATGACAAGCCCTCCACACCCCTCACGGCAAGGGTTGTAATTTATGCCCTCGGGGAATTATAAAGTTTTTAAACATAGTGTTGTCGTAGAAACTTCAAAAAGGGCTCATTCAATTAAAACCTGAAAGGGCTAGTGCCCTTTTAAAAGTCGAAAGTGATTGAAGGGCAACTAACCCCCTTCTCACGCCCACCATCTCCCTAAACACATCCAACCAAAATTTTAAGATAGCCATTTTGTTCAACGTAGTTTAAAGTTCTGGAAATTAGGTCTTTGAGGATGACAACCCCCCTACAGTCCTCAGGGTAAGGGTTTTAAGTCATGCCCTGGGGGCATATAAGGTTCTTATAGAAAGTTTTGTCGTAAAAACTTCAAAAAGGGCTCATTCGATTGAAAACTGAAAGAGCTAGTGCCCTTTCAATAGCAGAAAGTGATTGGAAGGCAACTAACCCCCTCTGACGCCCACCATTTCCCCGAACACTTTCAATCCAAATTTTGAGATAGCCATTTTGTTCAACTTTGTTGAAAGGTCCAGAAATTATGTCTTTGAGGATGACATTTACCCCACAGCCCTAAGGACTAGGGTTGTAAGTTATGCCCTTGTGGCCTATAAGGTTTGTATAGAAAGTGTTGTCGTAGAAAGTTCAAAAGTGTTGTCGTAGTGTCTTCATAACGACAATCTTCGACACTTTTGAATTGAATCTTTTTGAACCAGGTTGCTAAGACATCATAAATATTTTACATTTTACATAATAACTTTAACGATTATGAACTGAAAACTAAAATAAAAAAAATTAATATTTTTGTACGAAAATATAGTAAAACGTTAGAGATACGCACTTTGGAAGTTGAGCCCAAAAAGGTTGGTTTCGGGAGGCAAGAAAATGTAAATAACATTTGCTACTACGGAGCTATAGAAAAGTTCAGTTTTTAGTAAGAAATTGATTTTGTTTTTAGAATTATTTTTGTTAATTATAAAAGGTTTTTAGATGGATCAGTTTCCTTTCAAATGAGCAATTAAAAAGTTTTCTGTGATTTTCCAGTGCCTTGCTAGCTGCAGAGAAAAAAAAAAAACGGAAAAAAAGATACCGTCGATGCAGAGTATCGTACTTGGAGCCATTTTTCTTGTTCTTCAAGCTGATAAATTTCCCTCGTTATTCCAGCCAAGGGACAGTTAGTTTCCTATATAAGGGTATTGGACAAGGCGGTTCTAATAGTGTACTCTGTTTTTATCCGACTTTAGTTTTTGGAGCTATGGGCTATTTTATTTTTTACTATGGGACTTGAAAGTCTCTTACTAGGTTGCTGGCTACCGCTGCAATCCGGATATCTTGTCGAAAGATAGGCGTTTGTTGTATCATCATACAATTATTTATTCAAATACTTTAATTACTATTGGCTATAGCTCGTTCTTTAATATAAACTGATACCTTGAACTTTTTATTCATTAGATGAGCACGTTGCATTCTATTATTATAAATTAAAAACAGGAAAAAGCCTATGGCTTTTTTTTTAATTGAAATAGTAAGAGACGACCTGGCAACAACCTACGATTATGACATCATTGATCAATCTTTAACATGAAATATGCAGTTTTTCATAGAAAAATTGAATCTATTTTAAAATAATTTGTTTTAATTAAAAAGATTTATAACACCATTAATTTCCTTTAAAATGAGCCATCGAACAACTCTCTACGATGTTCCAGTGCCAAGTTATCTCTGGAAGAAAAAAAGAAAAAAATATCCCGTTTAGGCAGAATGTTGTAGTAGCTGCCACTTTTCTTGATTTTCAAGCCAATATATTTCCCTTGCTGTTCAAGCCAAGAGACAGAAAGTTTTCTATATAGGGGTTTCGGATAAGGCGGTTCTAATGATGTACTGTGGATGTTTTTGTTTTGATCTGACTTTATTTTTAGGAGTTATGGGTTATTATATTTCTTAACATTGGACGTGCTCGTCTCAACCCTGAATTTTAATACCTGGGACAGGACAGACGTATTCTATACTTCGAGTAAATCTCTATGCCAAGCAAAATGATTCAGTTCACTGTGGTGTTGTGAATAAAGAAGTAAGTATGGTTATAAAAAGAAAAAAAATTGAAGCAAGGGTGTGTGCAGGTAGGATTTATCAGTGGTGGGTGTAAAACGCAGTCAAGTCACGGAGAAGTGCTCACTAAAGACAAGGGCTCCTATATGGCTTTTTTCAGGGGTTTGTTTGTAATTTTTTGTTTTTTAAAATAATGATTCTAAAATAATGGTCTGAAAACGTTTAACATGCCTTGTCTTCCTTTAGATTGTATGCTTCTGCATTCTTCTTAGATACTCTTACTAACATCGGACAATCGTCTTGACCACCCTCAATTCGCGCCTGATGCTGAATTATTCACTCTCCTCTACTTCACTAAATTAAATGACATAGCTTGTGCTTTTCTTTTATCTATATTTTTATATTCTTTCTATATTCTGTTCTACCACCATTTTCAGTTATAAAACTACCGATTAGGCAGCCTTAGTTAATTTTACCAATGATCCATCGCTTAACGTTTTATCTCAGATAAGCAGCCTCACTTTGTGTCTCCATGGATACGGCATGCAAGTTCCATAGATTCCCATTCCCCTTACCCATCTGGATATGGACCCCACTTGCCCCCCCCCCCTAAATAAAAGTGCTGGAGATTTGCCCCTGCCAATAACAGAGAGGTAACAATAAAACCAGCAGACGATCTCCATGTCAAATTTTTTCAAGTTGTTTTTCATAATTAAGTTTCAATTTGGCATCCGGAAAAGAGAACCCAGCTGTATACAGCGTGAACCATTCAGACAGCGGAGTAACCCCTGCTGAAATATTGTTTGCAGAATAGGTTGCTGAACGGGGAATTATTTTCCACACTAGTTTCGGGTCTGTTTTACTTTTTTCAGATGACTCATTGATTATGTCTCTCGTATGTTGAGAAAGGGTATATTTGAACTTTACCTTAATGCAGATTTAATCTGATCTACTGCACCACGTCTTGGGCAACCGCACTCTTTCCAAATTTGGCACCATAAATTAAATTTAATGCACACTTCCAATAAAACCGAATTTTGTGACATTTTACGGATAGTACTAGCGTTGGGCGATATTTTGATCAATCGATATATCGATATTTTTACCTTTGATATTCGATATATCGATATCGATATTTGGGATCAGTTTTTTGCTATCTCAGGGATTTGCCTAAGTTCGGTACCGAAAATGGTAAATAAAGGGTATTTTATATAACTTTTTTTTCCAAAAATAAAATTATATAATATCAAATAATAAAAATAAGTTCGATTACATAAATGAATATAATAAAAACCCAGATTTGGAATTATTGGGGCTGAGGAAAAGAGAAAAATATACTACTGGCTATTCAAAAACAGCAGCATGTCAATGTTTTTCCCTGAGAGTCGGTTCCGCTGCTCAGTAATTATCTGACCAGCCTTGGAAAACACTCTTTCAGAAGGGACACTGGTAGCGGGCACAGACATGACTTTCATTGCAACTTCGTACAGGACTCCATAGCACGAGAATTTCACCCCTTGAATGGACAAGTTTCTCTTGAAATTGTTGGCTTCCTATTGAAAGTTTGCAGAGCCATGATATATTCGGCTGCTGTCAAAACATGTCCTGCATTGACAATAAGGACTTCATCGTGTGAACCCCACAAACTGGCTTGATTCTGATGTGACTGCATCACATGGACTGCATGGTAATTGTATCTTCTGATCGAGTTTCGGAATTCAAATCTATATCGTTTGCAATTTTGCTCTCAACTTGTAAAAGACCGTCACGTGAAATATACATTTTCTTGAAATGCGGGTCAAGATATGTGGCAATTGCGACGGGTGTGACTTGACCAAGGCTTATAAACCTAAAATGTATTTTATTCAGCGAAGCCTATCGAAGCTCATCAGCCACATCTGAGAATCCACCAAAATCTACCTGAACATGGTGGCGTCTCAAAATCTTAGACAAAGGCAAGACTATCGAGATGGGGGATGGCTTTTAGAGGAGAGCTCAAAAGTTGCCTCTTCAAGGGTGTAAGCACCGCAATCACGTTTGAAATAATACCCAACTCACTATCAGTGAGTATGAGGTCCACTTTACCGAGAAGCGAAAGCGAACTTGTTACCTACTCTTTCAAATCTTGTAGAGTACGCAATATAGTGAGAAGCGAATTTCATCTAGTGGTCACATCAGGTTTTGGTTTTTTGGTGCAAACATTATCAATAGAGACTTGAACCTGGCGCAACTTGTCGGTAGCTTTAACACTACATTTGAAAAAGCTGAATGTATTTCTAGCCTTTTGGACGAGAGGCAACAATTCAGCAGTATCATTAATAGCACACCCCACATCAAATTTAGAGCATGTGCGAAGCACGAAACACATGTCCATTCTGTACCTACTTGGGATGCAGCATCCTTCACGGTCCGCGCTACATTTGCTCCATTATCAGTTACTAAACCAACAACCTTTTCCATGATCCCCCCACTCGGTGGCAATTTTCATAATATATATATATATATATATATATATATATATATATATATATAATATATATATATATATATATATATATATATATATATATATATATATATATATATATATATATATATATATATATATATATATATACATATATATATATATATATATATATATATATATATATATATATATATATATATATATGTATATATATATATATAGATATATATATATATATCTATATATATATATATATATATATATATATATATATATTATATATATATATATCTATATATATATATATATATATATATATATATATATATAATATATATATACATATATATATATATATATATATACTATATATATATATTATATATATATATATATATATATGTATATATATATATATATATATATATATATATATATTATATATATATATATATATATATATATATATATCTATATATATATATATATATATATATATATATATATATATATATATATATATATATATATATATATACTATATATATATATATATATATATCTATATATATATATATATATATATATATATATATATATATATATATAATATATATTAGGTTGACCGCAAAAAATCGATGTTGGAACTTTGTTTGGCTTAATCCCAAAATGACTCCACTTTCAAGATATTGAGATGGCTGAAATTTGAGCTCGATAAAGCGACGTTAACCCTTGCCGCTCGTCGCTCAAAGTTTGAAAAAAATCCAAAGTTTTTGCCTAAACGCTGACGTATGGTGCCATAACTCCAGAATGGTAAATAGTAAAAACACGCTTAATCTCTCAAAAGAAAGTCAACGTTTTTCTTGAAACTTTATGTTCTATACATAATTGTTGTAATTTTAAGGAAAACAGAGTTGCAACAGTCTTTAGTCTGAATAACATGACCTGGTACCTTTAGGAGCCAGTTTCTGATATTCTGAGAATTTTACGGGTTTTTGCATAATCTGTCTTAGAATTAACACTTTTTTTTTATTAAAAAGTATTTGAAACTCAATTTTCAAACATAATGAGCCTTGTGTTTAAATTTAATATTTTATTCTATGGGGATTACCTGACTAGTTTACTAAAGAAAGTTCTGTTTGGCAGGCAAAAAGGAAAAGGAAACACAGTATAAATATTAAACAGTAGCGAAAATTTTGTTCAGAAATCGGTCACATCACAGCGGGTGCTTTGGTAAGTTACTAAAACGTCAAGGATATAGCTTCAATTGTTAAATGGCATTCAATCAGATCATAGTGAAGGCAGGGTAATGAAGAAAAGTGTGCGACTGAAATGTCCCAAAATTCTTTAATGAAGAGTATAGGAAACTTTTGTTACATGTTCACATCTATGCTGTGAACTGATCTTAATCTCTGAAATGGCATCCAGATCAGGTGTACAAAGCCGGCCCAAGGATAAAATGCTTCTTGTGGGCCATCCTATTCACCAGATCATCGGTTGTAAACTACCCTCAAATCACCAAGTTTTGTGTGTTTTATTTTATAATTTACGTGCTGTGAAATTAACTTTAAGAGAATCAGCAAAACTTGTCATACGAACTTCTTGTGAAACAGAGGCAGAAGGGTCACCCTGGTTCCATGACAGGAGTGGATCTAAAGTTGTTTCGAGCCGAAGAAAACAAGGCGTAAAAGGAACTTTCAAAAGTGAACCGATAAATTAAAGAAGAAACTTGTCACATTGGTAAGTTTGTTTTATTATTATTAGTCTAAAAAAACGATACTAGATACTAGATGATAGATACTAGGTGTGTCTGATTCAATTTGTTTGCATGTCTGCGTTGGTGTTTGCAAGTCCAAGTATTTGTCTTTGTTGGTTTGAATGTTTAAAGTGTCTGTCTTTCTCTGTTTGTGTGTCTGATTCTATTTGTTTGCATGTCTAGGTTGGTGTTTGCATGTCCAAGTATTTGTCTTTGTTGGTTTGAATGTCTAAAGTGTCTGTCTTTCTCTGTTTGTGTGTCTGATTCTATTTGTTTGCATGTCTGGGTTGGTGTTTACAAGTCCAAGTATTTGTCTTTGTTGGTTTGAATGTTTAAAGTGTCTGTCTTTCTCTGTT